>CM077244.1:11905784-12235784 GCA_039654775.1 Spinibarbus caldwelli | reverse complement strand
CGTAATCTTGTCATCCAGCTGAAAATGGAAAATACTTCTTGCAAAGTTTTACACGGTTCACATTTCATGGCACGATCTTTCACAGTCTGGACAGCATAGCATCCCCTAACAATGTCCAGCTCGGTATTATCCTTGTGTCTGGTCTTGTAAGTGAAATGACAGAATCATTAGGTGTGTTACAGCATCCAAAATAAATTACATTTAATTACAATTATATATACATTAGCTATATATAGCCTAACTCATTTTACAAATTTATATTTTGTTGACTAAAGAATTTCTGCTTAGAATAAATAAATGGACATTTTCTCATGGATGGAGGTGCAAATTATGGACGCAGAAAAAAAAATATTTAATATAAACGCCAAATACTTTAATGATTTGCTCTTAAAATAAAACTTTGAGCCTGCGTCCCAATGTGCATACTATCCATCCTAAATTCTATGTGATATTAGTAATTTGCAATAATATTTAGGGCAGATAGGGTGTATAGTATGAACATTGGGACGCAAGGTGAGAGAGAGAGAGTGTGTGTGTGAGAGAGAGAGAGAGAGAGAGAGAGAGAGAGAGAGAGTTTCTCTTTTCTGTGTTTGGATCAGGTTTGGATCAAGGAGCTCTAGGATAGGTTACAGAATTACGACGTCACAGACGAACTGGGCATGCGCACAAACTTGCTCGACTCCGCAAGGTTTTGTGGAATCGCAAATGAATGGAGAGGCCAAATTGAAGTCGTTTCCAATGAGATACCTGTGGAAAGAAGAACATACATTGCCTAAATAAGATTATATAATGTATATTCTCGAGTACACATATTTTACATCTATTTCAAGACCGTTAACACCATCATCAACATATTATATCAAACAATCCATAATAAACCTGACAGAAAAATAAAATAAAATACTGTGCGTAGCTTACACGTGATTATTTATATTTCAATCCATTTTTTAATATTGTTCGAAAACCCCACCCAGTTTTGCCTGTTTAATTTCGATGTAGCTAGTAGTAGGCCTACGTATTTTAATCCGTTTGTACTTATCATTTTATACTATATATATATTCTACTTTTATAATTTATAGCCTACCTATTTTATATCAGTCTAAAATTAAGCAATTATTTCAATAAGAAAAGTTGTACTGTAATAATAGAAGACAATAATAACAGCAATAATAATGTTGCATACAACAAAGTAAAATAGTGGCAACCAATACAATGCAATACTATAATAATTTGAAACGATTTAAAATGGACACAAATGTATTATTATTATTATTAGGCTATTATTATAAGCTATACAAAATATAAAATGATATAATATAAAAATAAAATAAATACATTGTAATATTAAACGAGTTATTTTGTGGTATAATTTAAGTAAAATAAAAATGAGTTATTCTAGTAAAGTTATGAAAGCCTAACTCTCTCTGAGTTGTTGCCTGGTTCCTTCCACGCTTTCAACTGACTGCAAATGTTTCTCAGGGCACTGCGCGCCTTGATTGACAGTTCAACGATATCCAATCAGAACTGCGCACTTTTAACACAATTTCATTTGCCCAGTGTTGGAAACGTCATCACTCAAAATAGCCAATTGCAAACGTCTAAAAACGTCCAGATATGACGAATATCTTCAAGAGCATTTCACCTCTTTAGCGCCCCGCTGTGGTTGCATCTTGCAACTTTTACAGTTTATAATATTTTGCAGCTCTCTTTGAAGAGGCCGAGATATTTATACTGCCACAATGTGTCGCTGCTAACCATGTTCTACACAACTCGTTTCTATGTATCTGTTAATAAACGTTGTTCATTCTGTCGGTTTTCTATTCTTAGTTTCATTGTTTATATTTCCTGAATTTTATACAGTTATAAACATTCTCCATCTCTTGTGTGTATAGTGTGTATATTATTAGATGATGGTCAGGAAATTTCTCAGTCTCAGCTCGCGGGTTTTGGTGAGGGACAGCTTATAGATGACCGGCTCGATAACTATGTTAGCTCACTATTGTTGCCAGGCTTTTCAATGGAAACAAAAGCAGAAACTTTTTCGAAAACAAAATAAGTTTGCACAAAAAGGAGGAAAATGGCTGAAACTTTAAGCAAAAGGTTATAGAATTAGTGTTGTATTCAAATTTACATCATACCGTTTTTTATTTTTATGATGCGTCTCAAGCTAATACTCTCTGAGGGGATTTTCAGGGGATTTAGGTCATTAGGAGGACAGCTGGATGCCTGAACTGAACTTTATAATCCCCCAAATGTAAGTATCTGTTTGGAGAGAGTGTGCACATGTGTATGAAAGAGCATTTGTGTGTCTTTGGCTCCTGATTGATACAGGGTCACCTGTATTCTTCCCCCTCACCAAACACTAATGTGTCTGTTATTGATTTGAGGGAGAGTAGAGAGACACAATGAAAAGACACTGAAGAAGGATGATATATACTGACAGAGTGGAAAAGAAATGGAAGTAAATTAATAAAAGTTTAATCAGTTAATTTTCCTAACAAACAGATATCTAAAACTACAAAAATATTGATCCCAATGTCACACTCATGTGACATTAAAAGCACCCAAAAAGATTTCAAATATGACAAATATGATTTTGCTTCTGCATTGATTATTACAGATTATTCTGAGTTTAAGTAGGAGAGGAAGACAAAGAGAGAGAGAGAGAGTCTGTTGTGGAAATAAGGGGGCACCATTAAGTGGAGTTTTATGCTTGGGGTCAGAGGTCAAAATTTGTTTCTCGAGCCCTGCCTAGGGGTGAGGGGGAAGGGCCAGTAATGACTGACAGATGTTTTAGGGGTGGGGGTGGAATTTCTGATGTGTTAATGTTTTTCTTAAAACACTGAAACTGTCAGACACACACACACACACACACACACACACACACACACACACACACACAGGATCCCAGTGTTCTCAAATATCGGCCGGTCCAGCAGAAATCGTGTCAGCTCTGTTATTTCTGAATGCCCTGACAAGCACTAGTCATGTGACTTATACTTTACCTAGATCCCTGAAAATATGTATTTAAGCCATCATCAAGTACATGATTTACAGTACAGTTGAACCTGAAACTTGCAAACAAACCCAAAGACATTTATGTACTGTGACAAAGAAAAAAATTATGAATATGGATATACATGAAAACTGACCAAAGAAAATGTTTTTATTGGATTAAGATCCAAGTCTGTTAGCTCTTTAAAGTCAAGATTTACAGTAGGCTCATGTGACATTTTGACATTACACAGAAGATGGGTTAGTTATGTACACTACTGTGCAAATTTAGGGGTCAGTAAGAAGAAAGAAATTTAGAAAAATTAATACTTGTATTCAGAAAGGACACATAGTAAAGAGATTTGTACTGTTTCAAGGGATTTCTATTTTAAATAAATGCTGTTCTTTTAAAATTTCTGTTCTTTTAAAAGTTCATCAAATAAACCTTAAAAATGTATCACAGTTTACACAACAATAAGCAGAACTGTTTTCAACAACGATAATAATCAGAAATGTTTCTTGACCATAAAATCAACATATTAGAATGATTTCTGAAGGATCATGTGACACTGAAGACTGGAGTAATTTCTGCTGAAAATTAAGCTTTGCTGTGACAGAAATAAACTACATTTTAAAATATATTAAAAACAGAAAATAATTATTTTACATTTTAATAATATTTCGCAATACTACCGTTTTTACTAAATATTTAGTGAGCATAAAAGATAAAAAATCTCATCTACCCTAAACTTTTCAGTGGTAGTGTAGGTGGTGTCATGAATAGTTGCATACTTGTTTTTTGTTTGAAAAATGTGTTTTTATGAGCTTTTCAGTTATTTCATTTGAATTTCTTTGGGTTTAAAGGTGAATTGAGATATTTTGTTGCACTGGAATAGTGGCGTGAATATAGCATAACACAAAAGCAAATGTTTTCAGTTACTGATGCCGGTGTATCTCAGTTTTCAGTAAGCCTTGATTGATTTATTCCATGAGCGAAAGTGTCTAATAACCAGGGCTCACTGAAGTAAACTAGTATTCGGCTGGTCATGTGATCTCAACAAGTCCGCCCCATTTGAAACGATCTGCTCTATGTAGAATAAAAAAGCTTTTAATAGTATCATACTTTTTATTGTACATAAATGGTAAAAATACTGAGTGCACCTTTTTAGTTTTAATTAATTGTGAATTTACATTCAGACAGTATAAGCATGTATAGTCAGTATGCTTAGACGAGCTGAATTAAACATCTCAATCTCTTTCCTCTCTGTCTTTTCTTGCTCTGAGGTTCATTGAGAGCAGCCTTTCAAAGACTAGAAGTCTGCAAAATCAGCACCCATAAGAAGGATGAAAAGAAAAGGAAGAACCACAAAAGAGAGTCAAATAAAGGAAGAAAAGAAAAGTGAGAACAGCAGCTGGAAAAGGGGCCTCGGGTTCCCATTCCAAACCCCCACCCCACACACACACACACACACACACACACACACACACACACACACGCACACACACACTCCAGCCACCCAGACTCCAGCTAAGACTCCTCTATAGATCCATATGTCCTCTTTTGCTCACATTTGTTCTTTTTATCTCAAAAAATCATACATTTTTGTTTTCATTTAATGAGAAAGAAATCTATATTGATACTTTCCAAAGCTTTCTAGCAAACACACCCACATCCTCACTACAGTTTATTAAAAAAGGGTTAGTTTCTTTTCAGACAATACAGCCATCTGTCATCTCCGTTGTCATTGTGATATGGATCACTGGGTCCCATTTCTTCCAAACACGAGTTTGTTGTTCAAACATTGTCTTTTTTGTTTTACAATTATGTGTATATGACCATGTATGTGCAGAAAACTAGAAAAATGTGAGTTATAAGTGTATGTAGTGGAATAGAAAATGGATGAAAATAAATCATCTAAACATTTATGTTTAGTCTTCCTGATTGTGTATGTGTGTGAAAATGAAGGAAGTGCACTGGTCTTTCCGTGAGTTTGTGTGTCAGTGTTATGGGTGTGTCTGTAGGATATATTTATTTTTTGATTGTGCTAGATTGTTCGGGATGTGTGTGTGTGTGTGTGTGGAAGTGGCAGAGGGAAAGAAAGGGTCAGGGCAGCTGGGCTGTGTTCCAGTTCTTGTCGTGATATCCCAGCAGCTGCTGGGTGGTTGAAAGACAAGTTCCGCCCTGCGACACGGGCCCCTGTGGTTCGCCTGTCACTTAGATTGACAACTGAGTGACACCAATGAGGGCTCACCATCCCTGCTCTGTTTAAGGGTTGCTGACTGACCAAGAGACTACCCTCTCATCACGTAGTTTAATCTCTCGTTCTCAAACACTCTTTTGGCTCACTTGATGATTCCGATCTCTTCTACGATGCTTTCTGTCCCTCTCCTTTACCCATGTTTTCCTCGTTCTAAGTATATCTCTAACCTATATCATGTCATATTTTGTTTTAATTTAATTTGATTTATCTTTTTAACATAAACACATTAAAATCATGTCCAAATTGTTTTAAGATAATATTACAGTAAAAAGTATGTGTGTGAAAATGTATTTTTATACATGTAGAAACAAAGAAATAGGAGCAGAAGTTATGACATTACCAGAGATACAGCAACATTACTTTGTCTAAATGTACTGAGAACAGACAGAGAGTCAACTAAAAACTTTTATATATGAGAAGAGTATAAAAACCCATAATTATCTAACATCGAGTGTCAGTGCGTATGTAGTGAGAGGCTGTGATTTTGACTAAAAAGAGACATTAGTTGGGTGTTTGTGTGTGTGAGAGAATGTTGAAGGACGCTTATGTGCTGATGACATTAGTGGTTTAGGGTTTCTAGCACTAAGAGGTTCGAGCAATCAGGTTTATTTACAAATCTAGTTTCCTGACACCAAACCTCCTTTTACCTTGCTATCAAAACAGGGACTTTTTTTTACCTAGAGTCAAAACGATCGGTTAGAGACGAAGAAACAGCATAAATAGAGGAAAAAGACTGACGCTCAAAAGTTTGTGGTCAGTAAGATTTTATTTTTTTTTGAGTAATTCCTACTTTTATTTTGCAATGATGCATTAAATTGATCAAAGGTGACAGTAAAGATGTTTAAAATGCTACAAAAGATTTCAATTTTAACCAAGGATCCTGAAAAAAATCTTGATTTCCAAAAATATATATTAATATTAAATATATTAATAATACATATTAAGCAGCACAATCATTTGTAACATTGAAAATAATAAGAAATGTTTCTTGAGCACCAAAATCAGCATATTAGAATGATTTCTGAAGGATCACGTGACACTGAAGACTAATGACATTTAGCTTTGCCATCACATGAATAAAATACATTTTACAAATTATTAAATCAGAAAACAATTATTTTTAATTGCAATTATACATCATGCTATTGCAAATATTTTGAATAAAATTCAGCCTGGGAAAGCATATAAAGAAGACTTCTTTCAAGAAACATTAAAAATCTTACCAACCTCAAACTTTTGAATCATAGCGTAATTACAGAGAATGTCATTGGTAAGCAACCGAGAAACAACTAAACATCATTCATCAGTGGTATATAATGCTATTTTTGCACAAGCTAGCTCACTGTTTTCATACCACTGTTATATCTAACTAACTATCTAATCAAAACCGCCAATCAACGCCTGGCACCTTCCACTATTTCATTTACCCTATTTTTAAACAAAAAACAAAGTACTGACCTCTTGCGTGACGATTTGTATGACTTATTCTCTTGTATGCTGAAAAACAAGCAAACCTCAGACTGATTTAAAACAGATGCAAAACCTCCGTCAACAAAAGCTGAAGTCACTGATTCACATCAATGTCACGCATTGGAGAAAAAGAAAATATCACTTTGTGGTTCATGACGGTGTTTCTTCTTATACAAAACTCTTTTGGATATAGGGCCGTGCTTTTTGATTTTCTACAATTTTGAGCTGATTAAGAGAGATATATGGGGAACTGTTTTATTTCTGGATTTCTGTTAGAAGTGCATAATAAAAATCAAAAGGAAAGCCGTACTACTGTCTTTACTTTGGCAGAAATGCGAATGGAAACATAAATACGACTCACTCCATGATAACACCCACACAAAGGATTAAAATAAGACTTGATTGCATATTACTCAAAGAAAAACACTGGTAATTTCTGCTGATGACAGAGATATACTAGAGAATATAATAGTCACTTTGATGAAAATATCAGAGCAGAACAGTGAGAGTGTAAGGCGGAACAGTTGACTGGCCGCCAGGGTGAGAGGTTGATAGGCAGATCACTGGTTTAATAGAATAACATCAGTCAGTCCAAAACTCACATACTGTGTAGCACATAACGTCTTTTCGTGTTTGAATGGCTTAGAGTGTGCATGTGTGTACATATATGCCTGTACGTGTGTATCTATGGTTGAAATATATATTTACTCTGGCACAGGAATCATTTTGCACATAACTTTCCTTTGCATTTACCAATATGTCTAATATGCAGTGCACATTAGTACAATATTTTATGGGGATAAAGACCACAATCTCATAATAACATACACAAGTATGTTTTACTGAAAGAAAGAAAGAAAGAAAAAAGAAAGAAAGAAAAAGTGTCAAACTGAGTTGCGACCTAATTGCTCTACAATCTTTTGCACTAAACTGCTATAATGGACTTTAAATAAGGTTAATTAGCTTAATTATGTTTAATTTGTGTATGAGTGATAATCTTAAAAACTGATAAGAAACCACAGATGTCTTCTGGTCCCACATCCTGAGCACAAACACACTACACACACACAAATTTTTGAAGCTGCTTTGGTGGACCTGATAGTAAGTAACGATACTGGATATATTCAAATCGTACTCCTTAACCCAACCCTCTCATAAACCTGTTAGCATTATTACAATTTAAAACAAAACATCACATAGCTGATTTATAGCATGAGGCTTTTAAACAGTGAGGACTGTTTTCTATTTTGATATATTAAAAAATGTTTTAGCGGCCATTACTCCAGTCTTCAGTGTCACATGGTACTTCAGAAATCATTCCAATATGCTGATTTGAAACAATGTTTTTTAAAATTATGAATGTTGAAAACATTTGTGCTTCTTAATATTTTTGTGTAAACTGAAATACAAATCTTTATATCTTTAAATGTCTTTCCTGTCACTTTCAATCAATTTGATGCATTCTGGTTGTATAAACATATTAAATTATTAATTTAAAACTTTTAAATGGCATATTTTAATTTTATTGACTAGGGTGGAAGAACCCTTAATTTCCCAGAATGCCATTAAGTGTTTAATATTTTTAGAAAATCAGAAAATTCCTCTTCCTGTCATTCCTGCTTAGACTGAAATTCATTTTCATGTTAGGTGTGGCTAATTTAATTCAAATTTCCACTCATGAACTGAAATGGAGCCAGTTCTTAAATTCTGAATTTTGCCTTACCCTACACAACTCTTAAAAGAAAATATAATAAAACTTACAAATCATTTTACCTTTTTTAAACTTGGCAGACTGAGGGTAACAATGTTCCCATAATATAGTTAAGTATAGCTATAGCAAACCCCATCCCCTTCACACACACATGCACACTGATGAGGTGAGATGTTAAATATGATAAGGCCAACAAACACAAGTCAAGAAAAAAGCATTCATGAGACACTGAGCATCAGTGAACTAATCAAGCACAGACATACACTGTACAGAAAGTAAAGATTTGACCTCCTGATGCACTCAGTGAAGAACCAGCCGGCCATGAGGGCATGAGTCTGCTCAGAAATCTTTCCTGATTATCAAAGAGCAGCTGGAGAAAGTGGGAGTCATGAGAAACTTCATTTGATCTGACAAGAGTGATTTTGGCCACTCACCTTTTTTGCCCTCACTCTATATCTTGATATTGCAGGTGGGAACAATTATAAAGCAGCACAAACGGTCACGAGAAGCTTGGATTATTCGAGTAATGCAGCAGACACACACACACACCTTCTTCACTAGTATGTCAACTGAATATTTTTGTTCATATTATTCTTACACTAGTATTATTTTTGCATTTAACTATTTTTTTTTATATATGTGTGTGTATATTTATATATATATACAAACAAATTTAAACCCAGTTACAAAGTATGAAAAAAAATGTCCTCCTGTAAATAAAAAATAATAATTCTCTAATGTTGAGTATTTCTCAAAATTTTCATTTTTTTTAAAAAAAAGTAATAAAAAATAAAAAAGAACAAATTGGGGTCAGCATGATTTTTAAAAAGAAGTTATAAATTAAACTGAAAATGACAGTAAAGACTTTTACAATGATTGCTACAAAAGTTTCAAATAAGTGCTGTTCTTTTGAACTGTCTGTTTATAAAACAATAGGTTCTATCTATATAGGGTTGTATCATATTATTAAGTTTACAACATAAGAAGATTAGAAATGTTTCTTGAACACCAAATCAACATATTAGAATGATTTCTGAATGATTATGTGATGCTAAAGACTGAACGAATGGCTGCTGAAAATTCAGCTTTGCCATCACAGAAATAAAATACATTTCAAAATATATTAAAATAGAAAACAGTTAATTTATATTGTAATTATATTTCACAATATTGATGTTTTTGATTGATGAAATTTTACTGGCCCCAAACATTTGAACTAGTAATGACATTTTAATGCAAGTTTTAAGAATGTAACATATAATAACAAAATAAAATAAGACGGTAATGCGTATGTCTCACAAGCACAGCCACAGGTTCAGATGAGTAGCTTTGTTATTCCTTAGGAGACTGGGCTTGTCTGATGGGGTTTCCTTCCGCTCACTGCAGGGGCCTTAGCACTGATTAAAGGAGCAAAGCAAATATAACAAACAGCAATCAGAGATGGGAATACACACACACACACACACACACACACACACATGCACTCAAACACATGCAAAACCCAAATCAAATACAGGAATACACACAGAGAAAATATCTGATTAAGTCTAAACTATGAGGGCTGGGTTACATTTACACAACTCATAAATACACAACACGCAGATGCATAAACACTGTGAATACTAAGAAAAACAGATGAAAACCAAGATAAGGATCAACTTTTTCACCCATGAAAAATGAACTTTTAGCTGTTACATTACAAGCAGTTCAAAGCAAGATTTAGACGTAATCCCTGTCAGCAAGAAAACCACACACAAACTCCAAAAATCCCACAAACATTGGCAGTCTTTCTCCTAAGACCCTGAGAAACCCCAAATCTCTTTGATTTAGACATTTCCCATGCTTTTCCTATTCCGAATCCGCAGCATTTATCAACATCATCCATCTGGCACAGACGGCACATCACATTACCCCAGGAACAACAGTAGGCCCTGGTTACCATGACGGCAATGCCAAGCCTCATTTCTCTCATTTGAGAAGCCTAATTTATTTGACAGGGGGAAAATATAAGATACATGTACGCAGATTCACAGCCTGAGACACATACTGATTCATATACAGCCACTGACAGCATGCATGTCTTATTAAACAGCCGAGCATGCTGATTACTTTCCCCTCATCATTGAAAAGTCAGTCACATATGCCTGACCACACACAGTCTATTGCTGACGCTGATGTTTTTGTTACAATATTCAGAGTCTGTCATCCAAATACGGAGTGTCAAAACAGTATGGATTAATTTCTAATCTTAAATACCCTCATTAGGCCAAATTATACTAAACTACATGAAATCCTCACCATCCTGAAATATACGCCCAGAATATAACTGTTGAAAAGAACCAGAACACTTCTCTCGTGCTGGACTTCAAACCAACACCCCCTCCCTTTAATTTTCTGACAGGCCATTTTAGGCTTGTAGAATGTTTAAATTACCCAGAAGGCTTCCCGCTGGCTCATACAATCTCCATCCAACATTCGCTGCCAACCGCACAGGTACGCACACACATAGACGCACACAATTTGGGACTGAACGTTTCGTACATTCTCGCACTTCAATTTCACAGTAAGCGGTTTTTGTCATCAATATGGAAATAAAAATGAATGAAGATGATGAAGATCAAACCATGGCTCCTGGGCTCCGGTGACTGAGAGCGGCGGCAAAATGAGCCATGACATCACATGGCGCTTTCCTTCGCTCTCCAGCTCATTGCATATCTATACCTCTTCGTTTTGCATCTTCTTTATTTGACTTTTAATTTTCTTTCTTTCTTGCTTCAAAAAGAAAAGCAGGGATTTGTTCTCAAATAAAGTTTTTATTGGCAAGGAGGGCTGGGGTCCTTCAGAGGGGCTGCCAAAGAAATGCCTGAGAGAATAAGAGCTAATGTGGCCATTTCAATTATTCTTCACACACACGGAGAGTCTGGAAGCCATTAGTTTACAGCCCCCTCAGTTTAGGTTTGATGGTTCCCAGGTGAAGGTTGTATTTTCGATGTCCGCATGCGTCTCGTCGGTGGACACAATTAGCAACAACTCCGACTGATTTCACTCATAACCCTCCCGCCGAAAGCTGCCATGTTTGAGAGGGAGAGCTGCCATTTTCACTCAGATGAGGGTGTATACATACGCTTGCAATCAAAGCAGGGAAGGAAATGAGCAGTCACACGCAAGCTGGTACGCGTCAGCTGGTCCTAGTTAAAATGAGACCGTGGGGTTTTGGGCTTCTGACAGCAACTTTCCCTCATGCACTCTCGGCCACAGTCGCACACACACATTGTCATTGTGACAGCAACATTGAGAA
This sequence comes from Spinibarbus caldwelli, assembly GCA_039654775.1. NCBI lineage: Eukaryota > Metazoa > Chordata > Actinopteri > Cypriniformes > Cyprinidae > Spinibarbus > Spinibarbus caldwelli. The sequence continues at coordinate 12,224,049 of CM077244.1, read as the reverse complement.
ATAGCGATTCCTTGTTGCGGTTCGTCTGTTTTCCCAGAAGTCTTCACTTCTGTAAACGGCTACCCACAACGCCTATGAAAGTGTGTGAGGTTCGCAATCATGAAAAATCAAGAAAAAAAAAAAAAAACAAGTACTACCCTAGATCATCACAGAAATCAAGTGTGTATGGTAAAAGAAAAACCCTTTTCTGTGTTATTGTGTGTGTTTGTGTGCAGATGTGAATAAAAAGAGGGTGTGAGAGACCAGTGGTTGGTGAAGTGTGAGCGCTTCCACTCTGACAGCTCCAAAAGAAGATTTGTTGAAAGGAGGAAAACGAATCCTGCTTTCTTTCATTTGCGTCAGCCTGTCTTTCATCATGTGCTAAGACAGAGAAACCAAGGGGAAGAGAGAGAATCAGGCGTGATGGAGGAGAGAGACTATATGGGTAGATAATGTATATGTATGCTTTTGTCTCTCTGTGTGGCATAGTTTCAGGTACTCAGGACCAACCACAGACATCCTGGAAATGAGAACTTCAGAAAAAAAATGTGCAGATGTCACGCTACTTCTCATAAAGGTGGCATGAATAAGAGCTCAGATAATAGAGTCACAGAAATAGGATACAGAGACTATTTGTATGTGAGTGTGTGCCAATAGTCATGATGCATGTTCCAGTAGAGCATGGGTTCGATTCCTATGCATAGACTAATTAAAAAATGCAATGTATAAAAACATTTGTCAAATGTGGAAATGTATGCCAAATGTTTTACGCTAACTTAACATCTTTATAATCATCAGGATAAGGCCAGTTTTAACTTTGGGATAAGTAATGTTTCACATCTGTAGTTTTGAAAGAGGATTATCACTGCTTTTAACACTTGGTTATGAACTGACGGTAAAGGAATATAGTGTGAAATGATGCAGTTTTAGAACATTATGGTGAGCTGTTTAGCAGCAGACAACCAATCATAAACTACTTCACTGCTTACCTCATTAAACAGTCACAGAAACTTTCACACATCTGAGAGGAAGAAATAAAAATGTCAAAGAGTGACAGCATATGCGTTAACTGGGCTATTAAAAATGTGTGTTATTTTTGTAGTGTTTCAGAACCGTGATTTCCACACTTTTTCATGATTTATCTTGATTAAGAGGTATAATCGCTCTTGAGACACAACAAAAACTTTTTAGAGTGAAATATGAGAAAAACGCTGTTGTATATTTTAATTCAGATTTGTTTCTTCTTGTAACAGTATGCTTATTACAGGTAGGTAGACCTACATAGAAATTACACTGCATTGCAAGAAGAATTATGGCTATAAAAATTAGTATAACCACAAACAAGTACTGCACACGAGATATAGGCAACAGATAGAGTAGGCCCCTGTTTTTCTTTGGGCTTAGCAGCATAATGTGGTTTTCAATCCAGTAGGCTACATAAATGCTTAATAAGGCTACATTCACACGTAATTTGTTTATTTACGGGAGTGACAAGTAGGCCTGTCGCAATAATCAATATATTGACTTATCGCACAATATATGTACATGACCTCAATTTATTTTGGTGATGCAATATATCACCCATTATATTTACTTAAAAATTAATGTCACCATGTTTTTTGCATTCCACTTGTGCCTGTGTCTTTTTCAGCTTCTCGTACATAACGTGGTGTAGTCATGAGGTGCTAGTTCACATTTAAAAAAAGCTTCTACAAAAAAATGATATGGCCTTGTTTAGGGATCTGTGCCTTTGTGCATGTGGACATCTGACTGCTAAGTAGTGATTGTGTTTTTCAGCAATAGTGTCCACCCTTAATTTACAGAGAAAAGAAGGTCAGGGGAAAATCTGTAGATGGAAAAATCTCCACACAAGGTCTTTGTGCATTTTTTTTTTCCTACTTGTTACTTTGCAGTTTTTGTTAGAAAATGTTTATTTACTACTTATTCAAGTTTTTTAAGGTATCTAATATTTTGATACTTAATTTCCATGATCTAAATATTCTTAAGAATTAAAAGTTTGTTGTCATTTGGAAGTGTGTAGGCCTTCTTGCATTATTATGCTGTTACATTATGATTATATATTCAGTGGCATAAAATGGTCTTTAAAATGACAATAATATCGCTTATCGCAGTTATGTCTGGGGCAATATATCGCACAACAAAAAGTTGTTATCGTGACAGGCCTAGTGACAACCGTAGTCTGTTGCAAAACTCAGACATGTAAATTTTGGACTAAAACCCTTATTTTTGTCAAACCCCTGCTGTGTGAACGAAACCTTAGTAGCCTACTTCTGGTGTGAGAGAGCCACTCTGCACACGCTAAATTTGTGTTTATACAACTGGGTTGGTTTACATGGTTTTGGTAACTCACGTAGATGGAGATATGAGCCGTGTGTCATCTGGAGGTTTGATACAGTAACTGTTTTCCACCAGAGCTGCTCAGTTTTGTGGTCTGTGCACCGCTCAAATGTTCGAGACTCTGTAAGAAAGTAAACCGCTGTCAATCCCAAACAGTAAATGTGTGAACGTATCTTATGTTGATTCACTATCCGCTTCTCTGATCAGTTCGATCAGTCAGTCATCAGACTAATCTTCCAACGATTCGTTAAATGAATCGATTCATATGAGTCATCTGTCTGTGAGTCGGACTACACGAGTTCTGTTGTAGGTTTATGCGCAACTGAAGCTCTGCAGGATTTATTTTTTTGAGAACTTTTATTTTTAATATTTCTGACATGGTATGAACACACCACCATTCTCAAACTTTCTGCAACTTTATAAAGATATCCGTAAATTATAGCCTACAGTTAAATCAATTGTTGAAATATTCTGAATATTTCCACAAATGAAAAAAACAGTTGTTAAACAGGTCACATGTCCATCATGTGCCGGTCAGTTAAGGTTATTAACCTCTTAAATTTAAGAACATTAACTCAAGTCTATGGTTTAATAATTATTAGTACATTTTAAGTATGGCGGTCCCATTAGCCTATGTGTTTTCTGTGCCCTAACTCTGTTTCTTTTTGTCTGTCTTTCTATTCTCTTTCTCTCATTCCCTGGCCTATCTGTCTTTCTCTTTGTTTCTCCCTGTCTCATGTCTGTCTCGTTTGCCCTCTCTCAGAGACCAATCATTGTGACCTCATTCTTTGCACAATGACATCAGTGTTCAAAATGACCAGTTAGTAGAAAGCGTGAGAATTCTAACGAGTCTGTTGGGAAAATTGTATGTGTGTGCCTGTGTGATGGCCATGTAGGTAAAGAAATAGCACATTATTAATGAATGCCCTCCAACAGCTGGTACCTGAATGTAATTCTGCGAGCCTTTGATGTCTTGCACATTTGATTTGTTATGAGATACAGTCAACACTAAAGTGAAGCAGTCAAAGACGGTAAATGGAAAATGCATGTGTGTGTGTGCGTAAGTGTGTGTTCCAGCTGATTTAATCTTGGCTTTCTTTGATACCATCTACTGTTTCAGCCTGTAGACCCAACATATCATCAGTCATACCTGTCAGCAACTAAATCCCTCCCGCTTTCTCTTTCTTTCACTCTATCTGTCTCTCGCTTATTTCTCTCCTTCCCACTTAAACGAACACATACACACTCATACATGACTTCTTAGTCCCCAGTGTGTTGTTATGTGATTCTCCTGCGCAGTAAATGTTCTGTATACATGTTCCTTTGTGTGTTCTCTCTGACTTCTTATTTGCTTCTTTTGAACAAGAATAAAAAATGGCATGGCTACAACAGTTTTTATCGTATGAGGTTTTGGATATGCACTTTCCTCCCCGGATATCGGTGGATTTTTGACAAAGAGTTACTCTGAAAGAAAAGGAATTTGGTTTCTCTAACTCAAAAGGGAAAAAAGCGTGTAATTATACTATTGGAAGCTGAGTTGAAGCTCAAAAAAATTTTCTATTTAAAAACACTTATAAATATTACAAATAAATATTTCAGTAGCATTTTACAACAAGGTTTGACTTCTTAACATTCTTTGGAATTTATTTTTGTAAATGTTGATTTAAAAATGTATAGCAAAATTATGTTTGTTCATAGTGTTAATATTGTAAATTTATACATCTAATAAATGTTAGAAATTAACAACATGTTGTAAAAAAATGTTCATAATTATTTTATGTTAGCTATTACCTTAATTAATGTTAAACCTTACTGTACCATGTCAACATTTCTTTCATATTGCCTTCTCTCATTTGTTTTATGCTGTAAGTAATTTGGTTGTGATTAATGGTGATACTGCATGCATGTAGGCCATTCATCTTACTTTTACGAGATCTATCTGCTAAACTTTCATCTATTTGTCGGCTCCAGATGTGCTAACCTGCCAGGATGATTGACAATCTGTTCATCTTTAGTGTAGTTAAATGTTCCTGGCAATTACATTTAGTATTTTGTAGACTGAGAAATTGCTTTTGGATGAACACCAACTAATTGACACAAAAACATTACAACATAATTTACCAGTGTAAACACAGTTATGCATAACTAGACTTACCCAGACATTTCATGGTTTGCTTCTCTTATATACGTGTATTGGCTGCTTTCGGTTAAAGGTTTAAGTCATCCATAAAATTTCAATCAAGCGAGTGTTTCTTTCCCAGATTTCTATTTGTCTGTACCACTTTAAAATGTCAGTTGGCATTAGAGTTTTTGTCTTTTGTTTTTTAATTAGATCCTTGTCCTCACTCAGTCCCAATCATTTTCAACACAGTAGCAGAGGTTTTCATTCGAGCATTTGGCAAGTGCCAACAGTTGAGATTGTACCTTTCAACACCTTGATGTTATCACTACACAGTGGGAAAATGGCACAGACAGTTGACTGCACAGCTCAAGCAAACACATACTTCTATAGAAATCCATGGGATTTGATTTAGAGGTCTGCTCTAGGCAGTGTAGTGCATGAGGGATTGACGATAGAAAGTCTGGCTGTCAAGAATGAAATGTAATAATAACAGTGGAGACAGTATTTGTGATTTAGAGGATCAAAGAATTAGAGACTTGAGGGCAGACATACCTGGAATAATGTAAGAGAAGATTTTTCCTCCTCAGAATTTAAAAGCTTACATACACACTACTGTTCAAAAGTTTGGGGTCTGTAAGTTTTTTTAATGCTTTTGAATGAGGTCTCTTATTCTCTGCATTTATACAATCAAAAATGTTTTTCACGTTATACATATATTTTAAATATTTTATTCCTGTAATTGTAAAGCTGAATTTTCAACAGCCATTACTCCAGTCTTTAGTGTCACACAATCCTTCAGATATCCTTCATTCTAACATGCTTAATATTTATATTAATATTTACTTTTTTGTGTATGTGTTAAAACTGTGATGCATTTTTCGTTCAGGATTCTTTGATCAACAGAAACTTCTAAAGAATAGCATTTATTTAAAATAGGAATCTTCTGTAACAATAATAATGACCTGATTGTCACTCTTAATCAGTTTGGGTTTTTGCTGAATTAAAGTATTAATTTCTTAAATGAAAAATCTGACTGAATGGTATATATAAGGATTAAATAAGTAAATTAAGTTAACATAAAAATAATTTAAATTAAATATTAAATTGATTTTAAAATATAAATATATAAAACAATACAAAAATTCAAAAGCCTTATAAAATATTTGTTTTTGATTTTTTTGTACAATTTAACACTCTCATGAACCATTTATTACTCTTATGAACTTTAAGAAACATTTTAATCATTTAGGGTGTGCTGTTCTCTTTTCATGCATCTGTCATCAGTCAGCAAGAGTTCAAATTACATCTCAACTTCATGGATAGTTTGCATCTCCATTATCAAACCTTTCATGGTTTTTATACAGTCTACCGGCACTAAGAGCAGTTCAGTGTTGAGTACTGCTTTTTCTCATCCATGTGTTTGTTTGACAAGTGCAGCGCTTTAATCAAGCAGCAGGGTAACCGGCACTATCTTTTTTTCCTTAGTCTTTTAATCATATTTCCCTGAAATATTATTTTTAGGCCTACCATTATAGTGTTCACAAATTCATAAAAACACTATACAATTATAAATGTGTCCGACACCTGAACAACGTATAGAAAGGAGTTATCTGTACATCTATAGTAATATTAACGTGTATATTGAATTGTGAGAGGCTGCGAATGTTGACGACAGTATATTTATGTCCAGTTTTAACAGTGGAGGTTGCTCAGGCGTCACCTTCAGGCAAAGTGGAGAGGTCAAAGTTCAGTTTCGTAGAAAGGTTAACGGTCACCCATTCCTCCCACACTGACTGCACTTTACTCTGGCCATCATGCCAGGCCTCGACCCCATCACCGCCATCAGCCACATCTTAGGAATCTGCCGAGAGAGAGGAGACTAGAGGTCAAAGTTCAAGACCCCATGTGGGCGGAACCACACTATCGCTCGCTTTCTCTCTCTTTTATACGTTTTTATATGTATTGCACTTCTGCATGATTGCAGAGGCCTGAAGTTCAAAGCTACAGATGCTAGTGTCAGATAAAGCCATCGCATATAGCATGTACGTAAATAGTAGCATGCTAAAACACACATGTGCGAACACACCCCTCCTCTGTCATTAAGGACCATTTTCTAAGCTTCCTGATCCTTCATCAGCACCTTCCGCTTCATTCCTGATTGGCAGAAACATGCTGACCTCAGCAGACATCTGATTGGACGACCCTAAGGTCTTGTGGTAGCCGTCTACACCCCTTGTCTGAGTATCTAGGGTGGATGTTTGTTCAGGTCTTTGATCGGGTGGAGCAGACAGGATGGGAAAAAATACAAAGGGACTGGTTAGCTGAAGTCTGAATAAACTGTAAGCATACACATTTTGGTTTCCATCCTCTAACCATCTAAATAAAACATCCACATTATTATTTTAACAGCTGATGAATGGCACATTGAGGTGAAAAACAAAGCCACTGGACGCCCTGCAACATTATTATCCATTTGAGAGTTATGAATGAGTAAAGTTTAGTTCCGGAAAGTATGTTTTTCATTCATTTTGTGTATGATAGAGTTTGTATAGAGTTTGTCTTCACGGCACAAACTTATAACAACAGCCCAGCTATATATTATTGACTTTTTATAATTACAGCTAACTAACTAATATATAGTATGTTTAATTTTTAATAAAATTTATCTCGTAATCTCAACACAATCCTAACTGACAGCTTGCAATGAGACAGTTTTGTGTTTTGTGTTATCACTTATGTTATAATGTCTCACTGCCCCCTGCTGGATAAGATATGAAAAGTCACAGAAAAGTTGTCTAATTGATGTACCGTATCGATATTAAGCATATAATAATAGATTATTCCGTTTAAAATAAATTCATTCGAACCACTTGATAATGTTTGTATATATAAACTCCATCTAGAATATTAACATTTAGGGTTCCAAGATATCACCACCTTATTTACATATTTATGACCCATTTATTTAAATGTTACATTACATTTTATATGAGCATTCTGCTAAAAATATGTGCTATGCACATCTACAGCTAATTATAGCCAATGATCATTAATGTGCTTTTTAATTTGATGGAGACATATTTGAAACAGGAATCTCAAAAATGCCCTATTCAAAAATTTTAAACAGCATTCGTGGAATGCCTTTTTTTATATTTACATTTTATATATATTTATATATATGTATATCTTTCAGCTATATTATGATGGTGATTAACATAACTAATAAACTACACGTCATTAGATAACTTTTACCAAACAGCACTGATTACATAATTAATATGCTACCCCTTACTGCCATTGATCTGCATGACAGTGATGGCAATTAGTAAATATTCTTTGATGGAATAAAATACCAGGCCATTGATAAAATACCATTGTGACTCAGTGGCCTACAACGCCTCATCCAGACATTTCTAGCATGTCAATTTCTTATTCATCCTCATGTGTCATTCATCTTTTACATGAAAAAACAGACCATCTTTACTTACTCCAGCCTGAATGTGGTGGTAATTGAGGTCTCGGTGAGCTGCACAATGAACTGATTTGAACTATTGTGACATGGAATGCTTCTCTGGTTAATTTGGATCAAGTCCAAAGGTTTTGTTCAGCATCTGAATGCATTTTATTGACTGGTCATATAGGATGGAATAGGGTGCACATTTCCTGGAGATTATTTTACATCCTCGTTAGTTGGCCTTTCCCTGCTTTTTCTCTCTTTATAAGACTACAATGAAGGGAAAAATCAGTTTGTTAGCTGTCTAATAATTTCTCATAATGCATTAATATTTCAAGGCCAGCCACCACATTAAGGGTTTAGTTATCAAATCACAGTGATTTGGAAAAGAAGTCCACTTCAAAAAATATTCTTCATCTTCTGGCCCATCTTAAGAAACCTAAGGCACCTTTGGTAAGGACTTCTGCTCCTCTTTCAGTTGGACCTGTCACTCTGTTGCTATGAAACACTCAAGAAGGTCATTAGTGAATGAATGAAGGTGGGTGCTGTGTGTTAACATTATTAAGAATGCAATGCTGTGAGTGCATTATAAGGAATGTCTTTGTGAGTATATTTATTTGCATATGGCCACATGTATAAAAACCCTGCGTTGTGCTTGGACTTCAGTGAACGATTGTAAGATGTCCTACTTCACTCTTCTCTTTTTAGCCCTCGGCACCCTGAGCTGCTTCATGCTGAGGGAGGTAACGGCTCTCAGATTGCCACTTCCTGATGACAGTGATCCTGTTAGATTTACATGGGGACAGTTTCCTGAGGTAAGTGCTTTACACTCTTTCTTTTTCTTTACTTCTTTTTCTATTTTGGGTTGGAATATACAGTATGTGTGGAATTGTGGATACAGAGTAAATGCACTGTCATAGTTTGCCCAAAACATAATAGACTTTGATCTAAGTCTTCATGTCTAATAGGATTAAATAAACTTGATTACATGGGGTTGCACCAAAATAATATAATTTCAAATGTAATTTTTTAAATTAAAATGATGATGATGATGATGATAATTATTGTTATTGTTGTTTTCTTTATCTTTTATCTAAGGCTTCATATATGATATTTTTGAATAATCTTTATTTTACATTAAGTTGCACCATATCATTAAAAAGTTTAATACATAATTTTTATTTTGATTACAATTATTTTTATTTTATTTCAATTATTATTATTATTATTATTATTATTAAATACAATTATGTTGCACCATGTTATTTAAAAATAATATAGTTATAAATTTTATATTAATCTTATTTTTTTATTAAAATTTGATTATTATTATTGTTCTTGTTGTATTTTAACTACATCATACTGTGTCTATTATTACTGAATAAACATGATTACATTAGTTTGCACCAAATTAAAAGAAAAAAATTAAACATTTAAAGGGTCAGAGCAAGCAGAAATATTTCTTTAAGGTAACAAATAAGCAAAGTTATAAGAAATGTAAAGAATTGTAGGTCCAGCTACTGTTAGTATCCTCTATACTTCTGCTTTGAATTTTAGTAGAAATGAGCGAACAAAAACATAACAATAAAAAGAAACAATAATAACTGTAAATATTAAAAAATAGTGAATGCAACGTCTTAGTTTGAAAGTGACATCAATGACTAGTGTATCAGTGCAGTCCACTGATTACTAAATCTGCTGATTTTCACCATTTATTCTTCTACATTTTTGTTGTCAAAGAATGCTCAAGAGATTCCCCGGAGTATGGAGATAGAAGACTTCACTATTAATGTAGCCCCAACCAGCGCCCGTGTGAGCTCTCCCACCATCCTGCGACTTCACCCCATAATAACAAAACCAACACACCTGCATGCCAACCTCCCCCTTCGCTTCGGGCGGGATACACAGATGACCCCAAGGGAACGCGCAAAGTCCAATATCAATCTCCCTCAGCGTTTCGGCCGGTCCTGCACTACGTGTGCGCGCTCAGGGACCGGACTCTTAGCCACCCTACCGCAAAGGTTTGGGAGGAGGAACATATTCCCTTTAGACCCTTTCCGCGCATTGACTCTCTACACACGCACACCTGAATCACCATTTCCAAAAGAAAGGTAAACTTGAATACTTCTGGTATCAACTGAAACTGATTTTGGGTGATTTTTTGGATATAATTTATATATAATGTATTAATTTCATTGGATTTCTAACAAACTGCTTTATTTGATTTCTCTCACAGGACTCAAGTCCACGACTACATGCTTGAAACGGTAGAAGACTCTGTAGAAGAAACTGTAAAGAACACAGACTACACAACTTTAGATTAATGAAGCCCACAAAAACAACAGCTGTTTATGAGAGATGTTTTGTTCACCAGTTTTATGAATTTCCTATTCTCTTCATGCATTTGCATCTGTACTTGCCTGCTTGTAAACTTGTTTGAGTAAATTATGAATAACACTACACTGGTGACAGTGTGTTATTATATGTTTCAAAAGAGTTTTTTTTTTTTTTTTTTTGGTGACATTAATTTTTAAGTAAATGGGCGATATATTGCGTCACCAAAATATATTGAGGTCATGTACATATATTGTGTGATAAGTCGATATATTGATTATTGCGACAGGCCTACACTCAGCTTTCTCCTACTCACTTAAAATAGTTGGGTTAAAAATGACCCAACAGATAACCCAATGGTGGGTTACTATAGCACCTACCTAATGTTGGGTTATTTTAACCCAATGGATTGGGTAGTAAGTTAGTAACCCAATGCATTGGGTTATAAAATAACTAATTTGTTGGGTTATTTGGCCAAAATGTTGCTTTAATCACCATGTTATTATTATTATTATTATTATTATTATTGCTATATAAATAAATAATGATTTAATACAGCATACAAATATTTTGAAAACACTTTATTTCTATTACATCTAAAGTTGCAAAAATTTAAATTAAATTAAATTGTTAAAAAAAATAAAAAGTTAAATTGTCTTATTAATCACTTCCTTGTCACATTAGCCTACTTACAATTGTTTCAGTTTACAAGATAAATATAAATTCACAAATAAACAAACAAACAAACAAAACAAAGCTAGTACAGACAATGTAATTACAGCTGCAACAGGCTTGGGATACTCAATGTTCAAAATGTAAAATAATCTAAACCATGTATCAGCTGCTTGTAAAAAGACGGTCTTGCTTCATTGCCATTTTTTCCTCAATAATGAAGAATGGATTTTATCCCAAAACTGCAGGACATGAGGGTATTGCCTTTGTTGCTCCTCCTCCTCCTCCAAATACAGAATAAAATTTGTTCCAACCTTTAAACAGAAATTTAAAATGGTAAATATGCATACATTCATAGGATCAAATAATACCCAAAAATGCCATCGTCATAAATGATGCACTTACCCACTCTGTATGGCAAAGAAGGAGGATGTCAGGGTTTTAATGCAACTTTAATGCAATCTCCAAGACCATCTTAAATAGAAAGAACAATGGATTAATCACCGAACAAGAATGGGAAAAAGGGGGAAAAAAAATCCACATTTTTCTAAACCTAGGAAGCAGTCTTTCATTTGACTTCTTACTTACTTATTTACTTACTTATTTATAAGTTCATTTGGATAGGGACAATACAATAAACATGATTCCAGTCAAACACTGGAAAAAATGCATTGCACATAAAGATTATAGCAGGTGCTAATTTGCATCTCATGTCCCTAGAAAGGCTTTTCTAAAAAAAATCATAACATATAAATAACCAAAATGATTATAATAAAATAACTATCTGTACCAAAAACTAATGTAACAAATCATATAAAATCCTCACACATTACAAACAGAATACAGAACAAACACATGCAGCCAGTTTTATAGACTCTTCCAATCCTAATAAATATCTAGTAAGGAACCATATGAAAATACAAATATGCATACAGGGCTGGTTTATTTTGAGCTAGCGCTTAATCATCAATGTAAAAGACTTTATATCATGTATCACTTTAAACTCATTTGGCAACATATTCCAAAGTTGGGATCCCTTTACAAAGAATGCACTTTGCCCTTGTGATGTTCAACAAAACCCATTCCTACAGAAGGTGCCTTATTACGCAAGCATTTAAAAATCAATTTCACATAAGATAAAATTTTAAAATTCATAAAATTAAGCATAAGCCATTTCTTTAAAATATGACAATGATGCCATTGATTTGGCTTTTTTATCCCTTATTTTTAAAGCCCGATTATACAGCATCTCAATTTTTGAGGCCAAACTGTCATACAGTATGAGATACGGGACTGATATAACAGATAATGTTGTAATAATGGATTAATGTCTGTTATATATCAATCTGATTAGTCGAGTGTTACAAGAGTGGTGTTTGTATCGTTATAGACAGGTGTGGGGATTTTTGAACTTTCTCTGCAAGTTACATTGTTATGCTAGTGGGTGGTAATGTCAGTGTATCAATGACATATAGAATGAAAGTTATGTAAAGTTAAGTTATGTAAAAACTATATATCACACTCGTAATCATGCTGTTAGGCTCTATATCAGCAGGCTGTGGTTATCTGTGGTCTCATACCTGATCTAGATTGATCTAGAGTCTAATGCAAAATTCACATTACTAACATGGCACAAAAGCACTTCTGAAAGTATCATTTATGTATCTTTACATACTGTTTAATGCTGCAGTGCTATACAGAGAATTTTGAGCAGGCACAAGCAGCCTTAACTCAGCTATTTAAAGACACCTTCACAGTACTCTTGTTTGCGTGATTTTTCTCAAAGGGATAGTTCACCCAAAAATGAAACTTTTGTCATCATTTACTCACCCTCAAGCTGTTCCAAACCGGTATGAGTTTCTGTCTTCTGTTGAACACAAAAGAAGATTTTGAAGAATGTGTATTTATTCATACTATGAAAGTAAAATACAGTGCCTTGGGAAAGTATTCATACCCCTTCATTTTTTTCAAATTTTTTTATGTTGCTGCCTTATGTTAAACTGCTTTAAATTACTTTTTTTCCCACACCAATTTACACTCCGTACACCATATTGACAAAGCAAAAACAGAATTTTCACAACTTAGTAAATTTATAAAAATTAAAAAAAAACAGAAATAAGTACATTGCATAAGTATTCATACCCTTAACTAAATATTTAGCTGAAGCACCTTTACAGTCTCAAGTCTTTTTTTTTTAAGGCGACAAGCTTTGCTCATCAGCATTTGGCAATTATCTGCTATTCTTCTCCTCACATCTTCACCTCTCAAGCTCTGTCAGGTTGGACGGGAGCAGATGCACATTTTCAAGTTTCTCCAGAAATATTTGATTGGGTTCAAGCTCAGGGTGTGGCTGGGCCACTCAAGGACATTCACAGAGTTGTCTATAAGCCACTCTTGATGTGTGCTTAGGTTCATTGTCCTGTTGGAAGGTGAACCTTCTGCCCAGTCTGAGGTTCTGAATGCTCTGGACTGGGTTTTCTTTAAGGCTATCTCTATATTTTGGTGCATTGAGCTTTTCTTCTACTCTGACGAGTCCCTCAGTCCCTGCCGCTGAAAAACAGCCCCACAGCATGAGGCTGCTACCAGCACACTTTACTTTTGGGATGGTAATCTGCAGGTGATGAGCAGAGCTTGTTTGCTTCAAACATGATGCTTGGAATTGAGGTTCATCAGACCAGAGAATCTTGTTTCTCACAGTCTGAGGGTCATTTAGGTGCCTTTTTGCAAATTGTGTTTTCATGTCTACACTGAAGAGAGGATTGAGTCTTGCCACGTGGCTATAAAGCCCAGATCAGTGGAGTGTTGCAGTGATGTTTGTCCTTCTGTAGATTTCTCTCATCATGCATACATGATCATGGAGCTCAGCTAGAGTGACCATCATGTTCTTGGTCACCAGTCTATCCAAGACCCTTCTCCATCAGTTGCTCAGTTTGGCCAGGAGGCCAGCTCTAGGAAGAGTCCTGGTTGTTTCACACTTCTTCCATTAAGGGTAACAGAGACTACATGCTTCTGTGACCCTTCAATGAAGCAGAATTATTTTCTGAACTCTTCCCCAGATGTGTGGCTTGACACAAACCTGTTTCTTAGCTTTACAGGTAGTTCTTTTGACCTCAGGGCTTGGTTTTTGCTCTGATATGCATTATCAGCTGTTAGACCTTTTATTAAGATGTGTGTGAGTCATACCCATTCAATTGAATTTGCCACAGATTAACTTCACTCGAAGTGTAGTAACATCTACAAGCAATATGACTGCTCCTGAGCTAAATTTCAACTGTCCCAGATAAGGGTATGAATACTTATGCAATGGAATCATTTAAGTTTTTTATTTTTAATGAATTTGCAAAGATGTTAAAAACCTGTTTTTTGCTTTACCATTATGGTGTATGGAGTGTAGATTGATGTGGGGAAAAAAAAGTAATTTAAAGCAGTTTAACATAAGGCCGCAACATAACAAAATGTGAAAAAAATGAAGGGGTATGAATACTTTCGCAAGGCACTGTATCTTTTGGGTACAGCAGAAAAAAAAAACTCTTGGCGATGTGGAATAACATGAGTAATAAATGATTTTAAAATAAGTTTCATTTTTGGGTGAATTAACCTTTTAAGTGTGTGTTGGTGTGCTTGTCAGTACATAATGTAAAATATTACAATTTGGCATGAAAATACAGAGCAGGATTTTCTCACCAGAAGAAATATCCGGAAGATCCTAGGCTCTCTTCTCTGTCTTGCGATATGCAATTATCTGTTGAGACCCATGCTCTTTAGAGCTCAAAGTCTATCCATCCCTGACATGTGGGTTTAATATACCTTAGTCCAGAGCAATCTAAAATGAACAAAGAAAAGAAACAGTTAAATTCAAACATTAACATAAGAAGACAACATTTCCTACTTCAGTGTTCAACATGAAATTAAAATCTCACTTGTTATTATTTATCAACTGAAACAGAGTGAACAGAGACATAGATTTTTTTTTATGGTTTTGTGGGTTCAATATATTATTCTAATTAACTAACTGGTTTTAATACAGTACACTAAAAATCACACTATGAAAAATATTAAACATAAATCATTCCAAATAGCAAACAGATCAAAACAGTATACATTATAACAAGATGACTTCACATAAACAAAACTAAATATCAACAAATATTTTAAACCAATTTTAGTGCACTTAATATTTTCATTTTCAAACTGTTACTACAGTGTATATACAATACAAGTTTTTTTTTAACTTTTCAAATGTGATTATATGTTTGTGCTTTTGGAAATGGATCTTTAATTAGCCTTATTATTTTGTATTTAAGCCTCTTTTTGAGCATAAAATGTAATTACATTCTGAAAATGTAATTGTTGCACGTCAATTATTTAATTGTATTATCATTTCTCCACATCAGGGTGTACTTTCACCCAAGTGGTATAAGTTAGTTAAGACGTGTATGGGGTTTTGACAGTGAAACTTTCATTAACGTTAAAAAATGTGTAAAATCCAGCATCCCGTTCAGACCCTATTATATAGTACATACAAACAGTATTAGCTTAATTTATCAAGACAGTTATTATGTGACTATACCTTGAAACCGATAATGGTGTCTTTTGATAACTGATGATAATAATGCTCCGCTCTCTTCCGTGAGCTCTTCGTAGCTGAAGTAGCGGCGCATGTAATCAGTGAAGGTCACAAAAAAAAAAAATAAAAAAATAAAAAAAAAAATCACTACGATTGCTCTGGTAACCAGCAACTTTCCAGAGATAAAACGTTTCATTTCTGTGTTTCGTAGCGTTTTAATTTTACACTGTAGTTTCCAGACGAAAGGACATGTAGTTTTGAATAAAAAGGCGACACACCTTCACTCAGAGCGGACGCGACACCGGATGAAAGAGGCTCCGCTGCTCTTCAAGACGAGCGCGGCGGCCAAATATCTCAAATATGTGCAAAATTTCCCCCAAAATTGTCGAGACGAACAGAAAAAGTAAGTAAACCGTTTTTTATACGAAATTGATCGGCTTCAAAGCGCTCGTGTCGTTAGTCAAGTCAAGAGTGCAGATAACGGATTTTTAACGGATTAAACGACAGGGGAGATATAAACATACTCGTAGGAAAAACAGCAATATTACTGTGTCAGGTCTTAAAGGCACTTTGTAACAAAAAGCAACATAACGCACACATATTAATTTACCACTGTATCATCTGTCGCAGTTGCACCGATCGACCGTTGGAATTTAAAATTTTAACCTAACTGTTATAGAAAAAATAACCCAATAAACATAGGAATAACCCAACAAAACGACCCAACATGTTTAACCCAGATATTGGGTACAGTAAATAACCCAAGATTTTTTAGAGTCACACAGTCAGGTTTAGATTTTTTATGCATCTGAACAAAATGTTCAGGACCTTTGGCAGAAAAACTGGCCAACAACATTAAAGATCCAGCAGAATATTTACATTTATGCATTTAGCAGACGCTTTTATCCAAAGCGACTTATAGTACATTTAGGCCATACATTTTTATTTTATTTTTTTTATCAGTATGTGTGTTCCCTGGGAATTGAACCCATGACCTTTTGCACTGCTAACGCAATGCTCTACCACTGACAACAGGAACAACAGTATATTGATTTATTTTTATTTTTATTTATTTTTATTTCATCTGACCATACAAGCCAGTGCAAGTTCCAGTCGTGTCTGACAACTGAATTTGCCGGAGTTTGTTTTTTGGATGAGCGAGGAGAATTTTTCTTGAAACCCTCCTGAACAACATGAGGTTATGTAGGGGCTGTTTGATATTTTTTTAAGGCTTTCTGACCCCAAGACTCAACTAATCTCTGCAATTCCCCAGCTGTGATTCTTGGAGAGTCTTTGGCCCTCAAATTCTCCTCCTCACCGTGCATTAGGACGATATAGACACACGTCCTCTTCCAGGCACATTTGTAACATGGTGGAAATGGGGATTTTCAATGATTTAGCTCTTTTCTTAGAGCCACTTTCTATTTTGTGAAGCTCAACGATCTTTTTCTGCACATCAGAGGTACATTCTTTGGTTTTACTCCTTGTGATGGGTGATTAAAGGAATTTGGGGTTTGTTTTCCTCATATTTAGAATCCTGTGCAACAGGTCGTCATGGCTGGATAATTTCATGCCCCTAGTCACCCTGGTGTGCTAAAAAATGTAAATATGAATAGGAATATACTTCAAATATAGATATTTTACTCAAGAATTTCTAGGGGTGCCAATAATTGTGGGCAACATGCATTGGAGAAAAACATTTATTATATCATGAGGTTTTCACCCAACTTTCAATTGTTTTACTTCAATGATAGGTAAAAATTTAGTGAAATTTTTGAATGAAAGATCAAAAGGATACATATTTATTTTCACTGCCACCTTTGCTCATAATTATTAATCACTAATATTGGTAAATATTAGTGGAGGGCACTGTGTATATATATATATATATATATATATATATATATATACACACACATGCTAATATATCAATTATATATCTAATATATCAATCTAATATATCAAAATATTAGCATTAATGACGTCTTAGAATGAAAGACATTTCTTACTCATAAACTATATTGCACCTAACAATTCTCCAGTCCACCAGCAGAGTTCACTGTTTCCTCAGTAGTTGTTCATGCTTATTGTAACATCTGTTTAGCTAAACTAATCACATATACAGATTATGTAAATGCATGATACTGTATATGACAACTGTCATATTCAGATTTTGGGACTTTTCATTGAATGATTTGCATATCCATAAAACTTTAAGTTTAAACCCTGAAGTAGTTTGCTGGTTGTGTTTGAGTGGGATATTTTGTTTGAGTTTGATCAGTGTGTATGTGAGTGGGATAGACCTGTTTGTAAAAATCACAAACATCTCTCAAATTCAGTGTCAGATCATATTTTTTCACATTTAGACTTTGTTAGTTCTACAGTTTGGGATTGTGATGTCAAATTAAAGTGTCATGAACCCTCCAAAAAATGTGGTCCTGTCAGGTTCATTATTGGAGGTATCGGTATCAAAACATCTCACAAATGCTTTATGCAAATTTGCATTTGCAGAAACGTATTACACAAAATGTTTTTTTTTTGTATCTTTAATTTAATGTAGAAATATATGTTGAGCCATTGTCATTCATACTGTATATCAAAAATGTATGAGCATCAAATTGTATGTGAACAAGCTTTTACATTTTTAATAACTTAATGCACAAATATATGCTGCTGACTCTAGATTCACACTTGCATGCAGAGAAATATATTACAGAAATATATTACATTTTGTTTTGTAAGTGCACAAACATTACACAAACACACAAAAAAGGGCCATTTTGTATCTAATTTAGTGCACAAATATATTCTGAGTCATTTTCATTTGTGCTTTTCATTGAAAATATGTGTATAAGAATCAAAACCATATGTGAATGAGCTTTTGCATTCTTAATAACTTAATGCACATATATATATATATATTCTGAGCCATGTGAATAAGCTTTTACATTTTTAATATCTTTTGAGACTGTTATGCTGTCACACTGATGCACAAGAATATATCTGATCTGTTAAATGTGCTCAAAGTCGATGAATGAATTACCTGACAACATATCCATAAATCTAGAAACTCTTCCATAAAAATGTTGCATGCAAGATTTTAAAAGTTTTTGTTATTGATTGAAAGCCTGTTTCTCTGTTGCGGGAGAAACCACAGATTTCTGCAGCATGCAAACAAACTCTTGTTTCAGAATGATTTCAACTCACTTTCAAGTTTGTCATTGCAAAAAGGTCACGCATGAACAATCACGACACACTGCTGATGTAGATGAGCACTGTACTAGTTTTGTATCATATGCAACACAGACATATCTGTGCATGTTATCATATTAAAAGCATGTTTATGACCCTTAAATGTGATCTATTAAAGTTAAAATTTTAACTAAGTTTAAATTCAGAAAGAGAGAAACATCAGCTCTTTTTGCTCTTAAATGCATGCGGGAGAGTGTGTGTGTGTATGTATGTATGAATGTGAATTGGAACATATTGCATGCTCCACTGAAAGAAGAAAGGATAGGGGTGCAAGAACAGTCTGTCCCAGGTTTAAGACGTGCCCGTGCAGTCAAAACAATGCATTCTGAACACAAGCACACACACACACACACACACACACAGACACAGTGTGTAGAAAATAGTGTCTTCAAATGAAAAACAAGCCTGATAAATGATCTTTGTTTCTTCAGGTCAAGGTTTTTCAAACCTTTTGGAGCCAAGGACCTAAAGTATCAAGGCAGCTTTTTGGATAACTTTGGATAAAAAATTATGTTTAAATAATTGCCTTTTACATTATACAGATCAAAATAAATTATTAAAATATTATCTTGATGACAGGTTTATTGAAATTAAAAATTAGAGCCTGTATCAGATTGCCTGGGCATATGACCATTTCATACTGGTCCTATGCATAATTTTTTTCTTTTTATTTATTTTATCGTTTATTTTTTATGCGTTTTGTGCTGTAACCACTTTAATATTTTTATTCGACTACCCTTTTTATCAGAGACATTTGTCTTTGACATGTTTGACTTTATTTTGTTTCTATCTGTATTTAAAATGTAAAAAAAAAAAGTGTTTGAAGTGAAATTAAAATTAAAATTATTTTTTAAAATTAAAAAAAAAAAAAAAATTAAAATCCAGAAAATATTTACTTTGTAAGCTGACTTTTTATGTTGTTCCTACCCACTATTACAAAAATATAAGCTACATAAACTAAAATTTATTTTGAGGAAAAAAAAAGAGCAAATAAAGCAGACATTACTTCTCATAACTTAGTTTAGGTATGAAATATCTGAGAATTTAATGTATGTTAATATGTAAAGTACCCTCATTTACACTGGCACAGATTTCACAGATTTTCTTGTCATTTCCTGAAAGGTTTTTTATTTTTTATTTGTTATTTTTTGCCTCACTCACTTATTCTTGTCTGTGTCTCTGTTGCCGTCTGTTGTCCATATTATGTATTTCAGGTGCTGTAATTTTGTGTTGAGTGTTGCCTGTTTTTGTCTCTACAGTAAGTTACTTGCAAGATGAGTACAGAAGACCAAATTGCACCGCTGTCCCCCAAGACATCACCCACCACACCAACCATGACACCATTTACGCAACGAAAAGAGAGTAACTCCTCATCTGATGACAACAGACAGGTAAGACAAATAATACATTTTTGATATAGCAGTGGATATGATGATCTTTTGACGCAGTTGATATTTCTCTGTATGCTATGTATTAAATCAACATTAGCAGTTTTTAACTGTCTTCTTAGAAAAAAGTCCATGTTCTTTCTTCCATAGGTTTTTAAAATTAACACTTTTTTTGTCGTCTTATTTTTTTAGGACAGCTGGGAGTTGGTTGAGGACTTGCGGGGACTGACAGGAAATATTCAGAAGCCTGAGAAGCAGGAAGGTTTGCTGTTGAAAAAGAGAAAATGGCCCATGAAAGGCTGGCATAAGGTGATTACAAGATATTGTCATTGACTTTAATGGCTTTGAATACATGCATCTTTCACCTAAGGGTGCTAAAAAGGTTTTTTTCCTCGTCTGTCTATGTTTAACAGAGATATTTCCTGCTTGAAAGGGGCATCCTTACATATGCCAAGACAGGGACTGATGTGAGTGTGAAACCATGATCTCATCCACACACTTTCTTCAAGGCTTATGTGGAGTAAACTTGCTTAAATCCTGTCAGAGGTGCTCTTTCATCCCTTATCGTGTGATTGATTCCTCAGCTGAAGAAGGGGAGGTTACGAGGTCGCATTGATGTTGGTCTCTCTGTCATGGCCATGAAGAAGAAGTCAATGTGTATCGACCTGGACACAGAGGACAGTATCTATCACATCAAGGTATTGGCACACGCTCACCTACACATGCTGGATAAGAGTTGTAGTTTGTGCATTCTCAAAATGAGAGTAACTTTCTCATTTGCTGTATTTACTGTGACATTCACAGGCGAAGACTCGGGATCTGTTTGAACAGTGGGTGACGCAACTACGCCATCATCGAATGTTCCGTCAGAACGAGATCGCCATGGAGCCTCCTGAGCGACAGCTGCAATCTGACCCCACCTCCAACAGACGAGTATT
Organism: Spinibarbus caldwelli; assembly: GCA_039654775.1. Lineage (NCBI taxonomy): Eukaryota > Metazoa > Chordata > Actinopteri > Cypriniformes > Cyprinidae > Spinibarbus > Spinibarbus caldwelli. The sequence continues at coordinate 12,202,985 of CM077244.1, read as the reverse complement.
TACCCTCCTTATACAGTCGTCAATCACGAGTGTAGAATAAAAGTCTGCCTTTAGACCCAACATCCCTTCAAACAGGATAAGATCCTCTAAAGCTATAAAAAAAAAAAGTTACAATATTGAGATCCACTGATACGCTGAAATTTAGCCTAAAACAGACAGTTTTTTACTTCAGTTATTAAAATATGTCATGGCTGATACTGAATTTTAAACTGTTCTGCCTTTAGAAACATCAGTAAAGTTTTCAAAATGTAATTTTACATGGTTTCTTAAATCAAAATATCTGGATATATATATATATATTAGTACGAAAAATAGCTTGTTTATGGTACTTGGCATAAAAGAGTTTGAATTTAAAGTAATAAGCATTTGCTCACAATATCATGTCACTAGGCTAAACACTTAAATAAAATTAATAATTACTGATGTGCATATTAATGTGAAATTGCTGGGTTGCATATTGTGCACTCCTAATAACAACAATATTTAACAACAGTAATATACTACTCTTAAGTGACAAAGACTTTAACATTGTTACAAAAATGTATATATCTTTTAATAAATTCTGTTCTTTTGAGTTTTCTATTCATCAAAGAATCCTGAACAAAAAATATCATGATTTCCACAAAAACTAAGCATCATACATGTATTTAATATTTATCATAAAAAGAAATGTTTCTCGAGCAACATATTACAATTCAGCTTTTCCATCAAAGGAATAAATTACATTTTAAAATATATTAAAATTAGTGCTGTCAAACGATTAATTGTGATTAATCACATCCAAAATAAAAGTTTTTGTTTTCATAATATATGTGTGTGTTTTGTGTATATTTATTATGTGTATATATAAATACACATGCATACAGTATATATTTTGAAAATATTTACATGTATTTACATGTCTATATTTATATTCATATAATTTATATTTTAAATGAATAATATATTAAATATATAAACATATTTTTATGAAATATATACATGCATGTGTGTGTATTTATATATACATAATAAATATACACAGTACACATACATATATTATGTAAACAAAAAGTTTTATTTTGGATGCAAGTAATCGCGATTAATCGTTTGACAGCACTAATTAAAATAGAAAAAAGTTATTTTAAATTGCAACAATATTACTGTTATTACTGTATTTGTGATCAAATAAACACAGCCTTAGTGAGCATAAGAGACTTCTTTCAAAAACATTGAAATATCTTAATGACCCCTAACTTTTAGTTTAACTCTTTTTATTGATGCCATTCAATCAGAGAGATACAAAAAATGAAAAGCTAATATAATAGTTTCAATCTGTTAACAAAGGTCAAAAATAAATTAATCAAAAGGTCCTTACTCTCTGAGTCAAACACAAAACACAATTATGAATGCTAGCACAAATAACAATTAAAAAAAAAAATAAAATAACATAAAATGGCAATACAAATAAATAAGTAAATACAAGTAGTTAGAACAATTCTGAGGACATAGGAAAAAAAGAATAAAATTAAAAAGGTGGAGAAATAACTTGCACCAACATACATACACACTTCCAACAAAATATGTATACACAGTGCCCTCCATAAGTATTGGAACAGTAAAGACAAAATTGCTCTGTTGGCTGTGGAGTCAAGACATTTGCAAATATGATTAAAAGATGAATATGAGACAAAATTACAAAATGTTACATTTTATTATTAGCTGTTTCAACACATACATGTTTTACCAAATAGAAAGAACAGCACTTTTAGAGTTCATCCCACTCATTGAGGTGAGCATAAGTATTGGGACAGTTGAACATGAGGCAGATAAAAAAGATTAAAAGCTATTATTTAGTTGCAGATCCCTTGCGCACAATCACAGCAGTGAGTCTGTGACCCATAGACATTACCAGACTCTTGGTCTCATCCTTTCAAATACTTTTACCAGCCTTTAATGCAGCCAATTCCAATTGTTGCTTGTTTTAGGGAGTTTCTGCCTTTACTCTCCTCTTCAGCTGGTGAAATTCATGTTCAATTGGATTTAAATCTGGACTTTCCACTTTCCATTTCTTTGCCCTTATAAATTCCTTGACTGAACTGGCTGGGTGTTTTGGGTCATTGTCCTGATGCAATATGAAGCACTTCCCAATGAAACTGGTGGCATTTTCTTGAATATTGATAGGCAAGATGGTTTTGTACCCTTCCAAATTCATTCTGCTATTGTCATCATACATTAAGTCATCAGTAAAGTTGAGACGGCCTGTTCCAGAGACAGCCATGCATGCCCATGCCAAGACACCACCTCCACCATGCTTTACAGATGAGGCTGTATGCTTGAGATCTTTTGCAGTTCCCTTTTTTTCTCCACATTTTTGCTTTCCCATCACTTAGATAAAGGTTCATATTTGTCTCATCGGTCCATAAACACAGTTCCAGAACTCTTCTGGCTCACCTTTGTGCTTTTTTGCAAACTCTAATCTTGCCTTTCTATTTTTAGTGCTGGTCAGAGGTTTGCATCTTGCTGTGTAGCATCTGTAATTCCGTGTCAAAGTCTCCTGAGGACAGTAGATTGTCAGAGCATCACCCCAGCTTTCTGGAGGTTGTTGGTGATTTTACAGACACGTCTTTTAGCGTTCATTTTCACAGCTTTTATGATTTGTCTGTCATCAACTACTGTTGTTTTCTCAGCCGATCAGGTCGTTGTTGGTTGCTGGTGTCACTGGTGGTTCCCAAACTCTTGATTTCTCCATGCCCTTTGTTTTTGCTATAGCTATAATAGACTTCCTCTTTTCTTTTAGCATCCAAATTGCTTGCTTTTCTCTCAAAGTCAGCTCCCTCATCTTCATCCTGGTTTGTGTGTGTCATCATCGAATGCAAGATTCAGAATGCAGAAGTAATGGATATAACTGATACGACACATTCCCTGCTTTTAATATCTGAAGAATGAATGCAACAGGACACAGCTGATCACTTAGAAAGACCTGTGAGGTAACTGTTCCAATACTTATGCTCACATCAGATAGGGGGATGAAACTCTAAAAGTGCTGAACTTCTTAGCTGGTAAAACATCTGTGTGTTGAATCATCCAATAATAAAATGTGACATTCTGTAGTTTTGTCTCATATTCATCTTTTAATCATATTTGTAAATGTCTTGACTCCACAGCCAACAGAGCAATTTTGTCTTTACTGTTCCAATGCTTTTGGAGGGCACTGTATATATTTTTTTTTCCCTCTTCGCTCTCCATTTATTAGTAAATCAGGGGCAAGGGAAGGAAACCGTAAAGGCCATAGAGAAAGGGATTTTCTTACATCTTCCTTTAATGTATATATATATTTTTTTAAATGTGACAAGAAGGGTTGCCAGGTAGTGTGAAATTTTTCTGTATTACCAAGTATTGTATATCTGATCTTTTCTATTTGAATAAACTGCATCAGGTCATGCATCCAGTGAAAGAAGCTGGGTGGGGAAGGATTTTTCCAGTTCAGTAATATAAGTTTTTTAGCAATTATCAAGCAAAAAGCGAGTGCGTTTATGGGGTTGAGTCCAAATAATGCTACTAGGGGGCATGGTTCAATATCTAAACTAAAACATTCGGAAACTGATTTGAAAACCAGAAAGAAGTCAATGCTGGGCAAAGCCAAAAAATATGATAAAGAGTAGCTGGAGCTTGTCGACACTGATCACAAGTTGGATCAAAACCAGGGTTAATTTTAGACGATTTGGTCTTTGTCCAGTATTGTCCAACACACACATAGAGGAAGTATGTACACGACAAAGGGCTTTGGACCATTCCTCGTCTGTAAAAACATGATTAAGATCTGATACCCAATTCTGTTTTATTTTAGAGAGGGGTGAAGAGCTGGACTGCATAATTAATGAAAAAATTGTTTTATAATTATTGGAGACAGTACCTTTACAGAGTTTAGTTTCTAAAACTTGATCAATCTCTTGTTTAGGAGGTGCTTGAGGGAAATGAGAAAATGTATTTCTTATGAATTCACGAGTCTGAAGATATCGAAAAAAATGGGTTTTGGGAAGATTAAACTTTTCTAACAAATAAGAAAAAGAGATGAATGTATTCTCCTGAAAAGATCATTAATGTTTACAATGCCCCTTCTAAACCATAATGTGAAAGATCCATCTAAAATAGAGGGCAAAAAGGAAGGATTTTTTATATATAGGAGACAGGCCTGACATTGCCTGAAAACCAAAATGATTCCTAAATTGTTTCCATATTTTAAGGCTGTGTAGTACTAAAGGGCTGGAAGAATAATTGGGTGTCTTTAATGTTAAGGAAGAGCATAATAAAGCATGCAGGGACACTTGAGTACAGGAACCACATTCCATTTCAACCCGTGCCGGGACCCAATGGCAAAGTCCATAGTGTGACTGGCTCCAATATAAAATACTATGACTTTTTGTTGGCCAGTAATAGACTAAGAAATAAGGAAGTGCAAAACCACCTAGTTTTTTGGGCTGTTGAAGAAATGATTTCTGGATTCTTATTGGACCTCCGTTCCAAATAAAATTAGAAATCACTTGATTTAAAGTCTTAAAGAGTGTTTTTGGTATGAAAACTGGAATACTTTGAAACAGGAAAAGAAATTTAGGAAGAATATTAATTTTTGTAGTATTGATTCTTCCTCCAAGAGAAAGTGGGAGAGTTGTCCACTTAGCAAGATCCTGTTTTGTTTTCTCCAAAATTGCAATAAAATTATGCTTAAAGAGGTCAACATATTTCTGTGTTACAGTTACTCCCAGGTATCGGAAATTGTCTGAGGCTAATTTACAGGTGCATCTCAATAAATTAGAATGTCATGGAAAAGTTCATTTATTTCAGTAATTCATCTCAAATTGTGAAACTCGTGTATTAAATAAATTCAATGCACACAGACTGAAGTAGTTTAAGTCTTTGGTTCTTTTAATTGATTGATTTTGGCTCACATTTAACAAAAACCCACCAATTCACTTTCTCAACAAATTAGAATATGGTGACATGCCAATCAGCTAATCAACTCAAAACACCTGCAAAGGTTTCCTGAGCCTTCAAAATGGTCTCTCAGTTTGGTTCACTAGTCTACACAATCATGGGGAAGACTGCTGATCTGACAGTTGTCCAGAAGACAATCATTGACACCCTTCACAAGGAGGGTAAGCCACAAACATTCATTGCCAAAGAAGCTGGCTGTTCACAGAATGCTGTATCCAAGCATGTTAACAGAAAGTTGAGTGGAAGGAAAAAGTGTGGAAGAAAAAGATGCACAACCAACCGAGAGAACCCCAGCCTTATGAGGATTGTCAAGCAAAATCGATTCAAGAATTTGGGTGAACTTCACAAGGAATGGACTGAGGCTGGGGTCAAGGCATCAAGAGCCACCACACACAGACGTGTCAAGGAATTTGGCTACAGTTGTCGTATTCCTCTTGTTAAGCCACTCCTGAACCACAGACAACGTCAGAGGCATCTTACCTGGGCTAAGGAGAAGAAGAACTGGACTGTTGCCCAGTGGTCCAAAGTCCTCTTTTCAGATGAGAGCAAGTTTTGTATTTCATTTGGAAACCAAGGCCCTAGAGTTTGGAGGAAGGGTGGAGAAGCTCATAGCCCAAGTTGCTTGAAGTCCAGTGTTAACTTTCCACAGTCTGTGATGATTTGGGGTGCAATGTCATCTGCTGGTGTTGGTCCATTGTGTTTTTTGAAAACCAAAGTCACTGCACCCGTTTACCATGAAATTTTGGAGCACTTCATGCTTCCTTCTGCTGACCAGTTTTTTAAAGATGCTGATTTTATTTTCCAGCAGGATTTGGCACCTGTCCACACTGCCAAAAGCACCAAAAGGTGGTTAAATGACCATGGTGTTGGTGTGCTTGACTGGCCAGCAAACTCACCAGACCTGAACCCCATAGAGAATCTATGGGGTATTATCAAGAGGAAAATGAGAAACAAGAGACCAAAAAATGCAGATGAGCTGAAGGCCACTGTCAAAGAAACCTGGGCTTCCATACCACCTCAGCAGTGCCACAAACTGATCACCTCCATACCACGCCGAATTGAGGCAGTAATTAAAGCAAAAGGAGCCCCTACCAAGTACTGAGTACATATACAGTAAATGAACATACTTTCCAGAAGGCCAACAATTCACTAAAATTTTTTAAAAAATTTTAAAAGTTTTTTTTATTTTTTTTATTTATTTAATTTTTATTTTTATTGGTCTTATGAAGTATTCTAATTTGTTGAGAAAGTGAATTGGTGGGTTGTTGTTAAATGTGAGCCAAAATTATCACAATTAAAAGAGCAAAAGACTTAAACTACTTCAGTCTGTGTGCATTGAATTTATTTAATACACGAGTTTCACAATTTGAGTTGAGTTACTGAAATAAATGAACTTTTCCACAACATTCTAATTTATTGAGATGCACCTGTAAATGGGAATATTGACGTTGGAAGAGATCTTGCAGCAGAGTTGATTGGGAAAAACTCACTCTTATGTAAGTTTAATTTATAACCTGAGACACCACTGAACTGTCTTAGAACATTTAAGACATGGGAAAGACAGGTTTCTGGATCTGAAACATATAATACCACGTCATCTGCATAGAGAGAAATTTTCTGTTCTTTTCCTGCTCTAAGAACACCAGTGATATTGTGATTATTATGGAAGGAGATTGCAAGAGCTTCTATAGCTATAGCAAACAAAAGAGGGGACAGTGGGCAACCCTTTCTAGTATGACCCCTATATTTTTAACGATAGTGTAACTCGTTATTTCCAGGTGAAACAGAAAGTCACACAGTTTACATATTTTGTATTTTTTCTCTTTATTACCAGCGTTCATTTCTCACCAAGCAGCCTTCAGCCCTTTTGAAGAACAGCTGGTGCCAAAACTCACAAGACATGGAGAAGTGCTGCAAAGGTAGATGCAAAAACCTGCACTGACACATCATTCTGAAATATTATTCATGGCATAAATACTGTACAACTAATACATAGAGAACATTTTAGAGAAGTGGTTTTCCTGAGCATCACTAAGAAAATAAAAATGGTAACTTTTTTAGATCTGTCAGAGTGTGAGTCAGGGCTGCTGGAATTAAATCTGCTGCTGAAAAATATGGAAGTTCTTCACAGAACATTCTCAGCACCTGCCATTAACTTACTGCAGGTAGGGCTGTTTGGATAAAATATGTGTTTATGTTTTGGTCTGTGTGGGTGGGTTTATTAAATCTTATGAAACTTTAATTTGAGGACATCCAGATGAATCCTGAATAGCATTTTTTGTATCAAATACAAAAATATACATTGTTTGGGTTTGGTTAAGTTTATGAAAGAAATCTTTCGCTCATTATTTAGACAAAAAAAGTAACGTGTGTATATATATATATATATATATATATATATATATATATGTGTGTGTGTGTGTGTGTGTGTGTGTGTGTGTGTGTGTGTGACCCCAGACTGAAGGCTCTAAAAAGGAGAAACGAGGACACAAAAAATGGAGATCAAAGAATTATAGCAAGGAAAATAAAAGCACACAACAGGTAAAATAGCTCTGTTTCTAATTCCACATTACACACAGACACTGCATCACACAGTCTCTCTTATTCACTTTAACTGATCTGTTGTTTTCTAGCAAAATCCTGACGTTTCATCTTCCCGTCTGCACGTATCTCACCCAAACTTGATGTATTCAGAGCCGGTTTCACCAGACTCATGCCTGGATAGCCCAGACTCACCAACAGAAGCCTCTCGAATGCAGGAGGAGTTCTGTCGGCTCGCTGGCACTGGTCAGTATGAATGCTCACATGCATGCTTCACTGTTTCAGGAATATTTCTATTAATAACTATGTTTTAGAATAAAAGAATAATGAAGTATTGTTATCATCTACTGAAATTTTGAGAACAACATGATGAAATGACATTCTTTCTTCTTTCTCACTTTTCTCCCTTTCTTTCTTCTACTAGTTCATTCCACTCTTCGGTCAGCGTACACTTCCCTTTGCACAGAAAGAGACCGGGTCAGGAACACATTGGATTGTATCAGTGAAAAGGTATACAGGCAACAAATTTGTATATATGTTTAGTTGTTATTGGCCAAAATCAACAAATCCAATTCTGGCTTCTTTGAATTTTCTCAACCAATCAGGATGTCCTCGATGGGTCACGCCCTCTCCTGCAGCAGGTGTCCAGTGAGAGTCGAGGGTCAATCCCAGAATCCCTGTCAGAGTTCTTTGACGCTAAAGAGCATCTGCTGTCTGGCAGCTCATCTGAAAACGAGGTCAGAGAGGTCAAGTGGTCAAATCACAGATTTGCATGAATCGTGTCAGTGATTTAAAACTGTAATCAAATATATTTTTCATCAAGAAGAAGGTAAAACATGAATTTCTTACTGATCATTATATTATGTATTTTTTGTGACCAGGTGTCCGATGATGATTCGTACATCAGTGATGTGAGTGATAGCACGTCAGTAGAGTATTGCAGGAATGAGAACGGCATCGCAAAGGAGATTTTAAGTGAGGCACTGTCTAAATTCACCTTTATGAAGCTTCACCTTTCTTTACAACCATCGTTAATGGTTTGTGTGTGTTTTGTGTCTTCAGGTAATGGCAATGACTGCGCAGTGACGCGGCGAGACCGTTTGCCGAGTTCACGCATGAACGAAAGCGTGAATCTGTGGAGTATTCTGCGTAGTAACATCGGTAAAGACCTTTCGAAAGTTGCCATGCCTGTTCAACTCAATGAGCCCTTGAACACCCTGCAGAGACTATGTGAGGAAGTTGAGTACTGCCACCTGCTGGACACCGCTGCAAACACGCACGACCCACACATGCGCATGGTGAGAGCAATCAAATGAGTCACTATTTACTCACTCTCATGTCATTCTGTATGACTATGTTCAGAATTGTTTTTAAAAAAAAAAAAAAAAAAAAAAAAAAAGTTGACTCAAATTAAAATTTACTCGCCCTCGGGCCATCCAAGAGTTTGTGTCTTCATCCAAACAGATTTGGAGAAATTAAGCATTACATCACTTGCTCACCAGCAGATCCTCTGCAGTGAATGGGTGCCGTCAGAATAAAAGTCCAAACAGCTGATAAAAGCATCACAGTAATCCACAAGTACAGGTGCATCTCAATGAATTAGAATGTCGTGGAAAAGTTCATTTATTTCACTAACTCAACTCAAATTGTGAAACTTGTATATTAAATAAATTCAGTGCACACAGACTGAAGTAGTTTAAGTCTTTGGTTATTTTAATTGTGATGATTTTGGCTCACATTTAACAAAACCCACCAATTCACTATCTCAACAAATTAGAATATGGTGACATGCCAATCAGTTAATCAACTCAAAACACCTGCAACCTGAACCTTCAAAATGGTTACACAATAGCCTATACAATCATGGGGAAGACTGCTGATCTGACAGTTGTCCAGAAGACAATCATTGACACCCTCCACAAAGAGAGTAAGTCACAGAAGGTCATTACTGAATGGTTGGCTGTTCACAGAGTGCTGTATCAAATCATATTAAGTGAAAAGTTGACTGGAAGGAAGAAATGGGGTAGGAAAAGGTGTACGAGCAACAGGGATGACCACAAGCTTGAGAATACTGTCAAACAAAGCTGATTCAAACACTTGGGAGAGCTTCACAAGGAGTGGACTGAAGCTGGAGTCAGTGATCAAGAGTCACCACGCTCAGATGTCTTCAGGAAAAGGGCTACCAAGCCACTTCTGAAACAGAAACAATGTCAGAAGCATCTTACCTGGGCTAAGGAGAAAAAAACTGGACTGTTGCTCAGTGGTCCAAAGTCCTCTTTTCAGATAAAAGTAAATTTTGCATTTCATTTGGAAATCAAGGTCCCAGAGTCTGGAGGAAGACTGGTGAGGCACAGAATCCAAGCTGCTTGAAGCCCAGTTTCCACAGTCAGTGATGAATTAGGCTGCCATTTCATCTGCTGGTGTTGGTCCATTGTGTTTTCTGAAGTCCACAGTCAACGCAGCCATCTACCAGGACATTTTAGAGCACTTCATGCTTCCTTCTGCTGACAAGCTTTATGGAGATGCTGATTTCATTTTCCAGCAGGACTTGGCACCTGCCCACACTGCCAAAAACACCAAAAGTTGGTTAAATGACCATGGTGTTGGTGTGCTTGACTGGCCAGCAAACTCACCAGACCTGAACCCCATAGAGAATCTGAAGGGGAGCTGAAGGCCACTGTCAAAGAAACCTGGGCTTCCATACCACCTCAGCAGTGCCACAAACTGATCACCTCCATGCCACGCCAAATTAAGGCAGTAATTAAAGCAAAAGGAGCTCCTATCAAGTATTGAGTACATATAGAGTAAATGAACATACTTTCCAGAAGGCCAACAATTCACTAAAATGTTTTTTTTTATTGGTCTTATGAAGTATTCTAATTTGTTGGCTTACCCTCCTTGTGAAGGGTGTCAATGATTGCCTTCTGGACAACTATCAGATCAGCAGTCTTCCCCATGATTGTGTAACCTAGTGAACCAAACTGAGAGACCATTTTGAAGGCTCAGGAAACCTTTGCAGGTGTTTTGAGTTGATTAGCTGATTGGCATGTCACCATATTCTAATTTGTTGAGAAAGTGAATTGGTGGGTTTTTGTTAAATGTGAGCCAAAATCAATCAATTAAAAGAACCAAAATCTTAAACTACTTCAGTCTGTGTGCATTGAATTTATTTAATACACGAGTTTTCACAATTTGAGTTGAATTACTGAAATAAATGAACTTTTCCACGACATTCTAATTCATTGAGATGCACCTGTAATCCACACTCCAGTCCATCAATTAATGTCTTGTGAAGTGAAATGCTGTGTGTTTGTAATAAACAAATCCATTATTTAGATTTTTTTTAATTTCTAAAATCTCTTCTATCCATAATCATTGCTTTCTCTGGTGAAAAAGCAGTCTTGTCTGAATCAGGAGAGAAATATGTGCAGATCAAGCACGATTTATAAGTGCAAATAGTTCTAAACAAATATGTTGGTGGATTTTGAGAGGACAAAGGAGGATGGACCTTTTCAATGGAGGAAACATTATAGATCATGGATGGTTACGAAGTGCTGCTTTAAAGTTAATACACCTTAGTAATGTACATGCAGCTTTTCACTTCACAGGATGGTAACTGATGGATTTGATGGTGTGGATTACATTTAGATTAATGTGATGCTTTATTAGCTGATTGGACTCTCATTCTGACGGCACCCATCCACTGGTGAGCAAGTAATGTAATGCTAAAGTTCTTCAAATCTGTTCTGAAGAAGAAACAAACTCATCTACATCTTGAATGGCCTGAGGGTGAAAGAATTTTTTCGTTTTTGGGTGAACTATTCCTTTAACCATATATTCCATTCTTCCTCTGTAGGTGTATATAGCAGCATTTGCTGTATCTGCATATGCATGTTCGTTCACTAGAGCAGGAGGAAAACCGTTTAATCCTATACTGGGAGAGACATATGAGTGTCTCCGGCCAGATAAGGGCTTCCGCTTCATTGCTGAACAGGTAAGCATGCACATTTCTTTATTTTCTTCCAAAACACAAAGATGTACACGCTCACATGAACCGTTACATTGTGTACCTCAGGTCAGTCACCACCCACCTGTGTCCGCTTGTCACTGCGAGTCCAAAAACTACACATTTTGGCAAGGTAAGTGAATCACATCTGGCTAGTGTCAAGCCTTTTAGCATTTAGCATGATTTTAATGTCTATTCTCTGTATGTTCATTAGATGTCCGATGGAAGAATAAGTTTTGGGGAAAATCCATGGAGATCGTTCCCATGGGAGTCACTCACTTAGAGCTGCCAGGGTGATTTTATTTTATCCTGAATTGTTCTGATTCCCATTCGCTTCCATTATTCCATTCTGCATTCTCCACCATGTCTCAGTATCTCTCTGTCTCGCGTTCTTTTACTCATTCGCTCATTCTCAGTTTTGGGGATCGTTACGAGTGGAGTAAAGTCACTTCATGCATTCATAACATTCTGAGCGGTCAGCGTTGGATCGAACACTATGGGGAAATGTCAATCAAACACTCTACCACCATGGGAGACGTCAGTCATTGCAAAGTCACTTTCCTTAAGGTGGGGTTATCAAGACATGCAAAACAGGCTTTAATTCCATATATGTGTGTGTGCATCTGTTTATCTTGCCCACATCTTCCTCTTGTGGAATAACTTTGACCAAATTTTCATTTTATGAATGATTAGTTATGATTTGTTTAATCCATGTCTCACATGCAGTCAAGATCTGGAGGTCTGAATGCTAATGAGGTAGAGGGTGTGGTCACTGATTCAGATGGGCGTGTCATTCACTCTCTGTTTGGAAAATGGAGCGAGGCCTTGTATCTGGGCAAACCACCTTCGGCAACCTGCATCTGGAGAGCAAGTGAGTCTCAGACCAGTCCAGAAGAGTCTGTTTAGCTCTATTTAAATGGTTCATCTAACTTATATTCATTGTTTTATCTCAGATGAATTTGTGGATAATGACCTCAAGAGGGCGCTAACACAGCACTGTTTTTGTCTCTGTATGTGCCCATATAGATCCCGTTCCTGAGGACCATGAGCAGTACTATGGATTCACCCAGTTTGCAATTGAGTTAAATGAATTGGACGAGGGTTTAAAGCCACTCTTGCCTCTGACAGACACCCGTTTTAGACCAGACCAAAGGTATAGACATATGAATTATGCATATATGTTGTCCCAAAGTGAACTCTTCCCATTATTAAAACAAATTTTATATGCTGTTGCCTACTTTTTTTGTTAGATTACTTGAAGAAGGTGATATTGCTGGAGCAGAAGAACAGAAAGAAAGAATTGAAGTCCTCCAAAGAGAGAGAAGGAGACTCCTGCAAGAAAACAGCATGACACATTCGCCCAGATTTTTCAAGTAAGTGACTCTTATGAACACAAAGATGCAGCTGTGTTGGGTGCATCACGAGTTTCTGTTCGTAATTCTGTTTCTTTAATTCAATCAGACGTGCTGAAGATGACTCTTGGGTGAGCAATGGTACCTACTGGGACCTCAGGAAGGACCCTGGATTCAGCAAACTAGAATTCCCTGTGCTCTGGTGACCACCAGTTGATTTGTCATTGACTCTTCCGTTTCTGCTCTGGCTGTATATAGATCCCTGCTTATTTGTTATTTTATGCAATCCTGCTGAACACTGTGGGATTCAATGTACCATGCTTATGTTGATGTTTTTGTATTGGTATTTATCTTTGTTAAACAGACACATTTAGAAAGTACCTCTGGAAAGACATTTATGCCTTACTTGTCAAACTGCCTAGTTGATGTTTAGATGCAAATGCACTGACCAATGACTTTTGTAGGTGGCTGGATATAATTAGTGTATTATTAATTAATTAATCAAGTTGATTAAAAAAAAAAAACCTCAAATCATCACATTAAAATAAATTACACAATATTAAGACTGATTAAGAATCTTAAAGAACAAACACTGAAATTCACCCTAAAATAAAAAAAAAAAAAGAAATTATTTTTGTAAATTAAGCCTATATTTTGGACCATTATAGGTTTTGTGTATTGACATTATTTTTTTATTGTCATTCAATCAAAAGTATTACAGTACTGAGAATTTAGGGTACTTATTTGTCATGAAAATAATGTCGACTGGCAAATAAAAAAAATCTTAGTCCTAAAAATAGGCTTGATGTTCTTTTATACAAAATATAATTTCTTATTTATTTGTTTTGTTTTATTAAATAGTAATTGAGTTATTTTGAGTGACCTGGGCTGAATGTTAGGAGATTTACACCAGGAGAGTTTGTACTATAAGCGTTTGAAAGTCACAATTCATCCATTGCTGACTCAGTCACTCCACTTTATAATCAGGGAATATAGAAATCAAAAAATATATCCATGAATATTGTGCACATATTACAATGATGATTTACGCATATTTAAAGGGACTTAGCTTTCTTTAATTCGGTAATAATAGAAAACTAATATAACAATATATAAAATACATGTTTGAAAGAAACTGTCTCAATTAATGATTGTGTAATGCATGGTAATTTTATGTTGTGTACGTGCTTGTACTCCTTTTCTGTATATGTTTGTTAAAGAGAGCGAGTGATAGTCTACATGTGCTTCTTGGTGTGCCTGTTACACTTGATAACTGTTTTGTTTCACTGTGGGTGTGGTGTTTCAAATGTGGTAAACACGACATTTCTTTCAAGAATTTAAGCAAATCGAGGACTGTTGCTTTCAGAGGACTGGGAATGGATTGCATCAGTGTATGACTGACCACGTTTTGTGGCACAATAAATGTAGTGAGCACAAATCTTAGGAACTTTCCCTGTTTTATTATACAGACACTTTTGGATATTCACTTATTGCTTAACTTTTATGACGATGGTCGATTGTTTATTTATTTTTTGGGTTTTTTTTTTCTTTCTTTATTTTACTACAAGCTTGAATTAGTAGGAAAAGATATTAGAATTAGATATCATGATGAACTTTGAAGGTATTGTTAGCAGGGTTTACTAATAGGAACTTTGCTTTGCCATTGAATGGCTGGTGGGATTGTGAATCACTAGAAAGATCCCCTTTCTAGACACGATGGATGATTTTCATTCAGGTTTTTTTTTAATGGAGGTCATTTCATAAACACATACACTCACAATTATATCACTGGTGTTTACCTGACCAGGAATTCATGTTTGACTGTGATATCCAAACTAAATTATGAAGCAATGACATAAACCAGTGTTGCAACAACTGCCACATCTGAAAAAGGCAAACTGATGCATCTGAGTTGCTATTTGAAGCGTTCAAATGTAACATATTGTACAGAAGTGAAGAGTAGATGAGTGTTCACACAGCTAGAAGGTATAGGGCATATAAATAGTGAGCACATTCAAGCAACCTAACCACAGCTTCCCTTATGATTGTAACAATGTGTAAATTCCCACGACAGCTAAGAGTGTGGGAGATTTTTATTAGTCAAAATATGAATTGTTCAAGTATAATCAATGTGAATCTAACCATTTATGTATCAAGTTACTCTACTAATATAATCATGTCTCTGCCTGTGTGTAGAGGGCTGCATGAGAATGGAATGTGCAGACATTACAAAACTGCAGCATATGGTGAAGCTGCGTGTCCTGTTTTAACATCTGTAAAAATATAAATGGGGCCTCTTTCTTTACTATAACACATCTTGGGGCCCCTTCTCTCTAGGGAGGAATCGGATTGCATGTATAAGTAAAACTCTATGAAATGTATAGAACACGCCTTAAAGGAAAACTGTATATAAGAGACAGCTTAAAAACATTCTGGAGATTTTTTCTGCAGAAAACTTCTCGGCTTTGTTCTTTCTGTAATAAAGTCTATCTTCTGGCATCAAAACCCCAAGACTTTGAGAGTGATTCCTCATAACAGCGACAGAAGCTACCACAAATTGGCGTCACGAACAGGATTGGAAAGGAGCAGAGGGTGAAAGACCATTTTGGGCTGGCTTGGCAAATGGCACAGATTCTGTGGCCACTAAAGGTAAGCAGTTTTTGCTTATATAAGAAGTTTGTGGTGTTTGCCAGTTAGCCCTTGGTGGTAAGGACTCTTAAAAATTGCTCTTCCAAATTTAAAGAACAAAAAGAAAAAAGGGTTTTGATTCCAGAAGAAATAATTGCATGCACAGATCTGTTTTACTGTTAAGAGGGCCTTTGATGGATAGCAGTAAATGAAGGCAGATTTTGCATGCAAAAATCTGTGTTTACTGTCAAGTGGGCCTTTGATGGATGATGTAAACGTTAAGCAGATATACATTGCATGCAATTGTCTGTGTTTATTGTTAAGTGGGGCTTGAAGGATAGCAATAAACGTTAGACAGACAAAGTATAGAGAAGCGCGCAAAGTCCTACGGATACCGCTCTGTTTAGGTGGAAAAAAAAAAAAGAGAGAGAAATAAAGTACACAGAGGTCTGCACGGGTAGGCAAAAATCCTTGCAGCGTACTGCTTTTTTACTGTGTTGAGGAAGTGTATCAGTGAAAGAGCGAGTAGAACTGACAGGTCACTCAGGAAGAGTGTAGTGTAGTCTGTTTTAATGTATGTGTCTGTGTTTGTGTGACTATGATTGTGGCTGTATGAGAAAATAAGCTCTGTATCTGGTGGACCAGATGTGCGTGCCCCTCCTGGACGTCACCTGAGTGTGATTAGGTCGCAGAGATGGGAGCTGCTGGAGAAGAGTGAATGAGCCCTATTAAAAAGGGACAAAGGATGAGTCTATGAGCCCTAAATAATAAAGGGACGTGTATGAATGTTATTCTAAAAAGGTGTTCCAAGATATGGACTTTGCAGATTATTGAAATAATAATAGCTTATTTAAAATAAGATATACATTTATTATTTAATGACATCTTAAAAGATGAATAAAAATATTGCACGTGCTTAAAACTTTATATCTTATATCTGAAGACATCTGAAAATTTGTATCTTGTTATCCCTGGGAGACAGTATGACAGTGAATCCCTTACAGAGTTTCAGAGATCTGGGTTTGAGTTAACTAAAGATAACTTGTGTAGTGCAATGTTGAATGAGAGCAAGATTGGGTGACCAAGTTCATAGAAATTTTAATTCAAAAGCTATAGACATTTTACAGTAATAATGGAAATTGTTGATTAAATAATTAAATTAAATAAAAGGAATTATTTTATGTTGGTTGGGGAAAATTCATTCACCATTACTAGATTATTCTGAACCATGTATGCAAATATAGAAGACAAATTATGATTGAAGTCTTTAGTTTACCATATGCATGTCATGCTGTTGTAAAAGAAAGGATTATTTTGTTTTATTGTAATATATAATAAAGGTAGATTACTGCTACTTTCTGCATTTTGCAAAGAAAAAACTGCTTGCTGTTTTTCTGCAATGAAGAACTTGCTTTACTAAAATAGAATAAGGTAAAGGCTGTTTTTAACCAGATGAAACCTTTTTTATTGAGGGACCATTGAAAGAGATGGTTGAAAAGTGAAAATTAGATAAAGAGCTGATTGCTGAGACACAATTTGGATAGAGTTTTCAAAGGTCCAATTTGATTAATGCGTTCTCTGAGTGTTAAAATTTCAGATGGCTTCTGGAACAGAGCCTTGACAAAGGGAAGCAAAGAACTGGAGTCTGCAGAGAGAAGAAGAGGGAGGGGTTGATGGACTTTCAACTCCCCTCCAGAAAGAGAAGGGCACACTTCAGCATGGAGAAAGGCTGACTTAAAGCAGGAAAAGGTGAATCTTTCACTTGAGACTTTTCCTGAGGGTGAAGAGAACATCCTGAAATGCAAAACTCTGGCAGGATCAATCAAAAGCCAGACTGAGGAGAGGCAGAGAAACAACGGAGACCATACACCACAACATCAGATCTTTGAGTGCCATCACAGACTGATGACCCAATGCAACAACCAAACAGCTTCAACAGACTGATGATCTAACCAGAAGCACTTCCATCCCTTCCCTTTGAGTGCACAGGTGCTGCATATTTAATGATCACTATAGAGACTGCTTCAAATTTTGTTAATTATTTGTTTAACTTTTTATTAATCTTGATTATTCACTGGTCTCACAGCAGTTCTTTGAATTCTGTGTTTTAACTAACGTTCTCAATCTGCTTTTCAATAGGTACCAGTACAGCCTTATGTCTTAAAGATTAAGGAATTTTGACAGACAGAAGTGGGTGCTTGCCTCATCAATCAGATAAAAATGGAGCTGGAGTTGGCATAGTGAGGGCAATTTCATTAACCAACTAAGGGAAAATGCACAACTGAATTATTGACAACAATGCTGAACTCTTCGAAAAAAAAGAAGAAAAAAAAAGGGTAGACAAGATGTCTAATAGAAAAATATGGCTGATTAAATAAAAATATTGGTGACTCCATTTTGTTTAATGGTAATTTACAAGGACTAGATTGAATAAAGTAATAATAGTAAATAAATTTAACTCCAATGGTCCAAAATCATGAAATCATAAATGTTGTCATCACTGGGAGTAACAAGATAGAAATGTTGATGGCCATGGATCCTATTATGCAGAGATCTCCAATCCTTTTCTCAAAGTAGCTCATGAGCAATAACAAAAAGAATATGACTAAACTTTAAATTACACAAACAAGTGACATTTGAGAAATTACAATTGGCTCTCAATTGCACAATGCCTAAAACAATTATTCTAAACCAATTATCTATTAGATTTTGTTAGAGGAAAAAAGAGGTTTATACTGCGGTGTTAAAATTTATAGTGACTGATGTTGTCAAGTTGCATATGACATTTAGACACTATGTGGAATGCTATCAGGTCTACGCTCAGTAGAGTCCAACGAAAAAAGTTCATGTTATCCTATTCAGAATCCATGGCATTCCACAGCTAAAACCATTCAGTTCACAATCAGCTGAAATCTCAAGACAAAATATGTTTTTGGCCAAAAGGGGGGTGTGAAAGGGTGTGAAAAAGAATGAATGATGGTTTTGTATGGAGTGAAAGAAGGTGTCTGACGAGACACTGAGGCAAATCAATTATTTTGCCAAAACAGCTGTATGCAAAATTTAATATGTGGGCCCACAGGGCAAATACTGCCCAGTAGAATAATGACCATGGATGAATTTGGTTAAGTTTCCTGGTCAGTACCTAGGTCATTGTTGTGGCAGAAAGAAGAACAGTGCCACACTTGCGCAGCGCATTTCAGGGGAAGGCAAAGCAAGCAAGCTTGCTCTGTCCACCCCACATCTAACTTTCAGTTTCAGCATATCATGATGGAGCTGATTCTGTGTCAAAAGGATAAAATATTGTCTTTCTGACTGTTAACATAAAGAACGTGGGTTGAGTGTTTTCCAGGTACCTACGCTACTGAGCAAGATAGGCCTAGGAAAAATTATCCAGTGAAATAGTGGAACTCAGTTTATAAAACAAAGAGATAAATGAATTAGCAAATTGTTGAGAATAAATTTGAAATGAATTGAAAAATAATAAGGATGCAGATAATTGAGTAAAACCAAATTCTTTATTATATTAGAGAAAATGGGTATAAGCCCTATACTCATTGTTTTGACAGCAATGGATTTGTGAGAGCTCAAAAAAAGGGGCCAGGACAGCCCTCAACCCACATGAAATTTCCACAGGTCACACCAAGAAGAATAACTGGCCAGATGAGCAAATGAGCATGCTTGATATCACTAACAAAAACTCTGAAAGTTTCAATTTACAGGTGACGGCAGTTCTATCAAGGCCAGGGAATGGTTTGCTCCACCATTAAGAACCAGTGAGTGTGCAGTTATGATCTCAAGGAATAATTTTGCATTGATCAGCAAAATAGTTGCAAAGTGACACCTGGGTCCACATCTCTCTTCTTAAAATACGCCAACCAGCTTCAACAACCCTACACAGCATGAAGTGAGGGATGAAGGGTGTGCTAGTAACAACCCTCCCTTGCCAACGAGGGAAAGACCATTGCAACGACTCGCAAAGAGTCACCCTGGTGAAGATGGAATGATTGATGGGACAGCTAACAGATGATCAAAATACTTGGGAGCCAACAAATGGAAAAGAGGAAGTGGAAAGAAAAGGAAACAGACAAGCAGACAACTCAGGAGAAAGTGACGAGGAGAGACCAGTGACGCAAGATGAAGTACAAACTGATGACAACTCAAAAAGAGATAAGCAAGGAGCTCACATTCTTTTGTCAGAGAAGCAGAAAAGTGAAAAGATATCTGATGATCATCACATGCCTAATGCATCTAATTCTACAAGCTTAAGCCATAGACAACAGCAACCAGACTTCCCTAGAATTGACTTTTCAACCCTCATCTGAATCTGGCAGTGGCTTTTACTTAATCCAAAATGAATAAGAATTGGACGAGAAGCAAAAATATCTAGATAAAATAGACACATTGTAGATAATAATCATAATATTACTTAAAAGAAAATTAACAAATGCAATGTTTTATGGGAAAAGGTAGAAGACAATAATTGGTATGAATGGGTAAATTACACAGCAGAAAAAAAAAAAGAAATGGGAAAGCTGCTTAGTTTGCTTTGAAGCAAGACCAGTCTTATATTTTGGACCAATACTCATATACAGTTCAAGTTGTAGAATATTTCATGATGAATGATTTAAGACAAAGGTTCTCAAACTTTTCCATTCCACGACCCATTTAAACAAGTATAATCTATTTCAAGACCCACCAAAATATTTGAGATCAAAAAACAATTGACATTACGGTAAGCTTAATCTTAATTAAAAGTTTAATATGGCAGAAATGAAGGATTTAAGAAAAATAACCATTTTATTTTGAAGTACAACTGTAAATTTACACTAATAATATTTATGCCCACTCCGGGGAAATATAATCCATGCTGAGAGTGTTGCCCATCACGGGGGTTTACCGCAGAAAATGCTACAGACCATTTCTTTATTGGGAGGCAGCCAAATGCTTATGAAGGAACGAAAACAACTTACTCTTTATATGGAGTGAGTGAGTTTCCTCTCATTAATAGCCTAATGCAAACTGGGCCTCTTAATAGTGAACTATCGCTCCGAGACCCTCATTGTTGTTACAACTAGTGCGTGCCCGCACTTCAGATGTAGTGAAATTGGGAGGTAAATGCTTTATAGAAAGAGACAGAGAGATAAATGTCTTTAGAAACTGTACCCAAAATGGCATTTTGCCCATATTGGTGCTAGTTTCTCAAATCTACAACAAACTACACAGAAGCAACTGAATTACAGTGCATACGTACCCGTAAATGGCCAATAGTATGGAAAAAAAATACAAAAGCCACAAGGAAAAATACAATTAATAGCAGATCAGGAATTTGAATGTTATGAGAAGAAGGGAAATATTGATGTAGGAAGATTTGAAGGGAAATGCAGCACAATATGGAAAATACCACGATGTAAAGATAACTATTTAGTGATAGAAGAAGGCCCACCACCTATATTTGATGAAATCAATATTGCATTGGCAGACATATGGTGGATGTTTGGATTAGAATATGGCCTCTTGACAACATTACCAGAAAATTGGTCAGGATTATGTACTAGGGTTATGCTGACACATAAAATATATCTCTCTAGAAGAGGAAACAACAAATGAAGAAAAAACTAGAACCAAAAGAGCAGATAAAAAAGACCCTGCAGTTTATATAAATTCAATTGGTCAACCTAAAGGCATATCTAACAAATTTAATGCAAGAGATGAAGTCAAATCAGGGTTTAAATCAATATTAATTTGAATTAATAATAATTAATAATAAATAATAAAATTCCAGAATGGATTAATTACATAAAGTACAATCAGCAAAGATTTATTAATTACACTGATGAGGCCTTATCACTTCTAGGAGAGCAATTGGATGCAACAAGCAAAAAAGAATAGCTTTATATTATTTGTTATCTGAAAAATTAATTGTATGTGTTATGTTTGGGGAACAACGCTGTACTTATACCAAATAATACTCCTCCAGAAGGAGCATTTAGTGAAGTAATGCTCAAATTAAAAAAACCTAAGAATGGAAGATAAAGCAAATGCTAGAAAGGATAATCAAATGTGAGATTGGTTTGATCTAAAGTTAGGAGCATGGGGAGCATATTTAGCTAAATTGGGAATGTTTTTAGGAATTGCAGTATTAATAGGAGAATTACTATTTTACTGTGTACTTCCTATATTGAGGTCACTAATTATCAAAGCCACAGCTATGCAAAAGGAAATTCTAAGATGTCAAGATGATGGGAAATTGATTTTTAACGGTAACCAAAATGGCCCTCTACGATGCGCAAAGTGTCTGGGCTGAAGATCAACTGTGCTATTTTTTGTGATGTTACATTTTTATGTTTTGATGTTTACTTCTATTGTATTCTACATAACGGTAACAACCACAGGCAAGCGCTGAACCAATTGCACACTCATGCTTATAACATTGTTTTATTTATTTATTTTAAATAAAGGATTAGGGAGACAGGATCTTTTTACTTCTTCAATTGGAGGAAGACTTTTTGGTTCTGATGCTCCGCCAAAGTACTGTTGCATAATCTGGTCATTGGTAATAAAACTGTGTGACTTAATTTAGTCACTAAGTTGTGATAACTGATGAGACTGAATTATGAAGCTGCACTCTGGGTAAGGTGAGACTTAGTAAGTCTCAAAGAGGGGAATATGTGGAAGATTTTTATTAGTCAAAATATGAATTGTTCAAGTATAATCAGTGTGAATATAACCATTTATGTATCAAGTTATTCTACTAATAAAATCATGTCTCTGCCTGTGTGTAGAGGCCTGCATGAGAATGGAATGTGCAGACATTACAAAACTGCAGCATATGGTGAAGCTGCGTGTCCTGTTTTAACATCTGTAAAAATATAAATGGGGCCTCTTTCTTTACTATAACACGTCTTGGGGCCCCTTCTCTCTAGGGAGGAATCAGATTGTATGTATAAGTAAAACTCTATGAAATGTATAGAACATGCTTTAAAGGAAAAACTGTATATAAGAGACAGCTTAAAAACATTCTGGAGATTTTTTCTGCAGAAAACTTCTCGGCTTTGCTCTTTCTGTAATAAAGTCTATTTTCTGGCATCAAAACCCCAAGACTTTGAGAGTGATTCCTCATAACAGCGGCAGAAGCTACCACAAGAGCTCTCTAAATTTTTAACCCTGTGAACTCCTTTGCACAGACAATCAGATGTTCTCGTTGAAGAACTTGATTACCACTAACTTGTGTAGCCTAGTTCAGGCAGTTTGAGTGCGGGTGTCATTAAAGTAAAAAGAGATTATAACGAATTACAACAAAAATGTACTACATAAAAAAATTAACATGTAGGCTAACCTATTTTGTGCGTGTATTCATTGTCACTTTGGCAAAAAAGGTGTGACAACTGTAGCAAATTTAGCTCAAAAGGGAATTGTATAGAAATAATTACATTTAATTATGATTAATTACAATTATTTATATTGGCTGACAGTAATAACTGTAGCAGAGTTAAATTGCCATCAGCTGATCTGTTCGTCCAGCGAACATTCAGTGTAAATTCATATCAACTCTAAGAAAGGATATTTCCGTGGCCACAGAAAATACCTTCCTATTAATGCATTAGAGCATGTAGCAAGGGTCAAAATCGTAAAGGGACAATTATTTGCAAGGCAGAATCAGCAACTCATGTAATTTGTGCACAAGAGTTTTATTAACTAAACGCTAACACACATAACTAATCTAAACAAACAAACGAATAACATACACTCACGCATACATACAAAGTGGAGCTAAAGTGGATGAATGATGCCATTAGAGAAAACAGAGAATGCAGTTATGGAAAGAGTCAGTTAACCACCTGAGTAAAACCATCAGCACCATTTATAACGGGGTCTATAACTTATACTAAACCTCTGTTTCGTTTAGTTAAATGTACTATACTTGCACTGCCTTGGTCGTTGACGAGTGTCCAGAATGCAGTCTCGGATGAAAGTCTTGATGGTTTCACGGTTTTGGACTTGCAAACACGTTCTTTCTGGTTTGAAGAGTGATGAATTCCAAAGATGTTTTGACTCGATGGTGATTAGGAGTTTCTTCCCAGGTGAAAAGTGAAGAAGAGTTAAGAGACATCAGCTAAGATCCAAGAATCTTTGGTCGAATGGAGAGACAAGGCCGCGAAGCCTGGCACAATAACTTAAGGGTCCAGAAGAGTTCTAGCTCACATCTTCCTCATCCTCTTAGGGTCTAACAGAACCACAGACTGGCTGGCGTCACTGATGTGAGGGCTTTATCTGGTATAGAGGTCACACCTCTGGGGAGTCAAAGAGCCAATGGTGACTTGAACTTTTGGAGGGAAGGTTTTACGACTCTTTGTCTCTGAGCATGGTAATTTGCATGGGGTTGGATTTAATAGTTTATATACAAACTATTAAAGATTCTTAGAACACTAATATGTTGCATAGGTATCAACATGTAATATACACTGTCATTTAGATCATCCGAAGATGAATTGATAGAGATCAAACATAGAATAAATGGGGTGGTATTAACTAGTGATCTATCATAAGCATGTATAAAACAATATACAGTACAAAAAGACAATATACAAGAACAGTAACAATATGCACAATGACCTGAAGGATATGGGTGTTAATTCAAAGAAAGGTTTTTCTATGAATTAAATAGAGAAGAGTCCACTTTTATGGGCATTATGTCTTTCCTAAAGGGAAATGTTGATCTGCCCGCATTCCTTTGACCAATAAAACTAGTGTTATCAGATAGGTTGCCATGGCACCGGGGGCCTGGAGTCATGGACAGACATACCGGCGTCAGTATGTGTATTGGGTGGGGGGTCTGTGACCATTTGTTAATCTAATAACTAATTGATTTGTTAAATCACATGCAAAATCGTGTCTGATTGGTCCAAATGCTACACAACCGTTGCACATTAGTTACAGTAAGCAGAGCGTAAGCATCTTTTTTCACCACCCATGTTAACAGGTTAGGGCTCTTTTTCTTTTTTGACTCTCAAGGCCCCTTTTGTCCACAACGATATTCGAAAAGCCTCTAGTTCTGGTTATGTTACTACTAAATAAAAAATAATCTAAAATAATTACAACCGAAATTTAAAAAGTTTAGTTATTTAAAGTCAGTGACTTGGGAAGATTACTTTGGAAATGTAATAGGTTACAGATTACAAGTTACCCTATTTAATAATGTAACAAGTAGTGTAACTATTTCAATAACCTTATTAATGTAATGTAACTAATTACATTTGATTACTTTTCTATATTTCTAAAGAATGTTTTAACTGTTGATTATTTTCAAACATTTAAACCACTAGCAGGCCTACTCAGCACTAATTACTGTCAGACTTCTCAAAATCCTTCATCACTTGAATTAAGATTATAAAAATGCAATTTTACAGCACAGCCACCACACGATCAGATTTTAGCACATCTTTTTATTCGTTAAATTGAGGTTAAATACAGATTTAAAATCATAACAAGATATAGCCTTTAGTAGTTTAATAGTTATAGGCCTACTGTTCTTGAAATCTTTGCATAGCTATGACAGGAAACAGTTAATCTTAAAAAATAAAACATATACATAAATCCAAATAAGAAATAAAACAGTTGTCGAATAAGCATGTGTTCTATTCTGTGTCCTAAACTCCTGAACACTGGTGTCTCATATTTTAGAGCAGTCAATACAATTTGGGAAAGAAATCAATCAAAATCAGTATGTGCGTGAAAATATTCAGATGTAACCCCTTTGTAATCGTCAACTCGGGGTATTATCTTTCACAGGTAAGAATGAACAGTTGTTTCTGGATGTTTTTTGGTCATTTTTAGCATTATGTTGACAGCTTAATTAGCCACAAGTATCAGACTATTAATAGCTAACGTTAGCGATATCGCTAGTAAGCTGTGAAAGCTGAGACTTTATAAGAAATGAAATTTTAAATGAATTCTTATGAAGTTTTAACTTATATTGTAGTTTATATCATAAAGTAAATTGTGTTATGAGCACAATATGTACAGTGAGCACTTTGACAAGACAATGTCAGACTCAGGATTAGAGATGGAGCTAAAGCATCTCTCTTTAATTTCACTAACGTTACTTATTTACAAAGAGTAAGTTTATCATCACTTGATTATAAGGATTTCAAAGCTTATCATAAAACTGTGGACTGATTATATATATTTTTTCCTTTTTAGCCAATTGCAAACAGGACAACACAAGCCTCAAAGAAATCTGAAGAAAGCCTGTTCTCTGCATTTCCAAGAGACTAAACCTCCACAGCCTAATGTTGTATTTGTCCTAGTTTAAACCCAGAATAGCCCTGAATCAATGGCCAGAATGACCCTGATCATATTCAAACCACTCTCTCGCTCTCTTTCTCTCTCTCTGCCAGGAACAGACTTCCAGGAGCAATGTTTAACCTTTGTAAGGGTAATTTTTATAACAATATTATTTAATATAATTACCTTATTAAATGTTTCTGTCTTTTTTGTCAAATATTTACAAATAACCAGTTTCTTCAGTCAATCAAAAGACTGCATTTAAAATGATTTACATAGGCTGATTAATGCTGATCATGTAGTGTATATGTATTTACAGAAAAACTGCAAAATGTAAATAGCCTAGAAATGAGAAACACAGAAACTCCTTAGTGAGTGAAGCTGCAATATCATGACAAAATCATTGTTGATTATTGCTCTTGATGTTGTAATAATGATTATTACTTTTGATTAATAGAAAGTTTTTTATTTATTTATTTATTTATTTATTTTTTTTGTGGGGAAGCATGTCACATTCTGGTCTGTGTTAAACATAACTATACTTTGACATTTTATTGTACAATGTAAACTGCACACACTCACACCCCAAACATTCCTATGTAGTAACATATATTGAAAAATAAACAACTGTTTCAAAATTTGTGTTTTCTGCATGGGTGTGTATAATTTGCATTGTAGAGCAAAATGTCAAGCATCATCAAGTTGTTTACATTACTTTACTCATTAATTGAAAAACCCCTTTATAAAATATGGAGTGGAGAATTAGTCTTTATTAGTCAGGTTTTGACATCACAACTGATCCACTCTATTCCCAGGGAAAGCTAGAACTGAAAACTGAAATAAAATGTGTACCTTGAGCTGAGATTGATTCAGAGGATTTATAAATTCACGACCACAATTTTTGCTTGTCATTAGTTGTGTCTTACTTTCTTTAATAATTATTACACAAATACTATTATAAAACTGTCCTTTTCACGATTATTTAATTTACTTTATAATTTACTATTAATTTATTCTTCATTATTGTCTATTCTGTATTATTCCACCCTTGATATTACATATTCTACTTGCTATTATTCATCTGTTGTTATTTATTTATTATGGTATTACACATATAATTTGTGCTATTATAAATCTATTATATCACTTACATTATTGTACTGTTGTACTCACTACATATACTTTTTAATATTACATATCAGTTTTACTATATTTTTACTGTGCACTGTATCAGTGCATAATAATTTACCACTGTAACTGTAAGTTTTACTGGATCCATAAAGGATTATCAGTTACATGTGTTATTGTTTGTGGTGTTTATCTGTATAGAGTGCTATGAAAATAAAAAGCAGACTACCAGTGTGTCACTTTTTGATTTGTATTCGCTGGTTTTATTCAATTTTCTCAATGATGGTAAATTATTGGTGCTTAAAGATGTATTATTTCGATTTTTTTCCTGTATTTCAAAGAGAATGAGCTGTGTTCTGACCTGAAGCACGAGAAAAGCTAAAATGTTGGGGTTGAAGACAGAGAAAGCAATGAAACAATTTAATGTAATGTACATTAAAATTACATTACATGTATATGTTACAGTTATACTACATTAATTTTAGAATTGTTAACAGAAAAAAATCAACCAAATCAACACGAGTGTGAGTGTGAGCTTTCACAATTTCTTACGAAAATTAATAATTTTCCAAGCCTAACTAAATAACTGGAGGCAGAGTTATTCTTAAGTCCGTGTAGATCACAAACCACTGAAATCGGTTGATAAACGTTAACGTTATCGTGTTTTTATCCAGAAAACCCGCAGCTCCCCCGTTTACCTCCATTTGTTTTAAAGGCAGTTTTGCCTGGACAAGCATGGCGGACGCGTTGACGTGTCGCAGCAACGGCTCAAAGCGACCAATGAGGCGTCTAGGTATTTAATATGTCTATGGCTCTGAGAACTACACCATGCGCGTGCAGCTTCCGCTCTGCTGCTTATGTTGCGTGAAAAGTGTTTGACTCTCACCATGGCATGTCGCTCTTCCTCTGCACAAAACATGTCCTACTTCATCATAACCAAAGCTACTCGTTTATAGACTACTAATAACCCATCCACCTCACCATATCCAAAGTTATTTTATCACGTCTATTTATTTGTTTGTTTGTCATTCTGTACGCTGCATTCAGTCAAAAACATTATTCTGGATTTTAAAACTGCTAACAAAGTATCCCAACTTTTAGTATCACGGTTTTATGACAAATGATTCATTTTAACTAATCTAAATCTGTGTTAGTTCATTTATTAGACAAGCCACCAGACTTGCAACTAAACTAAACCTCGCATTAAAAATGAACTCGCTTTACTTCGGCAGTTAAAAATCAACGAAAGGATAAGTCTGTGCTTGTCCCACCGATTATTTATAATTGCGTTCATATAATTCGGATTACGTAACCCAAACTAGAGCCAGCAGCAACCAAAACATTAAATTTCCTGAAGTTCAGCACCGCCTCCTCCTCAGAAACAGTCCAGTAAACGCGATGCTATCGCATTACGTGTGAGCGGACTTTCAGGAGACTTTTAATGTGTGTGCACTTGCTGAAGTTTTGCACTTTCTGACACGAGAACAGTACTGTGTTGACTTGTCTCTTAAAAAAAATAAAAATCATAATCTATCGCTGTTTCCGCTCTCTTTTGGCTGTGGATCTACAGCTCATCACCAGCAAACTCTTAACAGCGGCAGGTGTGTATTTATAAACAAATTAAAAATATGTAATCTGTCTAATCTTACGCTTGATCACAAGATACAATGCTTGACTGAATGAATGACTTGATGTAATGTAATAGTATTTAACAGTGCACATGTTCGTGTGATGTAAAGCCAGCGGCAAAGATCTGGAAATGAATGCTGCTCTGTTGTGACTAAAGTTGTATGAACATAATCTTGTCTGTTTGAAGAACAACATCTATTTTGCCAATTGCTTGTGCTCCATCTTTGTAAATAAATGATGTGAAAATAGAAATGAAGGATTTTGAGAAGGGGTCTTCAACCTTTTTCAGGACAAGAATGGACTTTATGGAGGTAGATAGAGAGATGGAGCAGGGACCGCTTAGTAGATATTGTATTAAAATGAGTGTTGTTATGTTAACCTAGTTTACATTAACATGCATATTTGAACTACTTTCTAACTAGAATAATATGCTACTTTTGGGGTAAGTGTAACATGATTTATAATTCTTAAAGGGATAATTCAAGTTCTCTCATCATTTAGGGTGAATTCGGGTAATCTGGGACATTTTTTGCAATTTTGACTTCTGCGATTTATTTCGATATCTATCTAACACATGAGATCAACACATTAGACTATTCTGAAATCCATAAGATGTTTTCTAACCACACCAGAAGAAAGAATGTAGATATTATACCCAGAGGAGACATGCCACACCTATTAGTGTTTTTGTGCCAAAAAAAAACAAAAAAAAAACATCTACTTGAATTTGATAATCTGGGACATATGTATTAGGCCTAAAAAAGCCTATATTCACCATACTTTTGCATGCCAAACACAATATCACCAATTTAAAAAAAAAAAAAAAAAAAAAAAAAAGCATTATGAAAAAAATGACAAGTACAGAAATCTCAATAAGAAAATGTATATTCCAATATCAGGAAAAATCATTTCTGTCTCTACACAGGATTAACGATCTACTGTGTTAATTCATTTAAATCCATTTAAAACTCTATTAAAATTGTTTAACATTTGTTTAACATTGTATTAACATTTTTAAAAAATCAACTAAATATTAAGCAACAGCAAGCAACAATTTGATTAACGGATTATTCATTCAGTTATTCAAGTTCTCCATTCTATAAAATTGGGGCTACTAGGGGAACAATATTGAATAGATCACAAACATAATTTGACAACAATTAGGAACATTGTCTTATTTATGAGAGATTTATGTCCTTAACATTAACACCCATTTCTCATTGTGGCATATATTAACCTTGTCATTAGACTTATAAAGTCCCTAAATGCATATTTCCCCCATTTGAAGACTGTCCCAGATTACCCAAAGCATGCTGTCCCACATTCTCAATCATATTTGACAATGTGGGACAACAAAAAAAATGTTTGAAAGAAAAAAAACTAAAACATATTTTCAACACTTTAATACATAATTTGTTGCTTGAATAGATCACAAACATAATTTAACAACAATTAGGAACATTGTCTTATTTATGACAGATTTATGTCCTTAACATTAATCTAGTCAGAATCCTATGTCACTGACCTTATCATGCAATTCCCATGGGAGCTTCTTGATTGACAAGTGCCCTGCTCCTTTCTGTGGAATCACCCCCATGAAGTCATGTGATTTCAGTCACATGACATCCATGCTAAAATTATAGTAAAAGTCCTGTTGACTACATTTTGTTAGAACAGGAAATAAACACACTGGAGTTTAGGTGTCCCAGATTACCCGAATTCACACTACTCACTTTCATTTTGTTCCAGTTACATAAAAAAAGAGTGAGAAAAAAGAAGACTGTGTTGGTCTTTCTTTCCATGCAACTGCAATGAATGAAGACTGAAGATGTCAAACTTCAAAATAATGCAAAAGCACCATTGTCAATGTGCAAAATATCTTTTATGTTCGGTAGAGCAAATAAGGTCATACAGGTTTGGAACAACATGAGATTAGTAAATAATGACATAATTTCACTTTTAGGTGAAAATGAGGAGCCTCAAAAGGATATTGGAAGCTCCTAGAGAGTTTGTTTAACATTATTCATAACTCTGTAATGCTGTTTAATAAACACAATTGTCACTATAGCTTCACTGGCCCATTGTCAGGAGAGTTTGACTGACTGGAAGCCCCTGGAAAATTACCCTAATTTTCCCCCATTTAAGCCCCTAAGAACGATAGACTAAATCTTTAGTGCTGTCTTATTCTGTTAGCATGATGAACCATATCTATAACTTCTACAAGCCACCATCTGTAGTGGACTGGACTGTCAAAAGTGATGTTGACTTAACTTAAAAAAAATTAGGAAAACCGTTGCCTTAAAATTATTAAGTAAATAATAATTTTAAAAAATAAGTTAAGTGAATTGTCAAGTTCACTTAACTTTTTTAAAAATTATTATTTACTTAATAATTTTAAGGCAACGGTTTTCCTAATTTTTTTGTTCACTTTTTCCACTATGGTTTAATGCCGTTTGTTTATGTGTTTGTGCAGAGGATGTTTGAAAAAGCGACAAAGAAGCTGGTCCAACAGATAGATCCGAAGGGTGCTCTGATTGCGGCTTCCAGCCTAAATGATTCCAAAAAACTCCAGCCGCTTGCGGTGGTGCAGAAAATCCAGAAAGTCTGGTTCTGGCAGCAAACTAAATACAAACCCACGGAATTCAAAATCAATGACCTGCTGGAAGGGGATCCAATTAAACCAGGTAAAGTGCATAGTGAATTAGTATCTCAGTATGTTCTCAGTAGAAAAAGGTGATTTTTCAAAATATGCCTAAATGGCACTGTCTTGCGTCTGACCTTTTTGAAATGAATATCTCTCTATGTTTTGACCAGTGTGTGAGGAGGAAGAGATTGTAAAGTTTGAGGGAGAGTACAGCAACTCTGTAACTGGAACTGCAGAGGTGGGAGGTTCTGCTGTCTGCCTAAATGCGAATGGAGAGGGCACATCGAAACTTTGTTTATCCCTTGGGACACTTAAGAAGGAAGCTGTGGATATTCCCAAACTTCTGAAGCTCACTAGAGGAAGGTCAGAGAAAAATAATTTAATATGAAATCATTATTTAATATCAAATTTAATATGATATCAATATTTAATATCAAATTAAGGAGAATATATATACTGTATATATATATATATATATATATATATATATATATATATATATTTTTTTTTTTTTTTTTTTGTTTTGTTTAGTGTAGCAAATTAGCTCAAAAAGGGAATTGTGTAAAAATAATTACAATTAATTATGATTAATTACAATTATTTATATCGGCTGACAGTAATAACTGTCGCAGAGTTAAATTGCCATCAGCTGATCTGTTCGTCCAGCGAACATTCAGTGTAAATTCATATCAACTCTAAGAAAGGATATTTCCGTGGCCACGAAAAATATCTTCCTATTAATGCATTAGAGCATGTAGCAAGGGTCAAAATCGTAAAGGGACGTTAATATGCAAGGCAAAATCAGAAACTCATGTAATTTGTGCACAAGAGTTTTATTAACTAAACACTAACGCAAACTAGTCTAACAAACAACGAATAACAAACGCACAAACATACATTCGCTCATACATACAAAGTGGAGCTAAAGTGGATGAATGAAGCCATTAGAGAAAACAGAGAATGCAGTTATGGAAAGAGTCAGTTAACCACCTGAGTAAAACCATCAGCGCCGTTTATAACGGGGTCTATAACTTATACTAAACCTCTGTTTCGTTTAGTTAAATGTACTATACTTGCACTTCCTTTGTGTCCGGAATGCGGTCTCGGATGAAAAGTCTTGATGGTTTCAAGGTTTTTGGACTCACGATCACGTTCTTCCGGGTTGAAGAGTGATGAATTCCAAAGATGTTCTGACTCAGTGGTGATAGGGAGTTTCTTCCCAGGTGAAAAGTGAAGAAGAGTTAAGATAGAGATCTGCTGAGGTCCGAGGAGCTTTGATTGAATGGAAAGACAAGGCCATAAAGCCTGGCACAAAAACTTAATGGTCCAGAAAAGTTCTAGCTCACATCTTACTCATCCTCTTAGGATCTAACAGAACCGTAGACTGAGTCTTTGTGGTCAAGAGCCATCTCCCAGGCTGGGGGAGATCACCCACGGCTCTATGTTGGGCCAACCGGGCGCGCCCGCGCCGGTTCGGGCTCTCTGTCAGAAGATAGCAGAAGAGCTTTTCCTTGCAGCAGAAGTTTTTGCAGAAGAGGTTTTTTTTTAGAAGAGAGGTTTTTAGAAGAGAGGTTTTTTTAGAAGAGAGGGCCGGACCTGTGAATGAGACCTTTATCTGGTATAGAGGTCACACCTCTGGGGAGTCAAAGAGCCAATGGGCTCCCTTCTCTTTGGAGGGAAGGTTTTACGACTCTCTGTCTCTGAGCATGACAATTTGCATGGGGTTGCTATTAAAGAACTATTAAAGATTCTTAGAACACTAATATGTTGCATAGGTATCAACATGTAATATACACTGTCATTTAGATCATCCGAAGACGAATTGATAGAGATCAAACATGATATAAGTGAGGTAATATTAACTAGTGATCTATCATAAACATGCATAAAACAGGATACAGTACAAAAAGACAATATACACGAACAGTAACAAAATACACAATGACCTGAGGATATGTGTGTTCATTCAAAGAAAGGTTTTTCAATGGATTAATTAGAGAAGAGTCCATTTTTATGTGCATTACACGTCTCTTTCCTAAGGGAAAATGAGGTCTGCCCGCATTCCTTTGACCAATAAAACTAGTGTTATCAGATAGGTTGCCATGGCACCGGGGGGGCCTGGAGTCATCACAGACATACCGGCACTCAGAATGTGTGTGGGGTGAGGGGTCTGTGGTTAGTTGTTAATCTAATAACTAATTTGATTTGTTAAATCTGATGAACAAATGTGTGTCCGAGTGGTCCAAATGCTACATTAGTTTTTGTTGTAATTTGGAAAATCAGTTAAGGTCCTAAAATTTAACCTTGCTGTATCTCTTGATAAGACAGTTCATTCAAAAATGATTATTATTATCATCATTTTTTACATTTTAAGTTATTCACCCTCATGTTATTCAAAATCTGCAAAGGAGATATTTTGAAAAATGTTTAAACTGTCCAAAACAGTACTGGATTTTCATTCAGATATTTGTAAAGTCATACAGGTTTGGAATGACATACGGATGAGTATATGATGACAAAATTGACATTTTGATGCAGATAAGATAACAATCTGATGTGGTGTGATATTCATTCCTCTGCTCTTGACCTTGATGACTCCTGTAGGAAGTTGGACCTCACAG
Organism: Spinibarbus caldwelli; assembly: GCA_039654775.1. Lineage (NCBI taxonomy): Eukaryota > Metazoa > Chordata > Actinopteri > Cypriniformes > Cyprinidae > Spinibarbus > Spinibarbus caldwelli. The sequence continues at coordinate 12,169,178 of CM077244.1, read as the reverse complement.
GCTCTTTTTTCAAGAAGCCCCTCCAGAAAAACAAGACTTTTACCCTCCTTAAAGAGCGAGTTTTAACCACCTGCAACAGCTTTATCTCCTACACCAGACTGGAGAAGGCTAGCTGCCATGCTGAGGCTGGTTTTACTGAGGTTTGTAAGAAGTTTGTTCAGGGATTGAAAGCTAATGATCAGGAGTTTAGCTTCATTAATAAATGTCATTATGATATCATTTCAATAATAAATCTGCTTTTCTGACTCAGTGTTGTTATTGGTAACTAAACTATTTAAATAATTTTCATTAATTAATATAAAGCTAAAATAAAATAAAATATAATTATTGGATGAATACTGAAACTTGAAACATAATTGAGAAGCACTAAAATGACTAAAACCGAAATTCAAATAAATTAAAGCTATACAGAAATAAAAACTGCACTAAATAAAAATAAATAGCACAATAAAACTACTAAAGCTAAAATTAAAATAAAAACTGAAAATATAAAAATAAATGCTAATTCAAAATATGAATAAATACTAATCGTATATAAATAATATAACAAAAACCACACTCACATAACTGTTTCTTTGGGGTTTCAGATGTACAAGGTTAAAGAGAGCGGTAAATATCAATATGGCTCTAAGACTACATTTCACATCCCACCGGACACTGTTATGGCTTACAGTGTCATTGAAATGACCATCGAAAATGACGGCTACTTTGGTCAGTGACATTTACCGAATATGGCTGAACAACATAACAGTACCTTTTGATTATTTATAACATGTATCAACAAATATTACATTCATCACTATTATTTTTTCATTTATATGTATATTAATTATAAAAACAGTTGGTGTTTTTATAGTACATATACAACAAATGTGCTGTATATGGTTTTGGGCTTTCCATTTCTGAGTTTTGATTTTTGTGTGAGTTTAGATTTGTGCGTTGGGTCCAGTGGGGTGGAATCAGATGATATATCCCAGAATTCCTTTCCCACTTCCTCAGAGGTGGATGGTGAAGGGCCACTTATCCAAGAAGGTTTCCCACTTACTACTCTAAAAGAAGGTGTGTTTCAGTTGCTTTGTGTTCTGCTTAAGTAGCTGTGCAGAAGCAGAAGTAGGATTTATTTCTCTTTCCCATTTTTACGTTCCTAGTTCTTAGGATATTGCCATTCTAATAATGAGACCCTTTAATGAGAGTCGTTTCAAGATGTAAATCTGTGGTCTCTTTGCAGCACTTGCAGATGTTCAGGCAAGATTTTGTGCACTGGCTGACTTGTCTGCTGAAAGCCGTTCCTCTGTCCTGCTCCTGTTGAGGAAAATTCTGACGGACCGATCTGTCTTGTCAGCTTTAATGGACAGAGTGAGTGATAATACTTGCTAAATCACATACAAAAATTGCAGAAGGATATTGTGAAATTGCATAAATGGGTGATTCCTTCTTTGTTTTCTGTCCTCTAGGATGATAGCTTTTTCCTAATTTTTAAGAGAGTTAAAATGATACATGTCCCATAATTTCTCTATTTTATGCTTACCCACACAGATTTATTTCTCCTGTATATTAAATTAGTAAAAAGTGTTAGTTAGAACATCATTAAACATTAAACAAGTTTCATTTTTCAAGATTTCAAAGTCAGTGGTCCAATAACAAAAAAATTACACAAATATAAAATCATTTGTTCTTCTTTATATCACTTATATTTATTTTTCTCTGATCTCATTGTCTTTTTTTTCTTTTAGCTTGAGGTGTTAAGCAGTGGTGAAGCTTCCTGCTTCTTAACCAGCGAGTTGTCTGAAGAACAGAATCAGAATATTGGTGCATTTTTAGACTTACTGAAGTGTGACCAACTTGACAAGACGTCATCAACGTCATTGTCAACTTATAATGGATGTCAGATATCAACAACCAATCACAGCGATCCTTCCTTGGCATCTGAGTTAAATGAATCAAGCTCCACACCAGAAGAACAGAATGGATGTCACACAGCTGGATCCCATGAGAATGGATGCTCAACAAAAGCAAGCAGGCAGAGCAAGGAGCTCATGTATGCCATGCAAATGCTGATGAACGCTCTTGAGGGTTAGTAGTACTATACCTCAACTCAGAGGTTTCTTATGCATATAGACTCTATCTGTATTCACTCATAGACTTTATTGTTCGATTCAGAGCTGACGGGCGCTGGATTGGACCTGCTAGAGCCGTTCTGCACTTCTGAAGGTCTCCAAAGTCTACAGGATTTAGTGAGTTTGATATTGTTGGATGCTACTGCAGATTCTGCATGAATGCTTGAGGAAAATTACATTATTTATTCAGTTTGATTTAATTGAATCCTTTTTGTTTTCTGTAAACCTAGGTAATTCATCTGACTACTAGTGATATGCCTCTCTGCAAGGACACCATCCCTGTTTTCTTCCAAAGTGACAATGACTTCCACAGAGTGGAGGAACTTTTTAAGTCATGTAATGTTTTGCTAAGGAAAGAGAATGACATGTTGACCTCAGAAATGACCTGTAGAGAGGGATTCCTCCCTATGGTTCTGTGCATTGCCATCCATGGCCTTGCATCATTTGTTGCTGCGTGACAGTGTTAGTGCTTTTACTGACAGCTGAAATAGGCAGTTAAAGTGTGAAGTCATGTTTTCCCAGTTACTAAGATATATTAGTTAATGCAGAAATTACTCGCTTCAGTTTTAATGTTCCTATGTGCAGACATTTACTTGCTTGCTTATGAAAATTTTTTGCACTTATTTTATCTTTGTTAATTCCATAACAGTAATCCGCCTCAGTAATATATCTCAAACTATCGATAAACTAGCGATAATTTTTTACTTATATGTAGAATATATGACATTATGCAAATACATTTATTATTGTGTATCTCTCTGCAGATCAGGAGTGAATGCAGCAATTTTCTCCAAAAGCTTCTGTTTGGTTGCATCATGCACTTTTATTTTTACTCCAAAGAGGTTACAAATAGAAAGATATTCTTTAAAAACATACAAATGCTAAAATAAATAAGTACTCTTCCCTTTCAGTTTGAGTAGAAAAACCTTGCATTGTGTGCACAATAGTGAGGCTGGGACTAACGGCGCTTTTGTGGCAGACAACGCTCATTTGGTTGGTCAATCCAAACGCGTGACTTCACTACCCCGCATCAATCACCTCGCATACCAGTCATACACACACACACACACACACACACACACACACACTCAAACACTCTTGTATGGTGATCTTCTAAAGATGCCCTTAGTAAACCCAGCTCACTGGAACCCACTGTGGTTCAGTACAGAGTTGGTTCACAGCCGACTGCAGTTTCTCAAACGCACCGTCTAGGTTGTCATTGACAATAATGAGGTCAAAGTAGTGTCTGTAAACCCGCAAGATGCGAGCGCTTTCATCCACGGTCTTCTTCAGGTCCACATCCTGTGAGAAAGAGAGAGAGAGAGAATAGAAATATTACTTAAATTAAGAGAGAACTTATGTTGTCAGATGAACCAGACATTCATTGAAACAAATAATTATTAAGTCAATGTGTAAAACAACCACTATAAATGATAGTGATGACTTTTTACAAATATTTAATTCCACCCTCTGCTTTTTGTGGAATAATGATTACATTTATAAAGTTCATTTTACAGACAGTTTGAGGGAATTAATTAAGAGTTTAAGACCAAATGGAGCTCTCTGTCAGACTGTTGCTTCAGCAGTGGGCGGGACTAATGCACAAATAATGCATAAGTATTCTGCTGTCACTGTCTGCATTTTGATGTGAGCAAATCACTTGGGTGAACAACAACATGATTAATATTCATGAGCTCATGGCCTGACATTAGCACACAACAGACACTGAGCTGCTGTGAATTAGGTTGTTAAATATATATAACATTTTAACAATTAAGTAGCTCTTAGCGCAATCTTAATCAAGTAAAGAACACGTTTGACTGATTGATGTTTTCTGGTTGTGCTTTCAAACTACCAGTCAAAACTTTTTTATTTGATCAAAATAAGGTAAAAACAGTAATTAACTAGAATAGTAAAATTTAATATATTGTAAAATAAAATAACAGTTTTATATATAGTATATATTGTGTGGGATTACAAATTTTAAGAATCTGTCTTAGATCAGCTTGATCTTACATCCTGACGTAACATCATATGAAAAACTAAGGTGATCTACATTGTAATGGACATTTAATGTGAGCATAATGGCATCTGTTTACTGATTAGATTCAATATAGTTTCTAGTGAGGGGGGTTTGCTGGTCTCTGATCTTCCTACTGAAAGTTAACAACATGTGAATTTTTACACATCTTTAGTTCTTGTGGCCAGGAGCAGCTTAAACCATTTGGGTACTGTTTGGGTACTTTCTTATTAAAAAGCTATTTAAAACTGTCTCTCTATGAAAACGAAGCAAGACCGTCAAGCCCATGTTTACATAGAAGTACAATTAAAAAACATGCCCTGTATGACATACCAGCAGTTAAAACTGTCATATCCAAAACTACAGCATGGTAGAATATTTCAGACACAAATGCTGAAGTAGGAAGGTAAGCAAATCTCACTAAGCAGGAAATGCTTGCAGGATGTGGTACCATCATGTGTCGCATATTTTCTAACAGGGCTTGAAAACGAAAAAAAAAAAAAAGTCAATCGGTTCACTCCGAGCAGAATCGCTATTTTAACGTTTCTGTTCCTGCGTTCCTCTGTATTATTACCGTTCCGAAACCGGTTCGAGTAGAAAAAATAACGGTTAATAACGTTATTTTTTTCAAATTTTAGTTGCCTGTAATAATAATAATAATAATAATAATAATAATAAAGTACAATGTCGTCTTTACACAAAAAGAAAAATAAAGGGGAAAAAAAAACAGGAAGAGATGGTATCTTAACCCGCTGTGCTTAGTCACAGCCAATACAGCATCTTTTCTAGATTTGCCTAAATGTAGGCTACTAAACAAAAGAAAAAAAATCTATTAATGCTTTAAAGGCATTAAAGTATTTTTAACGATATTTAAAAATGTTTGTTGCATTGTTAAAAAAATTAAAATAAAAAATAAAATAAATAAATAAAAAAAACACTACTTGTATAAAATTGCGTTTTGAGGAAAAAAAAACATAGGCTAAGTCGCGTCGCATTTTATTAGGCTATACATTCAGAAATGATGTAGGCTAAAATGCCGGTAAATCAAAAATGTTTACAAACATTATAAACACAGTTATTAGTTTCTCTCCACAACAAATCCTCTAAACTTAAGGCTATAGCCTATAGGCTATAAAAACCAAAAACAAATTAAAGGTGAAACTGATGCCTACCTCTCTCATTCGGCACGAATCCAAATGTTTCCATATTCGCGCCGTATCTGGATGCTAAAATATTATTTATTATAGGCTTTGTACTTTCATCGACGTAAAACATCCTTATATCAGCACAGTGAGGCGATGGTCACGCTGAACGCAACAGATTGGATAACAGAGCACTGTAACTTTTAATAAGTTCCTTTAACTGTATTTTATTTTGATAATGAACAGGCTGCAAATCGCAAAAATATTGTGTCTTTGTGCGCGTGAGGCGCCAGCGCGATACGGCCATAGCAACGCTGGTTGGTTACAGATGCGACATCATTCAAAACTGTCAAGCTTTTGCAAAACAAATAAAAGTACTTTCTGCCGTCTCGTTTTCCTTTCCGAGAACTTTGGAATGCGTCACAATGAACCGTAGGCCTAAATCAGCATATATATTTTTTCTTTGGTTTCGTTAATCTGTCAGTGATTTAAGTGAAATATATTATGTAAGCCTATAGTTTTATTCTGTTTTCTCCGTTCACAGAAGCGCTGCAGGTGTGTAAGATCTGTTGAATCGTATACACTGTCCTCGGATAAACGATAAACTCTAACCGGTGCATTGCGACTTACCTATGACGAGCTCACAGCTGAGCGCGCGGGCATTTCACTCGTTGGATGCTTCAGCGTCATATTTGCATAGTCTAGCAACTTGAATTCCTGATTGGTTAACAGCAAATTTCAAATATTAAATGGAACGATAAAATAACGTTATTAACCGGTTAATGGCCATTTCAAATTTTCGATTCTGTTCGGAACTATAAAATTTGATTTCGTTTCTGTTTCCGGTTCTGTTCCAGTCAAAATTTCGTTCGTTTCCGGTTTTCGTTTTCGTTTCTTGAACCAGTTCAGAGCCCTGTTTTCTAATGCTGGACTAACCAATAAACTTAAAACGATGCAAATATAGTGTGTGTAGGTCATATTTTCAGGACACCAGCCCTGAGAAGGTTGAACAAGACTCACTGTGAGCTGTTTGGTGGTGAGTCCAGCATCAACCACAGCTTTGTGCATAGCCTTCAGCGTGTCGAACTCTGGAGCTGCGATGAACACGACATACGGAATGAACTCTGCGGTTTTTAACACCTTCAGAGCCTGCATGTATTAAAGGGGTCGTATGATGCGATTTCAACTTTTCCTTTCTCTTTGGAGTGTTACAAGCTCTTGGTGCATAAAGAAGATCTGTAAAGTTACAAAGACTAAATCTCAAATCCAAAGAGATATTCTTTATTAAAGTTAAGAGTCAGCCACACCCCCCTAAAACGGCTCGTTCTAACACACCTCCACATCTCTATGTCACGATGTGGAGAGATTTGCACAACACTGCCCAAATGTATACGCAAAGAAAGGAGGCGTAACTTTGAATGAATGAATGAATGAATGAGGCATTTATATAGCGCTTTCTTGTGTATTGCCATACACCCAAAGCACTTTACAATCATGTGGGGGGGTCTCTCCTCAACCACCACCAGTGTGCAGCATCCACCTGGATGATGCGACGGCAGCCACAGGACAACAGCGCCAGTGCGCTCACCACACACCAGCTACAGGTGGAGAGGAGAGAGAGTCATAGAGCCAATCAAGTGGATGGGGATTTTTAGGGAGGCCATGATTGACAAGGGCCAGTAGAGGGAATTTGGCCAGGACACCGGGATTACACCCCTACTCTTTACGATGAGTGTCATGGGATTTTTAATGACCACACAGAGTCAGGCCCTCGGTTTAACGTCTCATCCGAAAGACGGATTCTCGCTCTAGTGTTGCTGGTTCCGCCGGCGCCATTGTGGAGAGACGCTGTGTGTTTGTATGCGAAAGAAAAAGTACTTTGTTTGGGCTTCCAAAAGAGGACATAACAAGAAATCTGTGGTTGAGATTTATTTACAACGCTGTCCCAGAGCAGTACAACACAAATACTTGAGTTTCACGGAGGATTGTTTTCTGAACATGGGAGAGAACAAGGCCGGTTGTGCATGTAACCACTCCAACTCGCCCCGCTCCGAGCGGGCTTCGAACCGGCAGATGGGCGCTCTAACAGTCGCTAGAACAGGGGAGTAAGGATTACTCACACAGAATTTGCTGGACAACAACTGTTACAGAAGGGTTTTTACCAGTGTTCGAACTATACCGTGGACTTTGGGGGAGCCCACTTGTTTTTTTGTTTTTTTTTGTTTGTTTGTTTTTTTTATAGCGGGGCAGGGCGGGGCGAGGGGGGGGGGTAAATGCATAACAGCTAACAGAAAGATAAATAACAGATACAAGTGTATGCACTACTTGCTTGCACTATATAGGATAAATCACTATACAGGATTTACCCTATTATACTTTATCGACACGAATCGATAGGTGAAACAACAAACAGCCACCCACAATTAGTCTATAAACAAAGCATCAGGCTGTCTTTGAGTTCACACAAACAATGGTTAAAGTTACTCGTCAGGCTACAGAAGAATACCATAATTCCTCCGTTAAATTAGGCCTTAGACATCGAGAGTCACGCAGGCTGTTGTCCGTTAAATTAGGCCTAAGACTCCGTTAAATTAGGCCTAAGACATCGAGAGTTTTTGCCGGCTGTTGTCATGGTGTGTTTATCAGACACATTTGCAGTAACAAATAAAAACCAAATGAGACCAGTTGATATTAGTCAACTGTATAGCACTCTCTCTGCCTTCGATACCATGACTGATGTGCCCTTGAGCAAGGCATCGAACCCCCAATTGCTCCCCGGGCGCTGGAGCAATGGCTACCCACTGCTCCGGGTGTGTGTTCACGGTGTGTGTGTGCATTTGTTCACTATTCACTGCTGTGTGTGTGCACTTGGATGGGTTAAATGCAGAGCACCAATTTCGAGTATGGGTCACCATACTTGACAATACGTCAGACTTTCACTTTTTTCACTTTCAGACCTATAACAACCCAGCCACAACACATAATTGCGAATAACATGCCTTACCTTAACACAGAATCGACCACAGAGGCCTGAATAGATTTCAAGGACTCCGCGCGCAGATCAATGGCCTCCAACGTTTATACTTTTTCTACGAATCTTTTGAGTTAACGTACTAAACATGAGTGGAATTTGCACCGCAGCGCCCCCACACCTTGATGCTCATGACAAGAATAGCATGTATAGTTATCTTTATTGAAGCGAATTAGGTTTAAATCGCCGTCATGCATGAATGAATATTTTTGCAATTTTACACATGATGATCACATTAGACAAAACTGAAATTGCACGTCAAAATAACACATTGTCAATATTTTTTGAGACCCCCCAAAATTTCACAAATCACGTTTTCAGGGGAGCCCATGTTTTATTAAGGGGAGCCGAGCTCCCCCTAGCTCCCCCGTAGTTCGCACCCTGGTTTTTACTCTAAAGTGGGGCAGTTCCAACTTTACAAGGACAGTCTGGCGCTTCTGACTCACATCCTGTAAGTAAGTTTTATTATTAATCTGCAACTTAACTTAAATATTCAAACGCGAGTTTTGAGCAGTGTGGAGGTGTGCTTGTAGTTTGTGTTTCTCCGATCACAAATGCAGACATGGTGTTATGTTTACACAGGGCAATGCAATGCGACGCGTAAAAAGACAGTATAAGTCATTATAATCAGTAATTATGTCCCCACTGGATGCAACAAATGCCTCGTTTGAAATGGCTTTTAATTTTTTTGTGTCGTCGCCGGGACGCGGCATTACCTTATGGTAAGGGGCGTAACATTTCCGTCACACCCTTGAGGTATTCGGCCAATCACAACGCACTGGATCGCTGGCCAATCAGAGCACACCTCGATGTTTTACATCCATGAGCTTTGTACAAATCGACCCGTTTCATAAAGGCGGGGCTTAGAGGAGATAAAATAATGTAAAATATGTGGAAAATAATGCGTTTTTTTTTTAACTTTAAACCACGCAAACACATTGCATTACACCAAATACACATAAGAATGTTCTTTTTTAGCACCATCATATGACCCCTTTAAAGGTGCACAAACGTAAGCCTTCCTAAACAGTTGAAATGAGAGCATGAGCCTCTCTACTTTCCACACGGAGTACCTGCGTGTTTATATGATGGTTGACTGGTGCGCAACATAAGGTGAAGCTCACTGGAAAAAGTATGTGATCTGTTTGTCTAAAGGTTGTGTTCATTCTCATGTGACATCCACCGAGGGACCACCATTAAGTAGGCCAACAAAATACTGTAGTAGAAATAAAGAAAGTAGAAAGTTGTGTTCCTAATAGAATAAATGTTATGATTATAGAAAATGTGCTTTTAATAAAAAGTGCTCAATTCCTGAAAAATATCTTCACCTTTTAACTGTTTATTTTTAATATTTAATATATAATAATTAGATTAAATAGAATTATATGTTACACTGTAAAAAATCCAATTAACAAAATGTTGGAAGGGCAAAAATATTGAAGTTGAACTAATTTTATTGCTTGGGCTTAATTGAGAAGACATATTATATTAAGTCTGCACAAATATATATTAAAAACATTAAATGAATGGTTATTTACAAATCCAGTCAACATTCAGAATGCTAAATGTTGACTAAACTAATAAAAACAAATCCAGCCAACACTGAGATCATTCTGCACGTGCACGCGCCTGAGTGACTTCGCGGGAGAAACAGCGCCGCCATCTTGTCAAGTTCATGCGTCAGGTAAGTTGCACTAAATAAATGTTATTTTTTAGACTAAATGTAACGAAAGAAATCATGCAACATATTCAATTTTTTGAGTGGACATTTAGAAAGTGTTTTATGAGTTGTATATCCGAAGAAAAGTGGATGTGTATGTCAAGTTCAGGCGTCAGGTAAGTGAAGTGGCACTGAATAAATATTTGTAACGTAACTTAACGTTAGACTGAATTTATCAAAACGTATATTAAAAGGTGTAAATGTTTTATTTAAAACGTATATTTTTATACACATACTTACAACATATAAAAACATTGAATAAGCGATGTATATGTCTGAGGGAAGTAAAAGTGAATATGGTCTTTCACCTTGTTTAATCCATAAAACACTTAATGCCAAAAGCTGTGTTACTACAATGAATATTAGCTAATTTTGGCGTGTTGTATGCAGTGGCGCAAAACGGGGTATGCAATATATGCAGTGGGGCGCCGCACATAGGGGGGCGCCATTTTGGCAAAATCATTCTGTGAAAATCTTCTTTAATAAGACGTTATAAATAACCAAAAGCTTGGTTGTTAAAAAATAATGTTTTGAAACATTTTTAGTTAATGGTTTTTAGCTTTTCTAATGTGTTCAAAAATGTATTTTTCCTAAACTTACTAAGACGCGGAATTGCCATATCTCTATTACGACCACAACAAACGGGAGACTTTTCAGACGCGCACTTTAGCTTGCCCTCAGCGCGCGAGTCAAACTAGCGCGGAAAAGGCACAGGTTCCAAGTGAGCTTCAGCAGAACAACAGTGAATTGTGGTCTGATGAGATGTTGTAATATATCAGTAAAACAAACTTTCCTGTCCTGTCCATTTTACCGTGCTCACGGTGCACGCTCTTCAGTTATACGCGAATATGTGGTGCACGCTATCACTTCATCATAAATAAATCGCACAAGAAACTACGACCATACATCGTCAATTAAGTCATGAAATTACTAAAATGCAGATTAAAGCTGCAAAACTGTGCATGCATGTATTATATGCATCACATTTAAGAACGTCTCTCAAATGCATGTAGCTACTGAAATATTCCGCAATTCGAGATCACAACAGGGCGCAAGATAATATGTCATTTTTTATTTGTAATTTAATGCATAAGTAGGCTAAATGTGAGCACAGTGCAGTTGTACTAGAAAATATGCGCAAATTTTTCGTTAATTTGTAAAGTACCATTTTGTAAAAAAACATATTTAAATGCATAAAATATTTCATTTTACGTTCAGGCATTTATGTGCTGTTGACTTCTGCCCTTTTTCACATTATTGCAGATGGGGATTCAAAATAAAACTTTTTTTTCCTTTGTACAAAGCTCGATTTAGGTATATGATGAAACTGTTGCAGTGAATTCATTTTGACAACTAACAGAATGTTAATCATTGACTGTTTACTTTTTCAGGGTTCATTGATTATAAAAAAAATTCAGTGAAGGTTGACTAAACTTTGAACTAGTTATCTGCATGTCTCATCCTTCAACAAGATTTTGGGGGTGTTGAGACCCAGAACCAAGCTGAATGAGCAATAAAGCTATATTGAGCCCTTTTATTAAAATAGGTAATACAAAAATTGTCATATTCTTTCAGTATTACTTGATCTAATTCACAACTCTCTCAATTACAATTAAGTACAAATTAATTGTATTCAGTTGTGTTTAAGGCACTAAAACAGTCCAGTACTTTATAGTCAAATAAATTTTATATTGAAATAATGAAGATTTCTGTGCGACCACAGACTGGTTGCTGGCCCCTTCCTGGCCACCCCTAAAACATCCTGGCTCTGCCACTGCCTAAGAGGGCAACGTGATTAATATCAATTCATTTCTGAGTATTTCTATTGCTCAAAAAGAATAAAAAAATAAATAAAAAAATAAAAAATAAAAAAAACCTTCTGTTTGTGAATGGGCGTTTGATTTACATTTGAGAGAAACTAAGAGTGTAAACAAGGATACAAACTAGCCACCTTTCTCTGAAAATTGCTCAACCAATCACAGCGCACCATTCCACGCACTTTAGACAGTAATGGCGGCGCTTTGAATACACCCGGCATCCTAGTTTTCCTCATCTACTTTGTACTTTGTGATCAACAAACAAGGGCTGGACGATAAATCGCATGTGATTGTCATGCGCATCTCGTCAGTAAAGCCGATTCTGTGATTAATAGTAGGCTACCGGTAAATCTCCATCACGTGCTTTCAGATGGAGCGGTATTTAATACACAGAGCCATAGATCACTGACAAGCTGCACAATATCACGTTCATAATCGCAGATGAATCGCATTTGATTATGAACGCGATATTGCGTAGCTTGTCAGTGTTAGTATTTTTATTAAAGCCATTTATGGTTTTGTTAATACAGCGTATAGCACTAGTCAACTAAATGAATGTAACATGGCAAAGATGAATGCACTTTTGGAAGTTGCATGTAAGGGAAATGTCATTTTGGAATTTCTGTGGTCTAATGTGATATTGTTCATGTTCTTGTTCATGATGAAATTTTATTTTATTGTTGTAATTAATTTATAGCAAACAAGATGACCCGTTGAATTCATTTTGGGAGTGATGACTGTTTGAATGTATTTTTAGTCCAGTGCCTGTATATAAGATTATGACCAAGTTCAGAGGCTGTCATATGTGGATCAACTTACTATGTTGTGTATTTTCAACAGTTTCAATATGAAAAATAACTTTCATATTGATTCAAAGGATTTATTGCATTTTGAAAACAAGAAAAAGAAAAACATATCATGGATTTATTGCATTTTGGGGAAAAAAAATAATACAATTTTATAATAAATCTGTGAAAATCAAAATCTGGATTTGAATTTTTAATGTTATTATAACCTAAAGATGCTATGTGAAAGTTTGAAACAGAAACTATTGGTTTTCACCTTGCCACTTTCTTGGTAAAGAAAACACGTTTTTACTCAAATTAATCAAAATGGATTTATAGCGTTTTGGAACCAAACTCTTCATTTGTTTTTCTACCAGGTGAAATCTTGGCAGAAATCTTCCACTTAGCATGGCAAATTTTCCATGAATTATCTCTATAAGTAAAAAATGAAAAAAAAAAAAAAAAAAATGCAGATGTTCTTTAAAGTAAATTTTACTTACGGTGTTCTCATTAAAGTGCAAAAATATGAATAACTTTGAGGCAAATTAATAATATATATATATATATATATATATATATATATATATATATATATATATTCTCAAATTACCTAACTAAAAAGTGAGCAATATTACATGTGTTTGAAAAAAAAAAAACGTGTTCTACTGTCTGGGGTCTGCCATCAGTAGTTAAAGGGGACATAATGTGACACATTTCTTTCTTTTCTTTTCTTTTCTTTTCTTTTTTAACTTCCCTATGGGATTGAAAATGCGTGAATGGGGCTCAAACCTTTGTCACTTTTTTCACTCCTGATGAGTTTGTATCCTTCCATGCACAAGCTAGTTAATAGGCTTTTTGGTCATTGACTTGCAGAAAGCTTTCTTCATGTCAGGACTGTCTGATGTCCCATTACAAAATAAAAACCCTCCAAAATCTCATATATGACCAATTTTGACTTCGATTTTGGATAGCTCTAAAAAAGAAACTACCTGTTTGCACAGACTAATTTAAATTCAGATTGACAGTCCACTACCCCAGTGTGTCAATCAGTCAATGTCAGGACAATCTGATCCAGTATTACAAAATAAAAGCCCTCCAAAAACTCATATTCTACCTTCTCTGCCTCTGATTTTGGATAGCTCTAAAAGGGAAACTCCCTGTTTGCACAGACTAATTTCAATTCAGATTGATAGTAAACTACCCCAGTGTGTCAATCAGTCAATGTCAGGACAATCTGATGCAGCATTACAAAATAAAAGCCCTCCAAAAACTCATATTCTACCTTCTCTGCCTCTGAATTTGGATAGCTCTAAAAAGGAAACTCCCTGTTTGCACAGACTAATTTCAATTCAGATTGACAGTCCATTACCCCAGTGTGTCACTTACGCAGTTTCTGGACTGTCTGATGTCCCATTACAAAATAAAAGCCCTCCAAAATCTCATATATGACCAATTTTGTATTTGATTTTGGATAGCTCTAAAAAGAAAACTCCGTTTGCGCAGACTAATTTCAATTCAGATTGACAGTCCACTACCCCAGTGTGTCAATCAGCCAATGTCAGGACAATCTGATGCACCATTACAAAATAAAAGCCCCCCAAAAACTTATATTCTACCTTCTCTGCCTCTGATTTCAGATATGTCTAAAAAAGGAAACTCCCTATTCGCACAGACTAATTTCAATTCAGATTGACAGTCCACTACCCCAGTGTCACTTAACCTGTTTCAGCACTATCTGATGTAGCATTACAAAATAAAAGCCCTCCAAAATCTCATATATGACCAATTTTGCCTTTGATTTCAGATAGCTCTAAAAAGGAAACTCCCTGTTTGCTGTTCTGCTACGGACCGCGTCCACAGGTGCAGGTTAGAAAAAACACAATTAACACCCCCCCCCCTTGGTTTCTCCCAAGGTTTTCTACTCAGTCTCTGTCACTGATGGAGTTTTGGATCCTTGCCACTGTTGCCTTTGGCTTGCTTATTTGGGGACACTTGGCTGATTGCACAGACATTATTGGAAGAGAGCTGAACTGGATGATGTCAACACTGAATCACCAATGAACTGACTTTAACTGGAAAAATGACTTGTTATTGTCCTCTTGCATTATTGACAAACTATTTTCCTGTTTGACTCTGTAAACCTGCTTTGACACAATCAGTATTGTATAAAGCGCTATATAAATAAAGGTGACTTGACGTGATTTTATATACTGTAACGCCTGGTTCATTTTGTTTGTTTTTTGACTTCTGCCTCATTTTAAAGATGTAATTGTGAACAGTAGTAATATTTGTAAATGTTTGTTTGCTAACATTTTGTTTAGCTTTAGTTTTTTCTTAGTTCATTAAACAAAGTTTAAACTGAATTTTGCAGTT
Organism: Spinibarbus caldwelli; assembly: GCA_039654775.1. NCBI lineage: Eukaryota > Metazoa > Chordata > Actinopteri > Cypriniformes > Cyprinidae > Spinibarbus > Spinibarbus caldwelli. The sequence continues at coordinate 12,154,173 of CM077244.1, read as the reverse complement.
GTTTCACAGATGTAATGTTTGTCAGCTGGAGCTTTAATCAGAATCAGAATCAGAATTAGCTTTATTGCCAGGTATGTTTACACATACGAGGAATTTGTTTTGGTGACAGAAGCTCCACAGTGCAACAGAATGAAAGTGACAAGACAAGACACAGATAATAAAGATAATAAACAAATATACAAAATAAACAATGTGCAAAATAGCACAAACACAATATACAAAATAGACAATTTAGTATGTACAGGTATGTTAGGTGCAAATTTGAAATGTAATAAGTATGTGTGTTAAATAAATAAATGTATGATAGTGTTGTGTTTCATGTTTATTGTTAAGTGTTCAAGTGTTCATGAGATGGATTGCCTGAGGGAAGAAACTGTTCCTGTGCCTGGCCGTTCTGGTGCTCGGAGCTCTGTAGCATCGACCAGACGGCAACAGTTCAAAGAGGGAGTGTGCTGGATGTTTTTTGGAGTGATTTTGCCAGCCCTTTTTCTCACTCTGGATAAGTACAGACAGGCTGGTGTCACACCGTCTGGGCCTGGTGCCTTTCTTCTCTTGTTCTTTCTGAAGACCTGGCGCACATCATCTTCACTGATATGGAGTGCAGGTGTGGGGGAGATGGGGTTGCTGGAGGTGTTAATGGTGTTTTTTCAAACCTGCAATAGAACTCATTCAGATCGTCTGCCAGTTGTTGATTCGCCTCAGTGCTGGGGGATGGTGTCTTGTAGTTGGTGATGTCTTTCAGACCTTTCCACACTGAAGCCGTGTCACTGGAAGAGAATTGGATCCTTAGCTTATCTGAATAATTCCTCTTTGCCACTCTGATCTCCTTTTCTAGTGTGAATTTGGCCTGTTTATACAATACTCTGTTCCCATTCCTGTAAGCATCTTCTTTGGCCTGACGGAGCTGAGTTTTGCAGTGAACCATGGTTTGTCTGTCGTTGTTGTAGGTTAAATGAGTCCTGGTAGGTGTAGGATCAGAACGAGTCAGACAAAGTTAAGATTCGATCCGAACATTGAAACATGAGGAGCCGAAATTCCAGAGAGGATCCCAAGGCTGCAACAGGATGTTCGTCATAAATCAGATTCCTAGCTCCAGCCCTCTGAAGAAAGCAAACCAACAAGCCTCTTTCACAGAACAGCTTGCAACATTCAAACAAAAGAACACATTGATAATTCCAATTCAGGAAGGAGACGATCAAATTTGGGGCAAGTAATCAGGACTGATGGTCAAAGATATGGCTGTCACTTGTAAATCTGTGATCGAAATCACGAGCTAGAGACTTCATTGGGTGGGTCACCCCAGCTCTCCACATGGAAGACAGACGGAGACTGAAATTCCTTAAGAGACCTTTTAACCTCTCTAGTCTTCAGAGAACATGTCCTTATGTTCACAGAACGGTACAGAAACTGCCTTTTCACATATAGATGCACCAAAATCATCTTAAAAGGACTTATGTTTATGCATAACCCCATATCATGTATGTAACCCACACGATTAACTATCATGTTTTACTCACATATTATGTATGTCTTTTTAATAACTAGGGAATAGTTTAAGAGTTAATATCCTTGTGTGGTATGTATGAGTTTGAAAAATCATGCTTTAAATGTTTCTTCCAATCAATTCTTTGTCAAATGTACCATAGTCTTGTTAGAGAAATCATGTCCAAAATTGTACTCTGTAAGAGCGGGAAAATTTGGACCATATGACTGATAAGATAACATGTTAGATTTATGAATGGGGAGGAGAAACATACAACACCACAAGCCAAGATCATTTCTAATTGGTCAAGACTTCCAGACAGGACGGTCTAGAAGCCGAGTTTAAATACTCAGGACAGCTCTTCCTCTTGGCTCTCTTGGCTCCTTTCGCTCTTCTTCTTTTGCCACCGCGTTTTGATGCTGCTCTTTGAGCATGCTCTGGCCTACATGCCAGCTGCTACCACAATGAGAAGAAAAACCACCTAGTCTCGATACATTCTTTTATTCTTTTACTTTAATTTCTTGTCTTTCCGTGAGAGTTTTGTTAAGTTAAGTTTGCCGCAAAGTCCAGCTTCGACTGCACCCGCCTCAAACTTCAACCAGACCAACTCCGCATCAAGAGCCAACGCCCAAGACTTTACTACGAAAGACCACTGAACTCAGCCAATCAGCAACCTCGGGAAACCCCTTTCTCCAAAGACGACAAGGACACAAGGGAATCCCTTAAGGCAACACAAGCAAGTACAACCTCCAGACTCTTTAAACTTTGTGCAGTTTAATATAAATTTTAGCCTCATTGAGAAACTCAATGCGAGGGTCAAATGATTGATGGTTCAGGTCTATAGGCAATTGCACATATTGCTGTAAACTTGGGATTTCACATTTTCATTCTGTAAACTCATCCTTTCCTCACTTTCTCTCTTTCTGCAACGTGTGAATGTGTGAATGCGTGTGTTCATGTGTTAGATTAGATTAGTTTACATGTCTTAGGTTTATATAAATAAAGTCTTATTTATATTGAAAAGAGAAGTATCTTGTGTTTTGTGCTTACAAGTTAATGTCTTAAACTTCCGATCTTATTACTGTGCTATTTAATAGTGTTTTCACTATATTTTGGATTGTAATATCCAGTGCAGAGTTGATGTTATACGGCTCGTTCAGTGACTCGCTGTTGACTCAGTGATCAGCCGTGAAACAGTGATTCTGTTCAACTTCCCTATAAAATCATAAATGATTTCCTTTGAGCTAAATTGACTTGTTTATATATATTACTTACATTATATATATTATATATATTACTTACCTTATATATATTACTTACATATTTACAATTTCTACATAGGAATGCACATATCTTCACAGAAACTGATATAGAATGTTACAGTCTCTGTGAGCTCTTCCAGATCGTTTGCAGTAGCTTCAAAAACACTCCAATCAACGAGAAAGAAACAGGCTTGTAAAACCCGTTCTGCTTCATTAGTCCATCTATTTACAGTCCTTAATACAGGTTTAGCTGATTTCAGTTTCTGCCCGTAGGTCAGTATAAGATGAACCAAACAGTGATCAGAGAGTCCTAAAGCTGCCCATGGGACAGAGTGATATGCATCCTTTATTGCTGTGTAACAGTGATCCAATATATTACTGTCTCTGGTGGGACATGTAACATGCTGTCTGTGTTTTGGCAGTTCACGGGAGAGATTTGCTTTATTAAAGTCCCCGAGAATGATTAAAACAGAGTCCGGGTGCTGTAGTTCTGTCTCTGTGATTTGATCAGCGAGTTTCTGTAAAGCTGAGCTCACGTGTGCTTGCGGTGGAATGTAAACACTCACGAGAATGAACGAGCAAAACTTCTGTAGCGAGTAGAAAGGTTTAGAGTTCATGAAGAGTGCTTCCAGATCGGGACAGCACATATTCTTTAACACAATTACATATGTACACCACCTTTCATTGATGTAAAAGCACGTCCCGCTGCCGCATGATTTCCCCGTTGATTCTGCATCGCGGTCTGTTCTAAACAGCTGAAAGCCCGGCAGATGTAGCGCGCTGTCCAGAATGGCGTCATTCAGCCAGGTTTCTGTGAAACACAGAGCAGCAGAGTTTGAAGAGTCATTGTTTAACCGGGAAAGCAGAAGGAGTTCGTCCGTTTTGTTGGGTAGAGAGCGGAGATTCGCCAGATGGAAACTGGGTAGCGGCGTTCGAAATCCGCGCTGTCTGAGCTTCACGAGCGCGACGGCTCGCTTCCCCCGTCTGCGCATCCTAAAGCGTTTGATCAGCGCCGCTGCTCCGCCGACTACTATGTTCAGCAAAACATCAGAATAACCGAAAACCAGTAGGAGGTTTTGTGGTGTGTTCTGCCGAATGTTCAGCAGTTCATCCCTGGTGAAACTGATCGTGTTTGACAAAAAAAAACAGGAAAAACTAACAAAAACACTAAAACAACTGGAGAGCCAAGCACCGTGGCTGCCATGTGCGGTGCCATCTTGATCTATCTTCATCTAAAGGGATAGTTCACCCAAAAAAGATAATTTGTTGTTAATTTACTGACCGTCAGGCCATCTAAGATGTAGTTGACTTTTTTCTTTAAGTCTGTATGTTTAGTCTGTATGTTATAAATGGAGATTGTTATTAAATAAAGGCTATTATGTGTTGTAATGTGTGTTTTTAGTGATTGATAAACACCAATTAATCATTTTTAATAATTTTCTTAAACTATAAAAATATATGTTTATGTAGTTCCCCAGCAATTTCTTATGATGCCCAAATAATAAATCTTAGTTGAGGTAACATATAAAACACATGGAGTAAATGATTACATTTTAATTGACATAACTTGCTGTAGTTTTCTAAATGTTTGACCAATTAAAACATTTTAGTTGAATAGACTATAAAACTAGTTCAATAAAGGTTGAGCCAACTAATAAATAACAGTTCAGTTAACACTTTGAAGTCAGAGATTGATTGAACGTAAAATTTCTGTGGAACTAGTTACTTAATAATAATTAGTCGAAACCGCTTGAAATTTTTTACAGTGTAGAATAAAGTCTAAAGTCTCTTATTTTCACCAAAGTTGCATTTATTTGATCAAAAATACCTTTTTTCAGAATTCGATGGTGAATAGAAAGTTCAAAAGAGCAGCAATTATTTGAAAGAGAATTTTTTTGTAACATTATAAATATCTTTACTGTTACTTTTGATCAATTTAATGCATCCTTGCTGAATATAAGTATTCATTTCTTTTAAAAAATCCTAACCTCAAATTTTTGAATGGTAGTGCATATAATCTGTCATTCGAATTAGCCTAAATGACATAATATAATATCTGTGATCCTCTCAAAGACGCTCACCTGGGGATTGACATCCAGGATACATGTGCGGCCGGTGTTGTGCCCATTTTCGACCCCCTGCCAAATTATTACCCCTCTCGTTGAAATCGCTACCTGATTGCCTAATCTTAACCCCACCCCTAATCCTAACCCCTCCCCCACACCTAACCCTAAACCTACCAATACTAGGGGGGTAATAATCTGGCAGGGGTCAGAATTGGGCACAACACCGGTGTTCACCACCTCATGGATGGAGTCAATTTTAGTACCATAGAGGTTGCCGTCGTACTCTCCGTGTTCCAGGTACCAGCCCGCCTTGATGTCCATTTCCACCTCTAGACGTGTTACAAATCTATATGACTGACCATCTTGCTCATCATTGCGAGGCCGCCGAGACGTGTCTGAAATATTGAGACAGAAGAAAAGAAATAGGTAAACCTATGGACAAGAACAAAGCATTGCTTCGCTTTCGTGTTTTATTTTATTATTTTATTGTGTTTTCTTATATTTTCAAGGTAAGAGTATTCATCAGGTACTCACGTGGTACAGTGGTACCAAAGCGAGTGGGATGTAGCACAACTAGTCTGTTTTTCAGGCTACGACGCCCCACTCCTTCCGCTCCAATCAGGATGAGGGTTTTCCTCTGAAATGGCGGCATACATGCTACTTCCTCGTAGATCTGAAGCTCATGCCGATTGAACTCTGCAGGATGACCGTATGGAGAGGAGACGCAATGGATTTATCAGTATTAGAATAAAGATGCATATTTGTGTTAAGTCAATTCTACAAATATCAGGTGTTATTTTTTATTTCAGTTGTTGTATTTTAACTCCTTCTGGAGATTTAATCAGATCAACATCAAATTTGGTCAGTGTAATCTAAAGCCCTTTGTGATGTTAAATTGCAAAGATCTTGAGTTTTCACTGAAGGGCGTGTCTGTGGCAAAATTTTGATGTTTCACCATGAAACAGGAGTTTTATTATGTATGTATGTATGTATGTATGTGTGTGTGTGTGTGTATATATATATATATATATATGTATATATAAGGGATGGGATGATACACCTACCTCCCGATTCGATACTATCACGATACTTGGGTGCCGATACGATATGTACTGCGTTTTTTTTTTAAGAGTTTTGATTCTACAAGTATTGCGATTAGATATTGCTATGTGTTGCAATTTTTGCTTTTTGTTTTTAACTCTAGACCATGGGAAAAAGTTTAATGATACACTTAATATACAGACTATCACAATTTAAAAATAAAAAACACATCTTAGCAGTCACTACTGCAATTCGATATTACAATTTATTGTGAGTTTTGTTTGCTTATTAAAGACTAGACAATGGAAAATAGTTGATTATACCCTTAAAATAGACTGTATATGATGAGCCATATTAACAAAAACAATGCATCACATCTTTCTAAACTTTTATTTCAGGAGCATACACAGACAGTGTATATTTAAAGTACCTTGAACCATGAAACTTTAAAGTACCAAAACCTTGAACTTGACACGTCCTGATTTTGTAGAGTTAGATGTGTTCCTAGGTCAACATATTTTGTTGACCCTGGAACAACATTTTAATCCAAAAATTTAGTCTTGACCATATCCCTACACCTAAACCCAACCTTAACCATGAGTAATCCATAAATCAGAGGAAATGATAGATGAATGACACTGATGTACCAGCACCAAACACAGATTGTAAGCCTAAACTTCACAAAAACTATAAACTGGTTCTTCAGATCTGACTGGTTAATCACAATGTTGTTCCAGGGTCAACAAAGATGTTGATCCAAAAAAAAAACAAACAAAAAAAACGTGTGGCATTTGGTAAAATCAGGTTCTGCAGGTGGGGAGAACCTGATTTTACGAATGTAAGATTAGTATGATTTTACGAATGTAAGATTAGTATGTAAGATTTCATACTAATCTTACATTCGTTGATTGGTGAAGCCCTGTCCCAGATTACCATTACAGGCGTGACCTTAGTTAACTACGCAAACAATCTTATTTCCAATATAAGCAAAACTGCTTACCTCTTTATAGACGCGTCTTTAATTTCGGATTAGTTTGCGTGTTAACCCGGCCCCCCGCCCGCAAGGGCTCTCCCGGACACCGGACCTCAATCCAATCCTGTTCGTGACGCCAAGTCTATGTCGTGGAGCAGAGAGGGAGAAGATCCCTTCGGCGCAGTCAAAAAAGCTCAAACAGCAGGGTTCCAGGTGCCAGAAGCAAGACTTTATTAAACAATGTAACAAAGCCGAGAGACAGCCGCCACATCCACTGCCTCTGAGTCTTTGTTTGTCCAAGCTCCATGTTTTATACACTCTCTTCTTATACAATGTATCAAAGTTAGTTCTTTCCATTTTTTTTATTTGCTATGCCTGTCCGGTCTTCCACAATTGTCTACTTGTCCTCTCAGCTTATCTTATAATGGTGGCATTTGGCCAAGGCCACCACCTGGAGGCAATCACATAAGTAATACATCATACTCTATGTCATCTTCTGGAAATCTCCCAACATTTGCAATGGAAGTTTACCACTATTACCTTACCATCTGTTTTTAGAATACTAAGCATTGAAATGATTTCACATAATAACCATTATATTGATTTTCTTCATTATCATTCATTCTTTCAATAGACTAATATTTTCTAGTAGGAATTTCACAATATATTCCCCCCTTTGAGACTTAACTAAGTCTCACCACTAAACCCTTTTCCCAGAGTGCAACACCATGAGTCCACCCACTCTTCAATTCATCTATGAACCAATAAAGGTCCGTCATTCAGTCTTTAACAATTGGTTTCTTCATGACGGTGCACTCCAGAGGAAGTCAGACCCAAACATCTCCCCTCCCACTTGACCAGAGAGGAGTAAAAGAATCTGCTTCCCTACCTAAACATTCTTTTGGGGGTCAATGATCAATTAGTTAAATCAGCAATATGTATGTAAGCATGTGCAGAAAATGTTCTTGAGCCTTGCCCATGGTTATCATGGTTATGTAGAATATACAGGTGATTAGTCAAAATAATCAAAATCAAAATGAATCAACTTAATGCAAGATAGGTACACCGGTTCATCCCACGTGGCCAGAGGAACTTCAGACATTTCCGGTAGCCTGAAGCGTTATCTGGTGCTGCTGTCCTTCGTTGCCAGAGGAGCTCTCAGGCAAGTCTTTTGCCATCCAGCACTGTCTGGTGTTGGAGTAGATGGTGGGTTTTTAAACCTCCAGTTGAATCTACTCATGCTGCTAAGCACTGAGGTGCTCGTCGATCCTCTTTTTCTTTCAAACTTGCTAGTTCAATTCAATTCAATTCAATTCAAGTTTATTTGTATAGCGCTTTTCACAATACAAATCGTTGCAAAGCAGCTTTACAGGAAATTAAGTTTCTACAATATATTTATATATTGTAGAAACTTAATATATTTAACTTATGGCGAAATTTGGTAGTTCTGTATGTTGTCTGAGGGTATGCTTCATCTGAGGTCCTCTGAGGGGTTGGCATCATCTCTTCTCAGGTGTTCTGGATCCAGACTGAAGCTTGTGTAAATCCTAGTTACCACGGGATGTTAATCCCGTGGCAGAAACAGAGAAACAAATAGAGACATAATTAGCGTAGCTGCTGTTCCAACCAAGCAAAAATGATTTGTTCAATCCAAGCTAAAGAACAATAATGCGTGTTTGATCAGATATAACTGCAGTACAAGATCATGAGATGCATTATGTGAATGCTTGGCTAAAGAGATGTGTCTTTAATCTAGATTTAAACAGAGAGAGTGTGTCTGAACCCCGAACATTATCAGGAAGGCTATTCCAGAGTTTGGGAGCCAAATGTGAAAAGGATCTACCTCCTTTAGTTGACTTTGCTATCCTAGGTACTACCAAAAGTCCAGAGTTTTGCGACCTTAGGGAGCGTGATGGATTGTAGCGTGGTAGAAGACTAGTTAAGTACACAGGAGCTAAATCATTAAGGGCCTTATAGGTAAGTAATAATATTTTGTAACTGATGCGGAACTTAATAGGTAGCCAGTGCAGAGACTGTAAAATTGGGGTAATATGATCATATTTTCTTGACCTAGTAAGGACTCTAGCCGCTGCATTTTGGACTACCTGTAGCTTGTTTATTGAAGATGCAGGACAACCAGCTAGCAGTGCATTACAATAGTCCAGTCTAGAGGTCATGAATGCATGAACTAGCTTTTCTGCATCAGAAACAGGTAACATGTTTCGTAGCTTGGCAATGTTTCTAAGATGGAAGAATGCGGTTTTTGTAACATGGGAAATATGATTTTCAAAAGACAAGTTGCTGTCTAATATAACACCCAGATTTTTGACTGTAGAGGAAGTAACAGTACATCTGTCTAGTTGCAAATTATAATCCAAGAGATTCTGTGTACTGTTTTTTGGTCCAATAAGTAATATTTCTGTCTTATCTGAATTTAATAGGAGAAAATTACTGGTCATCCAATCTTTAACATTTTTAACACACTCTGTTAGCTTAGATAATTTAGAAGTTTCATCTGGTCTTGTTGAGATATATAGTTGAGTATCATCAGCATAACAATGGAAACTAATCCCGTATTTTCTAATAATATTACCAAGGGGCAACATATATATTGAAAATAGCAGAGGACCTAGGACAGATCCTTGTGGTACTCCATATTTTACTGGTGATAATTGAGATGACTCCCTGTTTAAATAAACAAAGTGGAAGCGATCAGACAGGTAGGATCTAAACCATCTTAAAGCCTGCCCTTGAATACCCGTATAATTTTGTAATCGATCTATGAGTATGTCATGATCTATAGTGTCGAACGCAGCACTAAGATCAAGTAAAACTAGCAATGAGATGCAGCCTTGGTCTGACGCAAGAAGCAAGTCATTTGTAATTTTAACAAGTGCAGTTTCTGTACTATGGTGGGGCCTGAAACCTGACTGAAATTCTTCATAGAGATCATTTTTTTGCAAAAAAGAGCACAACTGAGCAGATACAACTTTTTCTAAAATTTTAGACATAAACGGAAGATTAGAAATGGGTCTGTAATTTGCTAGTTCATTAGGATCTAGTTGTGGTTTTTTAATAAGAGGCTTAATAACCGCCAGCTTGAATGATTTTGGAACGTGACCTAAAGATATCGATGAGTTAATAATATTGAGAAGCGGTTCTTCTGCTACAGGTAACAACTCTTTCAGTAATTTAGTGGGTACAGGATCTAATAGGCATGTTGTTGGTTTAGATGCATTGATAAGTTTATTTAGCTCTTCCTGTCCTATAGTTGTAAAGCACTGCAGTTTTTCTTTGGGTGCAATGAATGGAGCTGAAGTACTAGACGCTGCAGAATCTACATTTGTTATTGTATTTCTGATGTTATCTATCTTATCAGTGAAGAAATTCATAAAGTCATTACTATTAAATTGTGAGGGAATATTTAGATCGGGTGGCGTCTGTTTATTTGTTAATCTAGCCACTGTGCTAAATAAAAACCTTGGATTGTTTTGGTTATTTTCTATGAGTTTACGGATATGCTCTGCCCTGGAAGCTTTTAAAGCCTGTCTATAGTTGGACATACTGTTTTTCCATGCAATTCTAAAAACTTCCAAGTTAGTTTTTCTCCATTTGCGCTCAAGTTTACGAGTTTCTTTCTTGAGAGAATGGGTATTACTGTTGTACCATGGCGCAGTACGTTTTTCTCTAACCTTTTTCAATTTGATGGGCGCAACAACTTCTAATGTATTAGAGAAGATAGTGCCCATGTTGCTAGTCATTTCATCTAGTTCATGTGTATTTATGGGTACACAGAGCAGTTGAGATAAATCAGGCAGGTTATTTTTGAATCTATCTTTAGTGGTTGGAACAATAGTTCTTCCTGGACGATAACGCGGAGTGATGTTTCCCAGTGTTAAAACAATTAATCATCATACCAATAATAAAGTCTTTGATTAGTTTAATCATGTCATAATTATATGAATAATAAAGTAATCGAAACAAAACAAACTATTCTCTGGAGGCCGGGCTGAATGAATAATCACTGTTATTGCACCCCTGACATAAGTCAGACCCTCAGTCACCCCTCAGAAAATAGTCCTTCTTTATCATTCCCTTTATCTGATAGCACTGTCTCATAACATGGACAGGGACCTGCTTAAAACCTTCATCTTTTTCTGTTTTGATTGAAAAAATAATTAATTTAATATAGTAATTTCAACATAAATGATTTATGGAGTAAATAACTTCAGGAAGGGGCATATGCCAAAGGAAAATACATAGTACCCTATAGCTTCCTGCCTACTCTACCCAAATTCTCTAATACTACTCTAAAACATAAAAATAAAAAATGATAAAAAGAAAAAGGCACCCCTTCCCTACCACTCCATTGTTTCTCAGGAAGGTCTCACACAAAATTATCCAAGTCAAAGTCATCCAGTTCATCCAGTCCAGGTCCCACACTGTGTTCGTTGGTGTACCCAATGTCAATTCCAGTTGGTTTAACCGATATGTTAATCATCTGTTTGGCCGCAGCTTTGGTCAGCATAGACCTAATGAGAGGCACAATACAACAAAACAGTAAAAGAAACACATGGCAATAGCTATTATGATGCCCATTTGAGTTAACCATTGTCCCCAAGCCCCAAAAAGTGAATTAAACCAATTCCCAATATGCTTATCTGCTCCAGCGTTCTTGGTCACTTCCTCTCTCAGGTTTTTTCAGTTTCTCCATTGCTTTGGTGAATGACCCATCTGGGGCTGTATTATTTGGAATATAAATACAACAGTCAGTTCCAAGCATTACACATACGCCTTTTTTCGACCAACAACCAGTTCAATGTTTTTTCTGTGCATCATCAGTATAGTTAATAAATCTCTGCTTATTACAATAAATATAGTTTATCCACTCTATATTCTTGATAAAAGGTATCTATATTATGAATATTGACTCAAATCCATATTTTATCTCATTCTTGGCCTTAAATTGCTATAGAATTCCCTTGATTGGCCATTCGAATGTATGTATACACTTGGGACTGCCTTATTTGCTCTTTTCACTCTTTGTCTATTTGCAGGGACTGTACAGATTCGTTTAGGTCCCCTCCTATATTGTCACCACTTGTAGTAATCTTACTCAGTCTTCTATTGCTTCTGATTGATTTTATCTTGTCTACATAATCCATTACTAGTGTTTGAATGGCCCTTCTGGGACTGGTATATGGGCTATAGGTGAAGATGTTCCTTTCCTAACATTGTTTTGGGCACAAACGTCGCATTCAGATAGAAATTCGTCCATCATTGCCTGTAAATAAGATGACCAGTAATCCTGTCGCTTAATTTTTCTAATCACTTCCCCCCTCGCGCAATGGTCAAAACCATGCGCGTCAGAGATTAGGATTGCAAGCAATATAATAGTAGCAATCATATTCCTCTCAAGAAACTGTCAAAGCCCATTTTCATTACATGTTGCTCCCCTTTTGTTACCCTACATTAATTTCATTTAATTGCTGTTTCACAGCAATATAAATGAGGCATTTCTATAATAATTCTCGTGTATGTAAGTTTTTTACCTTGGTAGGTGAATGCAAACAATGGTCTGCTCTCTTCTACTAAGGGAATGCTGAAAAAGGGCGGAGCAAAGATCAATCACAGTGAAATAATTAGCAACAGGTGGAACATTAGTTAGCAATTTATGCTGGTTTAGAACTTCAGTAGGCCAATCCTCCACAACCTCATTCACCACTCTCAAATCACGCACCAAACACCATTTTGTTTTATCTGCTTTAGCCACTGGCAATATTGGGGTGTTACTGTAGCTAGTAGCACTCCTTCTTTCATTAATCCCTCAATTGTCTTTTTTATTCCCTCTTCTGCTTCAGGTTTCAAAGGGTATTGTAACTTTCTAGGTGGTTTAGCTCCTGGTCTGAGATTTATTCTAATTGGATTGGGTGATTTTACTAACCCTGCATCTATATCATGTTGAGACCATAGTTCTAATGGTACTTGTTTCTCCATTTCTTTCCTTAATTCGGATTGCTTTTTTTTTTTTTTTTTTTGATGTCCCTTAACTTTTGGTTCAATTTATGTGTTTATAACCATTCTGGGGACTCCCATCATTGGAGTAGCACACAAATTTTTAAGATACGCTTTATCTGCTGATTGGAAAATTAGATGATTTTCTGTGGCTTCTCACTTGCTTTTTCTGCTGTTTGCATCATGGGTCCTAAGTCCTTAGAAACACAGTCTTTATTTACATATAAGGTAACATGGGGAACTGAATTTGGTACCTCAAACCATTCATCAATGAATTTTTCCCTATCTATCTGCAGAGCTGCACCTTTTGGTCCTAGAGTTTGGGCTTGCATTTGTGGCTGTCCATAGTTAACTCCTACCGCCATTGGTTGGTTCTGTTGCCAAGGATTTATGGGGCAGTCTCTTCCAGGCCAATTGCATCCCCAGCACACTCCTGGTGGGCCACCAGCTCTCTGTTGATTGTTGTTAAATCTTCCTCTGCCACGTCCTCCTTGTTGTTGCTGTCTATTCCAGTTCCTGTTGTTTGATTGCTCTGGTTTAAGATATATTACAACTGGTGCTGGTTCTTGTGGTGTATTGACTGTTCCAGCAGCTGTCACTTGTGCTGCTGCAGTCTGATGTACAGGTACAGGCACATTCATTGGTGCTGGTGGATTGACAGGCACTGAAGCATTGACAGGTGCCATCACTGCTGAGAGGTCTTCCTTCTGTACTGCTTGGACCTTCTTCTTCTTGTTGAGTAGTTCTTCAAGCTGCATCTGAGTCAGTTTTCTTTGCAGCTCCTTTTCTTGAGTCTTCATCTTTAATTCTTGTCTTCTGTATTGTTCCACAGCATGGACCACATGGTCTCTGAATTCTTTTTGTGACTTTGAATTCAGACCTACCACATCCTCCAGCTTCACTTTCACTGCTGCAGGCATGGCTTCCACAATGGAGGTCCTGAAGAGTGCTGTCAGTACTCTGTCTTGTTCTGGATCTCTTTCCAGTTCTTCTTTCCATCGTTTCAGTTGTTTCTGAATGTAGGTGGTGGGGTTCTCAGTTTCTCCCATTGGTTCCCCCTTCAGGAAATTTGGATCAGTTTGCATTGGATATTCGGTCCTCTTGGTGTTTGGCAGGATTTCAACAGGTCATCTGGATATTCTATATCTTGCATGATCAATGTACCAGCTACTTATACTGCTTTTGCTGGGCATAATCATGTGAGCTTGGACGTAGTTGCTCTGTTTGACTGTTGTTCAACAGTTCACTTATCTCTTGTCGCAATGATGTCACAGCTTGGTCATATTCTTCTCTTGTCATGTTGACAGCGTGCTTGAGATTCTCTCTTGTCTTGTTGCACCTTTCCTCCATGTCCTCCAGTGCTTCCTGGATGGAGTCTGTTGGTGTCACTCTCCCTTCAGAGGCTTCTTCGAGTTCTTTTTCTTGATCGTTCTCCTCCTCTTCATCCATTGGTGTTAAATGTTTGTGGCAGTCTTCCAATTCGTCAAGCATTTCTGAAAGACAATGATATGAGAGTGGCTCACCTTTTTTCTCTTCCTCTTTGCAGTCTCTGGCCCCCTTCTTTCAATCCTTGACTCCTCCTGGTAGGTTGTCCTCTCTCTTTCTCTTTGTCGTGGCTGTGACAGTGGCGTAAATGTTCTCAGCCTCTGCTCCTGTGAGTTCAGCCCCTCCCTCATGGCTGAGTGAGTGTGTTCTTCCCTGATGTCTGTCTGCTCTTTCCCTCACCTCATCTCTGCAGCTCTGTTCATTTCTATCAGTTTCTGTGTTTGAATCATGTACATATCCCTCCAATTCTATTGGCCCTTTTAAATCTATTGTTCCCTATACTAAAGGCATTTGGTTTACAGTTTGATTGCAGGAAGGAGCATATGGAGGTGGCCTTTCTTTAATTTCATCTTTTTTATTTTCCCTTTTTAATTTCAATAATTTGATTCCTTGTTGTTTAAACAAGGCCAATACCCCTAATTCTTGTTCCCTTTTTTCATTTCGCTTTTTGGATTTTGTCATTGGTCTTGTAGTTTATTTATTTTTTATTTTTTTAACAAGACCTCTATTTCTATACACATTATCACATCAAATGTTCCCTCTGCTGGCCATTTGGTAACCAATTTCTTTGTTCTTTCTGCCCACTTTTTCGAGAAATCCCTTATTGCTTCTTTACAGGCTGGATTTTTGGAAATCAATAATTCTACTGGAGTTGACATCTTTGAAAATCAAACTTATTAATTCATTTAATGTAATGAATTATTATTATTTAGTTTCCCTTTAGTGATTTACCTCTCTAATCCCAGCACCTTAATTAATAGCTACTCTTCACTAGGCTCATCAGACGAGGACCACAAAAAGTATCCGATCCCTGATTTTCACCTGGACTTTTGCTGGGCAGAGGACTTATCACCTTATTTATGAAAGCTGGATAGTTTGTCTCAAATATTTCAAAATAATCACCATATGTTTTCTAGTTAATAATTTGAAGGGTAACACAAGGCCTCCTGGTTCTTTCCATTGCAAATTGCTTTTTGTCCAAATTATGTTTTCTCTCAAGCTAAATGCCTCAAAACTCCACAGCCTTCTCAAATGAAATCTGTGACCTGTAGCCGTCACTCCTCCTGCCCAAATTGAGTAAGTGAAAGATGGCATGAATTCTATGCAAAATTCTTGTGTCTTGAACACACTAATGTTCAATTCATCTCTTGTATACCACATTAGGTTTAGGATTATAATCAATCAATAAACTTTTTCCTGTAATGTTAAAATTTTTCTACCCCTTGTCCCCCTTCTTTTCTTATTCACAACTACTCTGTCTGTCACTTTTGTTTCTTTCTCTTTTATTCAGTTTAATTGAGCGTTGATTTCAGCATGTCAAACTGCTGTGATTCTACTTTTTCTTGATCTTTTTGGATTTCCACCCACAAATGTTGTATATTGTGGCTGAGTTCTTATCTCAATTATCACCTATAAACATCTCACAGTTCTGCCAGTCATATCCATTGGCTGTGCATCTCCTGTTTCTTTTGACCTAAACAGAATTTTAGATGTCCAGATCACTTCTCTTGTATCATCTGATATTCTGAGATGTACATTACCAAGGATTGTAGCTCTTGTTTCAAGTACTGACCACTGGCCTACCCAGTTGCGCTTCAGATAGGGTGCTACCACTGGATCGACTGGAATATCAATTACATTTAATGCAGTTTCCAATTGGGAAGATGCTGGAGCACAGAGAAAATTATTTACCAATTTACCACTCGTTATATATTTGAAAACCACATCCTCCCAAGGTATTACTGGCCATTCAATTGATTTTTCTCTCAAATTTGTGATTTTGGTCAATTTTCTAAGAAAACTATTTTTCTTGAATTCTGTCAACCTTTGTACCTGTCCATCCAAATCAACAAAACTTGATTCCATCTAAAAATGGTTGTGGATCCCTTGTGTTTTTACCAAGGTCTCCTGAAATTGCTGATATTCTTTTTCACTTTCCCATTCATTTAAATCATCAAGGTGTTTCTTTTTCTCTGTTTCTTTCATTCTATTTTGGATGAGACAGGCACAAAATGACCACTCAAATCTCCGTTTGTTCCTCCCTTTCTTCCTCCCTCCTTCACACTCCTACCTTCACTATCAGCAGCACTTACACGCACACACTTAGCTTACACACACATTCAATGCCCCCACTCTCACTTTCTCCTTGTAGCCCCTCCTTTCTCTCACTCACAAGATTCCTCTCTCAGCCCCTCCTTTCTCTCATAGACACACTTGGTTCATATGCTCATTCTTACTACAGGAGAGAAACAAAAACTTTTCAGTATTATTTATTTTATATATGGTGACAATTTGACCAATCTTCAAATAATCAATAGAGCCAATTCGTTGTTATGTTATTAGTTTTAAAATAATTGTTCTAATTTCTCTCACATTCTCTCAGTTCACACAACTCACACGGCAATACACACACTACTTGCAGCACTCACACTCTTACACTCTGCTCATGAGCACACATACACACAATCAGTTCATGTATCCATATACACACAATGAGCTCATACACTTATGTACACAAGGCCCCCACTTTCTCTCCCTCTGTTTACAACTGCAGCAAAATCAAACACCTGATCTCTCTCTCCTCTTTTGGAAGGTGATCAGTTGCTCTTTTTCTTTAACAATAATTTAGTTTCACAATTTAGATCACAACGTCGATAATTTGGACGATGTCCAAATAATCGACAGAGCCAATTCTTTGGAGTATTTTTTGTTTTCTCAACTTTTACAATTATGCTAACATACTCCATTCAATATATATAGTGTCTTTATTTCAGACTTATAATTATTTACACTGATTTTTCACTCTATTTCTACCAAAAAATATTTACATATTTACACATCTCTTTCTTGTATTCATTTCAGTCAAACCAAAAGGCATTCACATCAGACACATATCATTCTCATCCAATCACACAAACATTCATTTAATGCATTAACACATACAGATATCTCTTCTCAACATATAATGGACAATACAAAGACTAACACTTTAACTCTCTAGTCTGCAGACACCCGCCCGATCAGACCTTCGGTCATGAGAGTCCACCAGGGCCAAGCTTTTAACCAACCTACAAGCTGCTCCCTGGTATCCCTGGACCTCTCACTTAGGAAGCGGTAACCACGGGTTTTAAGCCCCTCTTGGGCAGCCCCTCTTGGGCTTCTCTTAGGCCTCATGCACCTCTTGTGCTTCTCACTCTGTGCCTCCCTTAGGCACTGCACCTCTTGTGCTTCTTTCACTACGCCCTCGTGGGAGTCGATCAGGGCCAGGCTTTTACCAACCTACAAGCCGCTCCCTGATATCCCTTTGACCCCCCACTTGGGAAGCGTTCATATATCTCTGTGAGAATCTACCAGGGCCAGGCTTAACCAACCTACAAGCCGCTCCCTGGTATCCCTTGATCTCCCACCTAGGACATGACGCTTGGACTACTAAACTATTCTACTAAGGGCGTATCTTTTGGAACCTGGAACCCGTCAATCTATATACACTTACTTTACACTCTTTTCATACTAATCTTACATTCGTTGATTGGTGAAGCCCTGTCCCAGATTACCATTACAGGCGTGACCTTAGTTAACTACGCAAACAATCTTATTTCCAATATAAGCAAAACTGCTTACCTCTTTATAGACGCGTCTTTAATTTCGGATTAGTTTGCGTGTTAACCCGGCCCCCCGCCCGCAAGGGCTCTCCCGGACACCGGACCT
Organism: Spinibarbus caldwelli; assembly: GCA_039654775.1. NCBI lineage: Eukaryota > Metazoa > Chordata > Actinopteri > Cypriniformes > Cyprinidae > Spinibarbus > Spinibarbus caldwelli. Next base: position 12,136,080 of record CM077244.1, on the reverse strand, counting down.
CAATCCAATCCTGTTCGTGACGCCAAGTCTATGTCGTGGAGCAGAGAGGGAGAAGATCCCTTCGGCGCAGTCAAAAAAGCTCAAACAGCAGGGTTCCAGGTGCCAGAAGCAAGACTTTATTAAACAATGTAACAAAGCCGAGAGACAGCCGCCACATCCACTGCCTCTGAGTCTTTGTTTGTCCAAGCTCCATGTTTTATACACTCTCTTCTTATACAATGTATCAAAGTTAGTTCTTTCCATTTTTTTATTTGCTATGCCTGTCCGGTCTTCCACAATTGTCTACTTGTCCTCTCAGCTTATCTTATAATGGTGGCATTTGGCCAAGGCCACCACCTGGAGGCAATCACATAAGTAATACATCATACTCTATGTCATCTTCTGGAAATCTCCCAACATTTGCAATGGAAGTTTACCACTATTACCTTACCATCTGTTTTTAGAATACTAAGCATTGAAATGATTTCACATAATAACCATTATATTGATTTTCTTCATTATCATTCATTCTTTCAATAGACTAATATTTTCTAGTAGGAATTTCACAATAACATGTAGATGTTTGTGAAAGATGTTTTCTCTGTTTTGGAGGGATGATCATTTTTAAATCATACCCTATTTATTGCATCAAAATTTGTTTATACTATACTATAGTTAGGGGTGGATAATTTTATCAATTGTTTATTATTCATGCAACAATACATGGCCAGTAACGGCCTATTACATTATAGTTTTTATTAATAACCATTGCTATATAGCTAAATAACTTTGTCTAGTGCTCTCATGAATGTTTATAGTGTAGCAGAGTGAGGTTTAGCCCCGGTATGATTGGCCGGCGTCATCCAAACAGGTGAACCAATAAGTGTTTGTACTTTATTGTGATTGGTTAGTTGTGTAAGTTTCATCAGCCTATTAGTGCCTGTGTGGTGAATTTATAAAAGAGGGAAGTGTTTGGCTGCTTGGGATGCATCATCCTTGGTACCGCCCCTTTGTGACATGTGGCGCGTTGCATGAGTGTTAGCAGTTGGGTTATCCTCCTGTCTGTTATGTGTGCTGGCTGTTGGTCAGTTCTCAGGTTAGTCCCTGTTTTAAAGATGCCTTTTGCCTGTTCAATGGAGAGGCTTATTACTGTGGTGTCTTCTTCGCTTAACAAGCAATAATGACTCGTGACGACTTGAATTAAAACAAAGAACCGATTTACTGGAGTTTCAGGTAGTTTTACAAGGATGAATTCACTTTAGCAGCACGCACACATAGTTCACTTCTTCTAGCGCACTCTCTATCTTAACAGCATTATGGGCAATGTTTTCTTAAAGGGGAAAAGCCCAATAAATGAATACTTAAACTATTTCAGTTGTTATTATTGAAAACATAACTAAACGTTATACTAAGCATTTATGACTAATTTAAGTCACAACACTCCCTGTATCTCCACCTGTTTCTGTATCTCCACCTCCTTGTCATCTCCTCCTCACTTGTGGTGGTATGATCATGGTCTGCAGGGAATGATTTTGGCGGCAGTGAAGTTAGTCGTTCACCGACCAGAAGGTGTGCAGGTGTCAGTGGCTGTGGCTCGTCAGCCTCACTGTGGACAAAAGTAAGGGGTCTGGAATTCAGTGTGGCTTCTACTTCTGTGAGGAGTGTAGTCATTTCTTCAAAAGTAAGTGACGCTCCTCCTAGCACCTTTCTCAGGCACGTCTTTACAGACCTCACTAGCGTCTCCCAAAATCTTGGGAGAGCAAAAACTTGATTTGCTCTTTTGAAAGTTTTGGCATTGTCTGAATAAATGACCTTGCACAGTCCTCTTCTGGAAACAAATCGCTTAAGTGCTAACAGGAAGCTTTCTGTTGACTGACTTGAAACCAGCTCCAAATGCACTGCTCTAGTGACTGCACAGGTGAACAGAGCAACATAAGCCTTGCATAGCACACGATCATTCTTCACGTACAGCGGACCTGCAAACTCTATGCCAGTCACTTCGAATGGAGGGGTCTCTGTTATCCGGTCTCGGGGCAGTGGAGCCGTGTCCTGCTGTGCGGGCTTTGCTTTAAATCTTTTGCATACAGTACATTTTGACAGGATACCTTTTACAAGTTGTCTGCCCCCGCAAAATCCAGTATCTACTTCTGATTTGAACAAGAGTGTCTCGTAGACCAGAATGCATGGTAACTTCATGGTTGTGCTGAACTAGCAGCTCACAGTATCTGCCTTTGCTGGGAAGAATCCATGGGTGTTTTTCTCTGTAACTGAAGTCCGACTGTTGAAGTCTGCCTCCAACACAGAGCAATTCATCAGCATCAAGGAAAGGTTTCAAATCTGTGATTTTGGAATCTGAGTTCAGGGTTTTACCAGCTTTCAGCAAACTAATCTCAGGACTAAAGTTGCTAACTTGAGTCACTTTGGTCCAGTACTTCTCAGCCTCAAACATTTCTTCAGCAGTCAACTCACCTCATCTCTTTGAGCTTGAACTTGCGTTGTGCACGAACCTCTTAATCCAAGCAGTGACCCGTAATACTTACTTCAGCTTTCTGTACTTCAGTAAATCTAGCACAGGTTCTGTTTTACTTTGGTCGCTGCTGAGTTGCACAGTGATCTGCTGAACTTGTTTTAGCTCATTACTCGCATCTTCTTCACTCTGATCTTCATCACTTTTCTCAAAGATTTGGTGTAGTCAGAAATGGTGGTCCTTTCCACCACAATTCGCTTTCCTTCAGGTTAGCGGAAGTCTGACCTCTGGTAGGGAGATCTGCTGGATTAGCCTTGCTCTTACAATGAGACCACATTGCAGGGTTGGTTAAGGACTGTATTTCAGATACTGTTTGACACAAACCGTTTCCATTTATGAGCTGGACTGCGAATCCACTGTAGCACTATCATTGAATCTGTCCACAGGTGAACTTGTCTGAGCTCCATATTCAGAGGCTTTATCAAGTTGTTTCCTAGTCTCGCTCCAATCACTGCTCCCATCAACTCAAGACGCGGCAGGGACATCATCTTCAGCGGGGCTACTCTGGACTTTGATGCGACGAGGCATGTAGTCTTTGTTCCATCATCCGCCTCTCGCAGCAGGTATGGAACTGTACTGTAAGCTTTCTCTTGCGTTACAGAACACGTGAAGTTGTTGTGCATCGTGCTTGTGCTCAGATTTTATTCCATACCAGCGGGGTATGACTATATGGTGGATCTGCGGAAGTTCTGAACACCACCTTTGCCATTCTTGAGCAAGATCTGTAGGCAGCTCCTCATCCCGGCCGAGGCCTTGTATCCACATCTCTTGAAAAAGGCATTTCACACGCACCGTGAAAGGGGTTAGAAAGCCAATTGGGTCGAATATGCGAGCAGAGAGTTTCAGAACACTCCTTCTGGTGTTTTCTTTTTTTTTGCTACAGCGTCCAGCAATGCAGTCAGCTCAAAGACGAAATCATCAGTTTCAGTCCTCCACACCAAGCCTAGCACCTTCAGTACAGCTCCTGGTGTCTCTGTCTCTGGTGCAAGTTCATTCATCGTTGTTTTCCATTTCTCCTTCAATTCTGGACAGTTTGTTGTCCATTTGCAAAGGTCCATGCCAGCTGTGGACATAATCTGTTTGGCATTAGCAGTTATGGAGAAGGCATTTGCAACATCACTTGCACTTGAGATGAAGTCATCAACATAAAGTGATTCCTTTATTATCCTTACTATCTCAGGAAGTTGGGATTCATATTTCTTCAGATGTTTTTTCACGGTGGCTGCGAGGAGGAATGGGCTGGGGGAGACTCCAAACACCACCCTTGTCATCCGTAGCACATGCAGCTTCTCACCTCTGTCTTCATGGAGAGGTGCAGTGAGCCAGAGGAATCGCACTGCATCTCGGTCCTTCTCAGCAAGAGAAATCTGAAAGAAAGTGTGGAGTCAATATAATGCCACATAAATATGCAAAAGAATAAAGTTTTGAGCAAAAAAAGTTTTGCAAACAGAAATAAAGAATTGCAAAAGTTAAAATATAATTCATTGCAAAAATCAATGAGAGTTTTAAAAGAAGCATATGAACTGTGATTCTATTTTTATCTCTGCAACACATATTTTCCATGCTCACACCTACTAATTAATTACTAGGTGTGAAGATTGCAACCGGTTGGAACGTCAACATGGCAGAGCGGAGGCCTGCGGGTGGATTCCAGGTATGTAAAGTTGATTGTTTCCTTTTATTTCACTAACATAAAATGTGGTGTTTTGTTAACTACATACGATTACTGTTAACGTTGTTTGCCAAAGTTTAAGAAGTTAGAGATCATGTACTTGTGCGCGTGAACGTGTTGGAAAAAGTTAGCATCTGCTAGTCATTTAACGTTATCTCAATATGCACGATTTTATACTCTTAATGGATTATTTACTTTTATTGATTATGATATTCTTACACTACAAAGTACGCAAAATATGATATTGTGTCTCTTCAAGCAGACTGTAAATGGATAAACTGATTTCAAGTGCACACTTTTTTTCATAATTTAGACAGCTGTTAAGTTTATGCCCACTGTTAATGTACGATGATTTTGGTAATCTAATTATTTTGCCATTTACACGTTTAGCAGAGAGAGAACCAAGATGTTTCTGCAGCAGCACAAAATTTAATTAATATTCTGACCCAAAGCCTGGGTCAGATACAGCCAGCTCAGGGTCAGCAGCAGCCTTCTCCTGCTTTTTATCAACCAGCTCAGGGTCAGCAGCAGCAACAACAGCAGCCTTCACCTGCTGTTTGTTCACCAAGAATAGATCAAGATATGACCAGGTTATCAGCACCCTCACCTAACTTTTAAACCGTTCTATTTGTCTTTCTTTTGCCCATTTAACATTTAACACTCTTATTGTTTTATAGAGCATTTCCTGGAATGTTTAAGAAGAAAAAGAAAACTAAACGCACCAATACAATCTAAAGCAACCGCGTGGAAGCCGTTTACAATTAATATTTGTCTTTTAAACAAAATCACTGAAACCTCACCCTCTCCTTCCGATGAGCTGGAGTTACTCCACGCAGGGCTGGGAAAACGTACCATTACAGTTTCGTCGAACATAAACCATTCTGAAGTACAAGTCTTAGTATTGCAAAACAACTTTGTGGCCATGTCGACACAACCCCAACAAGTTGCTAAACAGTCAAGTAAAGCTCAGTGCCTGCTTTCTTAATTGCTTATGTACTTTGAACAATCCTATGCATATGGAAAGTCATGCATATACTCATAATCTGGGGAAAAGTGAAAAGAAAAGTAAAATACAGCATTTCCATAGATAAACTGTTCCATTGATATGCAGTTACTAACCTCTTTTTGTGATCACCACAAGCTGTATTTTTGTAATCAGTCATTGACAAGCTAGCAGTAGTATTACTAGATGTTTTGTGAATGTACAGTGCAAACCCTGATTTCCATTGTTTATGAGTGGCCCAGGGTTAAGAATTGAGTACAGAAAGACTAATTGTCTGAAACAATCCCAATTCAACATTTCATAATCATATTTCATATGTATTTACATTACCATTTCTATGTTTCAAATTTTTTGCTCATGTTTGCAAACCCTTTTTCTGTTTCATGTTTTCTGTAGTTATGCAAGCTACTTGAAGCTGAATTTCCAAAAATGAGATCACTCGCTGGAGGGTGGCTGCTTTATAAGGCACCAGGTGCACTATATTAAAATATCAGAGCAGACACACGCATATGAAGAGCTAAAACACAGCTGTTTTAGTGCAAATTGTACAAGTCATATTTGAGTGGTGTTACACAGGGTTACAATTGCACATTCTCTTGGCATCCCAAAGCATTCCCATGTATACTTGCCTCGTTAGAAGTTATTATTTTATAGTATTGCACAAGGAAGTCTTATTACAGTATGGGTTAAACTCGGGCACTGGTCATTACTAATAATTTTTTTTTTTTAGCTTCAACAGATAAAAGCCTAATTATACTGTAATGGCTTGATGTGTTGTAATGTATATTTGAATTGGCAGGTGGCAATGGAAGGAGAAGGCTTACTGTTGTCCCTCCAGACTCAGAGGGCTACATTGGCAGCCTTATCAAAATGGCAACATCCAGTGGAAGAGCAGCACTCTACATGGTCCCTCTTCAAGATGAGTTGTCTTGATCCACTTCCATTCTCAGCAGAGGAGTTTGCCAAGATGCCAAAGGTGTCGGACATGTCAAACAACCATGCCATTACCAGTTTTATACATGCATGTCAAGTCCTGTGGTGGCACACAATCAGCTGATGATGATGAGGTATGCTATTTATACCAGTGGTTCCCAAACCTGTCCTGGAGGCCCCCCTGCTCTGCACATTTGTTGGTCTCCCTAATCAGACACACCCAGTTTAGTTCGAGCAGTCTCTACTAACAAGCTGATGAGTTGAATCAGGTGTGTTAGATAAGGGAGACATACAAAATGTGCCGGGCAGAGGGGCCTCCAGGACAGGTTTGGGAACCACAGATTTAAACCAGGGGTCACCAAACTTGATCCTGGAGGGCCGGTGTCCTGCAGAGTTTAGCTCCAACTTGCCTCAACACACCTGCCTGGAAGTTTCGAGTATACCTTGTATGAGCTTGATTAGCTTGTTCAGGAGTGTTTAATCAGGGTTGGCGCTAAACCCTGCAGGACACCGGTCCTCCAGGGGTCTGTTTTCTAAAACAAGTTTACCAAATAGTCCAGGCTTATTTCAGTTAGTCTGACTTATTTTGAACCAAATCAAGTGACAATAAGTCAGACTAACTGAAGTAAGCTTGTCTTATTTGATAAACTTGTTTTATGAAACAGCCCCCAGGACCGTGTCTGGTGACCCCTGATTTAAACAATAGTGCACAATTGTAACTGTCTACATCTCAAATAACTTTGGTATTAGGCTGCCCATATACCCAATTTTGTTATTTCAGATTACTGATGCTGCAGATGAAGTAAAAATAGTTGCTGTGACAGCCAGTACTGAGACCACTGCCACCCCAAATCCTACTTCTAGCCCTACACCTACCACTCCTCTGCGAACCTGTTCTCCTACACCCACCACAAGTTATGAGGTGATCTGAATATGTATTGTGAAAAGTTGTGCTGTAAATTATAAGAGATGTGCTTAAGTACCAGTGCAGTTAGTGTAATTATTTTTAAATTGGTTTGCTGATTTTCTGTGAAGGTGTAATATCCAGAAAATATTAAGCTAATTTGTGCTTATAAAATTTTAGAATCCAGGTAACTTGCATGTGATCTTGGAATGTGGATTACAGACATACTCATACTCATATAAACATGTTTTTCCTTATGAATCTGTTCACTTGCCATATCATATTTCATTTATCTTTTCTTGATGTTGTAGGATGAAGGACAGTGTCCCATTTGTTTAGAGATTTATACACAGACAGTTGCTCATTCGTGCAAGTATATGCAGCGATAGGTAATATTTTATGATTTTTAAAAATATTTCTTTGCCAACGATTTCTTCTGAGGTTACTGAGTAAAAACAAGTTTAGTGTAGTGAGAACTAGAATATAACCTTTGGATGAATTCTCAGTGTATTACAGTCATTTGACGCGAACAGTCCTACATGTGGCTCACCTGAACACCACAACCAAAGCCCAGAAATCCAATGGTAGAGTATTTTTAATCAATACAGGTAAACACACTTAAGAATATACTATTTGACTAATCTGTTTTTCTTTTCACAGTCCAGATGATGTACTGAAGTTGTTGGCAAGTAGGGTAGATGATAGCAAGGAATTCAAGATGTGTGTCTCGTACAGACTTCTTTCAAAGAGCTATGGTACAGTGGCAACGACAAAAGAAAGGGACCCCTGGCAACACTTTGCGTGTAACATTTTTGGGGGAAGCAGGTGTTGATTCAGGTGCCATTAGAAAGGAATTTCTTACAGGCAAGTCAGTTTCTCTATTATGAATTTTGTATTCCTGAAACCGTTTTAGAAATTGCATTCATTTTTGAGACTAGTTATGGACTTGTTAGGAATCATAATTTATTTTATTTTTTTTTTCATTGACTGATTTTCTGTTCTTGCTCTAACTCTAATCCTTTTATTTTACATTATTCTTGCCATATAACTTAACTAAAAAAACACAAGCTGTTAATAGCTTGTATTTATTTTTACTTATTTTATAGGTTCCCAAAATATATGAATGTGCGTATTATAACTATACAATACACAATCATCAAAACATTAAACCCACCTGCCTGTGTTTGTCCCCCTTGTTCTACCAAAACAGCAGCAACCCACATCCCAGAATTGCTTTCTTCTCACCATTGGCTACACTCAATTGTTCGGGTAAGATGTAGGCATGTAGGTGGCCTTTAGGGATAGAGTATTAGAAAACTGGGAATCTATAAAGATTGTGTGATGAGGATGATGGTGTGACTGGGCTGTGAGGTTGCACCACTGTAACGCTTCCCATTATGGAAGTGAGAACTGGAGGAGGAGAACGAGGGAACCACCTGAAAATAAACAAACTTTAACAAATGTCAAAATTAAACCATGACAAAGTGTTTTTCCTTAGTGGTTGTACAAATTCAAGATTGTAACAAACTAAGCAATGACCAATCAAGAATCAACATCGCACTGTTTTCTGTTTGTAGTTAGTTTTTGTCTGTTTGTGCTCCATTATAAATCCATTATGGGAACATTGCTCATTTAGAAATGAGATTGGATCTAAACTGTATTGAAGTGAATAAAATGCTTTTTTTTTTTTTTTTTTAATATGTAGTTCCTACAAAATGTGTACATGCATTTATAGATTTGATTGGTGAGATTGAGAAACACCTCTTTGAGCATCAAGGACACCAGAGTGGGAAGAGCCCTATCTACTCCTTAAGTGATCTGGAGAAGGGATATTTCAGGTTTAGGTTTTTTTTTTTTTTTTTTTTTTTTTAGTTATTCTACCTGTTGTATTTGCATGTTATTTATGTTTTAACAGGATTGATCTTTGTGTATGTTTGTGCTTTCTCTTTCAGGACTGCAGGAGAGGTGTTTTCAGTTAGTCTTGCTCAGGGTGGACCAGCCCCCCGTTTCTTGAGACAGTGGTGCTTTGATTATCTCTCAGCAGGAGATTTGGATGAAGCGAATCTCACTAAAGATGATGTGGATGATGCTGAACTTTTTGAATCGATTCAAAAGGTAGTAAAAAAAAATTACTTATAAATTTCTTACTTAGCCTGCACAACACCCGTTTGTATTTAAATATATTTGTAAGTATATTTATGCTATATGTATGTATGTGTAATATATATATATATATATATATATATATATATATATATATATATATATATATATCTCTGAAAGAATGCATTTCATCATATCAGGTGGAAGAAGAGACTGATCTTTCTGCTTGGACCAATGATATCATTACTTGTGGTTATACTGGTCTGATTAAACCAGACAACAAAGAGGCTATAATAAGTTAAGAAGAAAATGTATCAGACCACACATGGGCTTATGTCAGCCAACAGGGCACAACAACCTTACATTAACACTTGCAGGCTCTTTTAATTGTGGGTACATATATTGCAATAACCTTAAAATATATTGTTTCTACAGCTATAACCAACAAATGTTATTGAATAGTTACATTTCTCCATAGTTTTTAATTCAATAATATAATCTGCAATGCTTGATGGGTTTGTAGTTTACTAAACCGTTAAGTACACAGTACTGTGTAATGTCATCTCAGTGAATTGAAGCTTGGCATGATTGTTGGTGCCTGATGTGCTGGTTTCAGTATTTCTGGAAATGCTGATCTCAATGGATTTATGATGATAGATACAACAGTCTCTAGAATTTATTCAGAGTGGAGCCCAAAAAACTACATTTTGTGGGTGATGAGTGTATATCATAACAGGTTTTCTTAAAAATGTGTATTTCAGATCTATTGTGCTGCATGCAACCCTGCGTCTGATCCCTTTGCTGAAGCAACTCAGAAAAGGTCTTCAAGTGTACAATTTTGTGGACATCCTGCAAGACCATTGTGGATTGTGCCAGCATTTCTTCGTCCCCACTGCGGTTGACGATGACAATGAGGTATCATTTTATCAATTGTTCTTGATTTATTCTTATTGAATATGTACATTTTTTGTTTTTCACATAAAAATTGAGATATAAGATACAAGTGATAAGCATTTTTAGCAATTGTTCTCTCAGTACCTGAAAATGCATATTGGTTGTCATCCCGCAGGCTGATGCAGATTTTATCATGCAGAACATTCTGCCTAAGCTATCAGAGAAAGGAACAATGCAAGAAGCACGTTAAACGGCTATTGTCAACTTCCTGCAGGATTTCCTTCAGGAAATTGAAAGTGCTGCTATGACATTAACTTCAAGTTTCTAATTTGGTGTAGATGCATTAAGAAAAGACAAATGTTGTCTGAAAGTTCATGTGACATCATTAGACATTAACACCTGTCATACAAACTTTTTACACTGCCACTTGTTTTTTTGTGATTTTAATGAAAAATGTTTATGGTCAGCTATATTGTAGAATCACTTTAGGTTGAGATGACATGCTCTTTTACTTGCAGATGATATCCCTGACGGAGACACCCTGCCCTTAACTGTCCCCCGTGCAATGCAATGGCTTACTGGACAGGGACACAAGCCACTTCTCATCTCAGAGCATCAAGAATTCAAAATCGCTTTGCATTTTGATCATGATTGTCATCAGAGGGTGCCTGCACACCGAATCTGCTACCCCGTTGTAAGTGCCTGTGCCAGAAAAATTACTTTTCCTGTAGCACACATGGACAACTACAGTTCGTTCAAGGTAGTCATGCTGCAGGCTATCAACTCTGATTTTGGATTTAACAGTGTAAATATGTGCGTAGCATACAATGCTGTATTAAATGCAGTTGCATTGCTCCATGTTCAGGGCATAGAATACTGCTATATGATGTTAAATGTTCTTATTGTAACCCTAACACCAGAAAGAAAACAGGCAAAGTGTATTGTTAATCAAATTTGTTTTATTTTTATTCTGATTCCATAGAAAATACATGTTCTGTATATACAGTGATTTTAGAATCTTGCAATTAATTGTTAAATATTCTTACTATTGTGTTTACTTTAGAAAGAAAACCTTCAAAACTAACTGTTTTATTAAAGATTTATCAAAAGTTTCATTTTGTACTATATCTGGTTTTGTTCTGAATATGTTGGGAATACATTGTAAACATTTCACTATCATTTAAGAATGAAGGATCACAAAATGTAATGCCGCTAAATATTTGTCCCTGCCAAAGTTTTGAGATTGTGAGGTTGGGTCAACAACAGCTTGCAGCTGGGCATTCAGTTCCTCAGTTAATGTGCAATCTACTGGAGGAACTACAATTCCTCCAGACGGCTGGTCAGGGAGTCTGGTTGTGTCCCAGTCAGAGTCTTCATCTTGAGGATTCTGTGAAAAATTGGTTATAGTTTATGGACATGGTATATTTTATTGCTGCAATACATTAGGTGAAAATGTAAATACATGTTCTGGCACAGAACAAATTCAGTCAAATTATTGTCATTACCTCAGATTCTGGAGGATCGACAGGGTTTTGTACCAGCCCGATTTCCCACATTTGGTTGGGGCTTTGATTGCCCTCTGTGCAGAGAGGGTCGTTACTCCATCCACAAGTAAAGGAATCAAGGCTGGCCTGGAGGTGCGGCAGGAACACATAATGACAACAAAACATGTGGAGGCTGTTGGCTGGATCTAGTAACCCTTCTTCGAGTGTGTGTAAAATATCATAGAAGATGTTGGTTACAGCCATCCATATGTCACGCCAAAGGCGTTCAATACTGAGAAATGCAGACAGTGTAATTATTTGATTAACAGCACCTTATTGCATAAATGTTGAGTACACAGTTATCCTTACAAATAGAATGCTCATATGTTTAGCTCGAGGTATGAATATTTAATTCATCTTGATGCTTACCGCTGGTTATGCATGCTTTTTCCTGACATGAAACTTCCTTTCGCAGCCTCGCACAGAAAACATGCATCTAGTGATCTCCACATTTTCTACTCCTTGGTCTGCTCGAACTCTAAATGCAGAAGTAATTAAAAAGAGCAAAGCTGTTTTAGAAAAGAACAATCTAATAAGTAAAATCATTGCCCCTTTAATGTTTGCCATGTTTGTATGCTTTTAAACTGTTTTCGGAAAAATATGGAAGTATGGAGAAAAAAAATTTCACCCTCAATGTTCTATTTGTCTGTCATTTTATTTTTTCGTTTTACTATTTTTACACAAGATGGAAAAACAAAATTCCATTTTTGTAATTAAGTGTTTCACAAACCTTCCCTCCCATCAGACACACCTGATTCAACTCAATAATAGAGACTGCAAGACCTGAACTGGGTGTGTCTGATGAGGGAAACATCCAAATTGTGCAGTGCGGGGAGGGAGGTCCATAGGACAGGTTTGAGAAGCACTGATCTATTCAAACAAAAAATGCTTGAAAGCACAAACTGTTTTACCTTAACGGAAATCCATGTCTCTCCACTGACTGATGGAAAAATCCAAGGGCAGTTGATGCTTTGTTATCTGTAGCAGCTCCAAGGTACATGATCTGAGGTAAATGATCAAATGTTATATTTGTCAGGGGTGCAGAAATCAGGTCCTAGTGGGTCACAGCCCTGCATAGTTTAGTTCCAAACCTGCTCCAACAGTTTTCAAATAAGCCTAAATGACTTGATTAGAGCTGAAGCTAAAATCTGCAGGGCTGTGACCCTCCAGGAACTAAGTTCTGCACCCCTGATTTATGTATTACATCAATTTTATATATATATAAAAAAAAAAAAAAACAATCTTTTACCAGATATGGCCTCGTGATATTTGGTGCCATTGATAGGTACTCCAGGAAGGTAGGTATGTATGTATGTATGTATGTATGTATGTATGTGTGTGTATTAATGGCTAAATGTATGATAGAATACGATATGACCTTATAAGCTTGTGATTGGTGTCTATGTGAACAAGATGGAGTGGGCCCTGGACGGAATAAGTTCTTCTGATGACACATCTCAGCTGCGTCATCCTTGAAAGTATTCTGGCAGAGTCCACTCGATGCATGGAATCCCACACCCTTGTCCATGGCACAGGGTGACCCAGTGCTTGCAACCGTCCTTTCATCATTCTGTGGCCAAGATGAGGACTTTCAGCCTTTACTGATCTGACAAGGTTGTCAAGCTCCTCATCGGTTATCTTTGTGTATGTATCTCTTATAGAAATACCATATTCATTGAGGCGGCGATTTAATGGTCCTGATTGACACACCTAGACGTTGGGCAATGCCTGGAATAGATAGCTGCATGCTGACAAGATTCTGGAGATGTTCTCTAGAAATAAGAAACTTTGGAGGTCCCTTCGCTCCAAATTGCACTTCTAGGGCAGTTATAGGTGCACTGTTGTTTTCAATTTGGCTCTCCACTGTGTTTTTTAAGTTGGATAGTTCATTAAGGACTTCATGTGGCAAAGTAATTTGATTATGAATGGATGTGATGAAAATAAGTTCATGACTGCAAATAAATTGCAAGTAGTCCAAGTCGAGTGGCTCCGACTCACTGCATACTGCAGTTTGGAGAGCAGTCTCTCCATTACCATACGCCCCAATGCAACCCTGGTGTCATCATTGTGCCCACTGACCTACAAAATAACGGTTTCTTCATTACATTATACATACATTTCATAAGACTTTGCATGATATTTCTGAGTACACATGGAATATGAAAAAGACCAGGTTAAGTCAGGGGTACTCAAGTTCAGAGGCCAAGCGGGCCGCATTTAAACTACATAAAATGCGAAGGGCCACAAATTACAATTTGCATCATCAGACTTTAAGACAATATTTGCAGATTTACTGATTTAGAAATAGTTTGTTACTTATCGAAGTATCAAACAGAGTATTGAACAAACTCAAACTCAAATCCACTTAGTGGACTAAAGTCAGTCACACCTTGACTTTCTTCCAAATAACGCACATTTCATTCATAATATTAAAACACAGGCCTATAATTTGCACGTTTTTGTTTCTTAATTGTGTTAAATGGCTAATAAAAATAGGTAATGCAAAACGATTATGTGGAGGTGAATTGGTTTAGTCTTGACTTCTGGTCGTGAGTGACAGTGTTGGGAATCTGTTGATTGTCGAGTGCCAAATAAACACAGCGATGGAGAGAAAAAGGTCAAAGCCGTCAGGTGCCCAATTTAGGAAAAAAAGAAAAGAAGAGAAGAAAAGAGCAAAAAATAAAGGTATGCAACTACGTTCTCTCTATGATTACGGTATCCATGTCATCAATGAAGGACTAATGTTAATTGGTGGTATAACGTTAACGCTTACGTTTCTTAGCCTTCTTGCTATGATGCTTGCTATGCTTATACAACAATAATTCGGTCTTAACTCAACAAACACGAGATCTAATTTCACCATAAGATTGTGCTTTGCAACAAAACTGTTACAAGTACAGTTATTTCCATCATTTGGGTTAATGTTGGGCCCTGTAATTAGCCAACGGAATTTACATATGTGTAGGTAGTTTCAAAGACATACATTTGCTATAACTCTTGTTACGTGACAAAGCATATAATTCGAGGCAGTAACCAAGGAGCTAATTGTTTCTCCCTTAGATTAGATTAATATAGTGTCTAATGAGTCATGACAGACATTTGGCATGTAAGGGCATGTTTATTTAAACTTGCAATTCATAAGAGTTATATTGTAGCCTACGGTCTTTTGATGTCAATTTCAAGAGGGGGTCTCGCCCGGAGAGTAATTCAATGTAGAACCGCCACTGCAGACGTTTGTCGTGTCTTCTTCGCTTAACAAGCAATAATGACTCGTGACGACTTGAATTAAAACAAAAGAACTGATTTACTGGAGTTTCAGGTAGTTTTACAAGGATAAATTCACTTTAGCAGCACGCACACACATACTTAGTTCACTTCTTCTAGCGCGCTCTCTATCTTAACAGCATTATGGGCAATGTTTTCTTAAAGGGGAAAAGCCCAATAAATGAATACTTAAACTATTTCAGTTCTTATTATTGAAAACATAACTAAACGTTATACTAAGCATTTATGACTAATTTAAGTCACAACAATTACCTTGTTTGTTTTTAGTCATGGGCCTGCAAGTAGCTGTAATCCTGCATGGTGAGGGACCATGTGTATTGCAGCATTGTACCATTTCCTTGGTGTGTATGGACTTTGTTTGTTTTTAACCATTTTTACGAGTAACTTTTCTGTTCAATGTTTGGCAGGTTTGATTGCACGTCCAGGGGTTTCCAATGATCTTAATTGAAGCCGAATGAACATCAAGTAACTGACTGCACTGCTGCTCTGTTTTGTCTTTGTTATAGTTTCAACAATTTTGTCTGGAACTCACCTGGGTCTTTATTTTGTTTGTTTTTATTTCTGTTTGATGCACTGGCACCGGATTGCGCTGGTCTGCGTGTGAGTTAGCTGGGAGGCTAAGGTTCTGTAATCTGGCTTTTCTTGGCCATTTTATTTCCCTCCTCCGTGCCTGTGGCTGTGTTTGTTTGTGCTTTAGTGTTTTGTGTAAATTGTTATTGAATTTGACTTTTGATTTGTATGCGCTCTTTTGTATTGTTTTGTGTGTGTGTGTGTGTGTGGATTTAGGTCTTTAAAGTGGGAGGAGTTGGCCATGGTACCCTGTACTGGTGTGTCCACATGGAGTGCTGTGCTTAACATTTTGCCTTTTTCACAAGAGTGTGTGTGTCATGGGTATTGAGTGTGGGGTAGAAATTAGAGGGTCTCTGTTGGCCACCTCCCTCTTTACCTCTTGATTTTATCTTTTTATTTAATCATTTTGTATGTTACTTGTATTGTGACGTGATTTGAGACCTTGTGTGACGTATTGTATTGACTGACTGTGTTTTTATTAATTGTGTGTTTGGATAAAGTGATTTTTGCTGATATTATTGTCTATATTTTATGCTCACCCTGCCTTTGGCAACGAACCTGTGTGCCCTTATATGGGGCTGTTCTGTCCTGGTGTATTCCAGGTGGCGTAGTCGATTTATAGGATTTCTCTTATTATTGGTAACTTCTCCTACCTGATCACTTATTGCCACAATAGCATGATTTGTGAAAATTTAACTACTATACTGAATGCCATAGCATAGACTTCTTCATGGCTAGTGTTTGCGTATTTCATTCTGTAACCTACTTCTACAGATCTGTGTACTAGTGTTAAATGCTACTGTTTTTGACAACGTTGGTAACGTTTCTGACAGATAATATCATATTTTTGATGTTTCCCTTACCGAATGTTGTATCCTGTCAGCAATAACCAGTCATGGGCTTTTTTGATTACTGTCAGTTTAAGTGCTGGCGATGCAGTGTTACCAGATATTGCTATTAAATTAACCAAAACTATTTCAAATATTTTGCAAATAAGATAAAGATATCGCTGACCCTAAACTGCAACTTCCTACTTGATTTAACTTTCTAAAGTGTTAAATTAACTGGAAAAGACAAGTCAAAAGAGGCTTATAAGAACTGGATCTGGCAACCCGGAGGCTCCGCCCCCGCCATTGAGAAGGAAGATCTCCAAATGGAGGCGGGAACTCCAAAATAGGGCGTGGCTTCCTCCCATTGACAGGCAGGCACATGACACGCATGCACAATTTTTTTTTTTTCTCCCAATCAACTTCATTGCAAACTCCGCCCCACAACTGATTCTATTGGCTAACAGATTTTGATTGTGTCAATCACAGTGTTAATTTAATTTCCTACACTATGCTACAAAAAATGCTAACCCCTAAACCTACCCCGCACCTAACCTTAACCAGTGAAATTGGCTGCACTGTGGGATTGGCGCTGAAAAGAAAGTTGCAGTTCAGGATATAAAGCAGAGCCATAGAGAGAGAGAGAGTTGCGACAACTCCGTTGACTCCAATGTACCAGTTTTTTTTCAGCAATGGCGGATCGTAGAGCCGCTCAATAGTTCCCGGAAGTTAGCGCTCATTCTATCAGCGCCATTGAGAATGCAGCAGAAGAGACCCCTGTGATGAACTTTTAAAAGATAAGGCATTTATAAAATACAATTGTATATTATCAGCACAGCTAATCAAATTACCTTGTGCATTAAAACAGATTATTATTATTAGATTATTCCTCACTTAATTAGTAGATTTACGGGATGTTATCCATTCTCTTTATGCAGTTTCATTCATCGTTGTGTAATTAAGGCTTTTAAACGTGATTTCTGCTGGTGGGGAGTTATTTTGATAGACTTGGATTTATTGCAAAGGATGCTGATGGACCTAAGTGAGAATGAAAAGTGTAAAATAGGCGAGCAATTTTCATTCCAGAATCATGCTAAGCTAAATTTCCAAAAATGTATTATAAACCACTACTGTATTATAGAAGTAATCACAGTAAACCTGTACATTATTACTGTATTTTATACTTAAACATCTTAGCTACTGTAGAAGCACTGTGTGGTGGAGGAGCAGTGATGCCGCAGGACTGATATGTGATGGAGCATCACTTAACCATTTGTCCTGTGTTTTTCTCCTCCTCTATCTTGCTTTCAGAACAAGAACCACGTGAAGACTCCCTGCAATGAGACATCGCCCTCACAATGAGTCTCTTCACTGGGTTTGGCAAGGCTTTCCCTGTTCTTTGTGTCTTTGTGAAAAAGTGCCAGTTCCCAAGTATGATTACATCACATTTTGTTGGTGTAATCTATAGATTGCTCCTGCTGACTATATCCAGCCTCTTATGAAGATTTCAGATGACCAGCACCTGTGAAGAGATGATGCCTTGAGAGGACTTCAGATGAAGCTGACTCTGAATAAACATACAAAACTGCTAAATTTCCCTTGCATCGTAATCAACATGATCACATCATGTAACCATTGCTTCCATTTGTTCATTGTTTCTTAATACATGACGTTACTTAACTGCATGATTTGTATAGCCTAATTTTAGAACATTTCTGGCATATGAACATTTACTTTGACAGTTAACAGAACTCTTATTTGTAATGTAGAAACATTCATTTTCTGTAAAGCAGCTTTAAAACAAGGTGTATAATAAAACGTGCTATACAAATAAATGTGAATTGAACCAAACTTGATGCATAATTTTTTTTTTCTCCTCTCCAGATCAGTAGAGAAACCACACATTCATACTCCTTTCTGTGAGTGAGCATTGGTGGTGGATGAGGAGAGACCCCCACCCCCCACATGATTGTAAAGCGCTTTGGGTGTACAACCATACACAATAAAGCGCTATATATCAATGCATCAATCATTCATTCATTCATAATGAAGCACAGCAAACTATGGTGGAGACTATACAAGGACAACATGCTTTTCAGTTTATTATACATGTATAAATCAATTGCTGTAAATAGGTGCATGAAAGTCAACATACATAAAATATATGAATAAATGTGTAAAATGTTTTGTTTTAAATTTGAATGTACTACAAATATATATTTTCAAAACACATCTGTTCCATCTTTATTTGACCCTCTAACTCTAGCACTTTCTATTTTAATTCTACTTTATCTTGAGAGATTTCTATTTTAATTCTACTTTATCTTGAGAGACCATTTTGAAGGCTCAGGAAACCTTTGCAGGTGTTTTGAGTTGATTAGCTGATTGGCATGTCACCATGTTCTAATTTGTTGAGATAGTGAATTGGTGGGTTTTTGTTAAATGTGAGCCAAAATCATCACAATTAAAAGAACCAAAAACTTAAACTACTTCAGTCTGTGCACACTGAATTTATTTAATACACGAGTTTCACAATTTGAGTTGAATTACTGAAATAAATGAACTTTCCACGACATTCTAATTTATTGAGATGCACCTGTGTGTTTATATATATATATATATATATATATATATATATATATATATATTAGTCCCAATGCAAAAGCCTATAAAAGCCATCTTGGTCAAAAATGAGGTAATGATACTGAGTGAATGCTCTCCACACATAGTATATGTTCATCAAGTACTTTCACTTCAAATGTGCAAAATCCCAGCTTCAACCCATTCAGAAATACCAGTACTTACATAGAAACCTATACATAGTAGCCAGAAAGAAATGCTAATTTTAAAGAAAAACGTCAGATATACATAGAGGCTTTTGCATCTGAACTCTTCATATATATATATATATATATATATATATATATATATATACACACACACACACCTTCCAACGTGTGCTGTGTTAGGCTAACCGAGACTTGTCATTTGCACTTACATATTGTTGCTATTTTGTTAGTTTTGTTTGCTTCTATTGTCCTCATTTATAAGTTGCTTTGGATAAAAGCGTCTGCTAAATGACAATGTAAATGTAAATATATTTTATATATTAATAATGGAGGATCACAAGAATTTTCACTTAATCTTAAAATATCTTCATTTATTTGGAATAAATTTTGTAAGACAACAAACTTAACATTTACCATGATTAGTAAAACGTCAATGAACTTGTGATTGCACTTGACTGACATACAAGTTGTAAGAACACACACATTATATTTATATTATATTCAATTATATTTATATAATTGAATATAATATAAATAGAGAGGCTGAAGTTACCTTGGTAAAAGACCACGATGTCGTTTATGTAGAAAACACGGACTTTTACCATGGTAACTTCAGCCTAAAATGTGTTAACAAGGCAGGTAAGGACAGCTGACCACATTAATCCTCAAATATTAGCGGATTTTATCTTTTAAAAACAACACTGATATAACTACATATATACATACTACATATACGTGTTGATGTATTTTATAAATATTGTAAATAAATGCATTTATTGTCTACTAATTACCAAAAAAATAGCAGTTCTGTCTCTCTAAATCAATGTATTCCATTTGAGCGCTATGAACTTCCTGGAACTATTTGAGGTCTACGTGAATCACGTGACGATCGAGCGTTTTGAACTTCCGTTGTCGCAACTCTGTCTCTCTACGGCTCTGGATAGAAGCAGTTAATAAGATTATGAGATCCGAGAGCCGGGCCGTTCCGTAACTCCCCAACCGGACCTCAACAATGGCATCTTTTTAGTTACACCCAGCGTCACTTCCCCCTCCTACCCTGCTAATTTCAAGCCCCGGGACGCCTCCGTTGTTTAAATCAAAGCGATAGAGTAAACTCTTTCCCCTGCGCTGGGACGGCTCGCGGGAGAGCTCGTGGGTGATTCCCGTTTATATCATGAAGCAGAGGTTCAAACTCCGGTCCGAACACCACTGACCACGAGCTTTGGGCTCTGCTCTCACGGAGAATATTGATTTATATAGCATATTTTATTTTAGATCAACTAGAAACAATGTTTAATTTATAAAGTTTTATTTTGAAATGTAAGTCAATAACAATTGGCTGAAGCCAGAGCCAATGGTGAAAGTCTTTGCGCGAAGAGACCCCGCCCCATTTTGGAGGTTCTTCTCGGTGTTGCCAAGTCCGTGGTTTTCCCGCGGAATTGGGCTACTTTTACGCTCTTTCCGCGGGATGTTTTTCATGTCCGCGGGTTGGAGCGACCCCAATAACCTGATATTTAGCCCCTGGAAAGCGACATTTATCAGGGGAACCCCCACCAAAAAACGTGTATTTTACCCCACCGGAACACTATTTTTACCGAAAATCCCCCCTGAAAAGCGATTGGGCCGGTTTTACTGTGAAAATCTGGCAACTCTGGTTCTGCTCACTTTTGGAGTTCACGCCCCATTTTGGAGATCTCTTCTGCAGTTATACCTACTTGAAAAATTCTGTTTCCTGTCCTCTCATCATGGATAGACTGACTCATCGATGGGCAAATGCAAATGTTGTGTTGTATAGTAGTTTTAGCTCTCATTTCATGTAGTTTTTAGTGCCATTGATTTGGTTAATTATTTATTTTTTAACATTGTTCCCCTTCATATTGTCATCACAATCGCTGTGGTTTAGTGGGACTTTTTCAGTGCTAAACTGAAGTCATTACATGTTTTGAATTGAATTATGTGGCTTATGGGTTGTTTCAGTAGGGTTTTCCTAAATGTACTCATACACAACCATAGGCTAAAGCAAAACTGCTTTATATTTTACAGCCACACGATAGTTCATATTACAGATCATACTTTTTTTTTAAACACATCAGTGACCTTTTTTCAGATTTGGAAGTTAGATGTCAAATGTCATTTGAAGAAGTGAAGTGATTGACAATCAAGTCAAGTCACCTTTATTTATATTGCACTTTATACCATTAACAGTCAATTTTTTGCTTAAAGTCAGTTTGTCACTGATTCAGTGATGTCATTGATGATGATACACAAATTTGTGTCATTTGCTGTCTAACCAGTGTACCTAATTTGATAAACTTTAGTTGCCCCTGTGAGATCATGCTTACTAAATCATGTGATTGAAGCACCTTTCAAAGACCTCAAGGGTTATATTGGTTTTTCCCTCATTAAGTCACTGACTTTGTCTTTTATATTCTGTACTTTTCGTTCAACCCTCACAATAAGCTGTTCATTATTCAAGTCTAACAACCTTTACTCCTTTTAATCTAACATATGAGTTTGTATTTGTCATAACTGTATCTTCAATATGCTTTCTTGGCCTTGGTCCCACTGTACAGCCCTCACCGTATAGCCCATTTACTGTAATGACTAAGTTAATGATTGACATGTATTATAAGGGGCCAGTCCTCATATTTTGTGCATATTTTGTGCACCCGTTGATGGTTTTGCATTGTTTGGCCCTACAACTAACTTTGACCATACTGTGCTGGCGTTTTCTTCTCCTGTGTTTACATCGTAGGTTACTCACCCTCATCAGACAAGACAACCTGTTCTCAATGTCACACATGCAAAGTTAATATACAAGTAAATATACATGTCAGTAATTTAGGGCATTAAGGTTAAAGGGATAGTTCACCCAAAAATGAAAATTCTGTCATTAATTACTCACCCTCATGTCGTTCCAAACCTGTAAGACCTTCGTTTATCTTCAGAACACAGATTAAGATATTTTTGATGAAATCCGTGAGCGTAAAACAGTCCATGTGACATCAGTGGTTCAACCGTAATTTTACGAAGCAGCTTTTTGTGTGCAAAGAAACAAAAATAATGACTTTATTCAACAATTCTTCTCGTCCAAATCACGTCTTCCTCCATTATCAAGAGTAGGGTTGCACGATATATCGCATGCGATATTTAATGCATATCTTGTCAGTAAAGACGGTCCTGTAATCAGCGGTAATTTCCATCATGTGCGTGATTTCACATGGAGCTGCATTTACCACACAGAGCCGTTGTTCACTGACAAGTTGCACAAAACCACGTTGATAATGAATGTGGATTTGCGCAGCTTGTCAGCTTATCCTTTTCTGATATATCGTGCAGCCCTAATTGAGAGAACCTCTGAATGATAACAACGCATGCGCTGAGCCTTGTGTACGTGCAGAGAAAGCAATGCGCATGCATCGTGGTACTCTCCATAATGGTGGAATTCGTGATTTGGAGGAGAAGAATTGTGGAATAAAGTTGTTATTTTTGTTTTCTTTGTGCACAGAAATGTATTCTCGTAGCTTCATAAAATTATGGTTGAACTACTGATGTCACGTGGACTATTCTATCGATGTCCTTACAACGTTTCTGAGCCTGGGAACATTTCAGTTGCATTGCTGGCTATGCAGGGTCAGAGAGCTCTCGAATTTCAGCAAAAATATCTTAATTTGTGTTCCCAAGATGAACGAAGGTCTTACGGGTTTGGAGCGACATGAGGTTGAGTAATTAATGACAGAATTTTCATTTTTGGATGAACTATTCCTTTAATACTTTTAGGAATTAAGAAAAAAAAAAAACTTGAATCAAAGAACAAACTCCCTTCTTTCTTCCAACACAAAAGCCATACAAGAACACTTAGACCCATATGCAAAGGAATTAAAATGATTTTTGAAGGAACATGTGACACTGAAGACTGTGTGCTTTTTTATGAAACATTATAACACTCAAGGCTGTGCAGTACAGTAATTTTATCCCACTTTGCGTCATGGCTAACCCCATTATCACTGTAGAATTTGTGTGCTGTGTGACTGTCTTTTGAATCTGTTCTCAATATTATAATAGGAAAGAAAAGGGTTAAAGGAAAACCCCGCCTTTCTGTATTTGCATGTCTTGCTGACTCTCCCTTGAAAAGAGACCGTGGGAGCCTATAATTGCACAAGGGACAAGGAAACTTATTTTGGAGAGTCTCCTTTCGAAAGTTTTGATTTTATGAGCATAACACAAGAGATTCAGCAACACATTTCGACTGATTAGCAGAAATGCAAATAACCTAAAGTATATATTTAAAACCTATGCAGGGCAAATCCGGCTGAGATGTTTGTAGTGTGTACAAACGTGGAAATGCAAAACCACAGGAATTCATTTTTCACTAAACACCAACTGCATACCTCAGTCTGGCTTTAGACAAGTCTGGCTCTGCAAACTATAAAAAAATCAGACTTTGAGTTCAGTAACCTTGAGCTGGAGTTATTGGTATTTACATGCAAATTCTCAAACACACATAAATTAAAAAAGAAGCAAGTAAGTGAACGCCCTTGAATACTCCGAAAGTTACTGTGAGGGTGTGTGTGGAATAACAACATGTTTATCCTAAGGCTATAGTGCCTCACATATACAAGAAGAGCTTTTTTGTGTGCGGTCTGTCTATTCACCACAAATTTGCTCTGGTGACTCATATCATGAGAATGACCTGAGCATTAGTAGTCTGTGGTGTCGTTCTCTCCTATCCACATGTTCCCAGTGCTTTTATCCTAAAGATTTTACAGTGTATGCAAATATGACACATGTATGTGTGTATTGATGGGTGTGTATTCATGGTAAAGTCATTTTTAGAGGTCTGAGGTCTCTGAAGTAGTTTGCTGGTTGTGTTTGAGTGGGATATTTTGTTTGAGTTTGATCAGTGTGTAACCATTTTGAAGGTTCAGGAAACCTTTGCAGGTGTTTTGAGTTGATTAGCTGATTGGCATGTCACCATATTCTAATTTGTTGAGATAGTGAATTGGTGGGTTTTTGTTAAATGTGAGCCAAAATCATCACAATTAAAAGAACCAAAGACTTAAACTACTTCAGTCTGTGTGCATTGAATTTATTTAATACATGAGTTTCACAATTTGAGTTGAATTACTGAAATGAACTTTTCCACGACATTCTTAATTTATTGAGATGCACCTGTATGTGAGTGGGATAGACCTGTTTGTAAAAATCGCAAACATCTCTCAAATTCAATGTCAGGTCATATTTTCACATTTAGACTTTGTTAGTTCTTCAGTTTGGGATTGTGATGTCAAATTAAAGTGTCATGAACCCTCCAAAAAATGTGGTCCTGTCAGGTTCATTATTGGAGGTATCGGTATCAAAACATCTCACAAATGCTTTATGCAAATTTGCATTTGCAGAAACGTATTACACAAAATGTTTTTTTTTTTTTTTTTGTATCTTTAATTTAATGTAGAAATATATGCTGAGCCATTGTCATTCATACTGTATCAAAACATTTATGAGCATCAAATTGTATGTGAACAAGCTTTTACATTTTTAATAACTTAATGCACAAATATATGCTGCTGACTCTAGATTCACACTTGCATGCAGAGAAATATATTACAGAAATATATTACATTTTGTTTTGTAAGTGCACAATACATTACACAAACACACAAAAAGGGCCATTTTGTATCTGTAATTGTGCACAAATATATACTTCTGAGCCATTTTCATTTTTGCTTTACATTGAAATTATGTGTATAAGAATCAAAACCATATGTGAATGAGCTTTTGCATTCTTAATAACTTAATGCACATATATATTCTGAGCCATATGAATAAGCTTTTACATTTTTAATATCTTTTGAGACTGTTATGCTGTCACACTGATGCATAAGAATATATCTGATCTGTTAAATGTGCTCAAAGTTGATGAATGAATTACCTGACAACATATCCATAAATCTAGAAACTCTTCCATAAAAATGTTGCATGCAAGATTTTAAAAGTTTTGGTTATTGATTGAAAGCCTGTTTCTCTGTTGCGGGAGAAACCACAGATTTCTGCAGCATGCAAACAAACTCTTGTTTCAGAATGATTTCAACTCACTTTCAAGTTCGTCATTGCAAAAAGGTCACGCATGAACAATCACGACACACTGCTGATGTAGATGAGCACTGTACTAGTTTTGTATCATATGCAACAGACATATCTGTGCATGTCATGTGTTTATGACCCTTAAATGTGATCTATTAAAGTTAAAATTTTAACTAAGTTCAAATTCAGAAAGAGAGAAACTTCAGCTGTTTTTGCTCTTAAATGCATGCGGGAGAGTGTGTGTGTGTATGTATGTATGAATGTGAATTGGAACATATTGCATGCTCCACTGAAAGAAGAAAGGATAGGGGCGCAAGAACAGTCTGTCCCAAGTTTAGGACGTGCCCATGCAATCAAAAAAAATGCATTCTGAACACACACACACACACACACACATAGTGTGTAGAAAATAGTGTCTTCAAATGAAAAACAAACCTGATAAATGATCTTTGTTTCTTCAGGTCAAGGTTTTTCAAACTTTTTGGAGCCAAGGACCTAAAGTATCAAGGCAGCTTTTTGGATAACTTTGGATAAAAATTATGTTTAAATAATTGCCTTTTACATTATACAGATCAAAATAAATTATTAAAATATTATCTTGATGACAGGTTTATTGAAATTAAAAATTAGAGCCTGTATCAGATTGCCTAGGTATATGACCATTTCATACTGGTCCTATGCATAATTTTTTTCTTTTTATTTATTTTATTATCTATTTTTTATGCCTTTTGTGCTGTAACCACTGTAATATTTTTATTCGACTACCCTTTTTTATCAGGGACATTTGTCTTTGACATGTTTGACTTTATTTTGTTTCTACCTGTATTTAAAATGTAAAAAAAAAAAAAAAAAAAAAAAAGTGTTGGAAGTGAAATTAAAATTAAAATTATTTTTTTTAATTAAATAAAAAAAAAAAATTACTTTGTAAGTTGACTTTTTATGTTGTTCCTATCCAATTTTACAAAAATATAAGCTACATAAACTAAAATTTATTTTGAGAAAAAAAATGTGCGAATAAAGCAGATATTACTTCTCATAACTTAGTTTAGGTATGAAATATCTGAGAATTTCACGTATGCTAATATGTAAATTACCCTCGTTTACATTGGCACAGATTTCACTGATTTTCTTGTCATTTCCTGAAAGGAATTTTTTTTTTTTTGCCTCACTCACTTGTTCTTGTCTGTGTCTCTGTTGCCGTCTGTTGTCCATATTATGTATTTCAGGTGCTGTAATTTTGTGTTGAGTGTTGCCTGTTTTTGTCTCTACAGTAAGTTACTTGCAAGATGAGTACAGAAGACCAAATTGCACCGCTGTCCCCCAAGACATCACCCACCACACCAACCATGACACCATTTACGCAACGAAAAGAGAGTAACTCCTCATCTGATGACAACAGACAGGTAAGACAAATAATACATTTTTGATATAGCAGTGGATATGATGATCTTTTGACGCAGTTGATATTTCTCTGTATGCTATGTATTAAATCAACATTAGCAGTTTTTAACTGTCTTCTTAGAAAAAAGTCCATGTTCTTTCTTCCATAGGTTTTTAAAATTAACACTTTTTTTGTCGTCTTATTTTTTTAGGACAGCTGGGAGTTGGTTGAGGACTTGCGGGGACTGACAGGAAATATTCAGAAGCCTGAGAAGCAGGAAGGTTTGCTGTTGAAAAAGAGGAAATGGCCCATGAAAGGCTGGCATAAGGTGATTACAAGATATTGTCATTGACTTTAATGGCTTTGAATACATGCATCTTTCACCTAAGGGTGCTAAAAAGGTTTTTTTCCTCGTCTGTCTATGTTTAACAGAGATATTTCCTGCTTGAAAGGGGCATCCTTACATATGTCAAGACAGGGACTGATGTGAGTGTGAAACCATGATCTCATCCACACACTTTCTTCAAGGCTTATGTGGAGTAAACTTGCTTAAATCCTGTCAGAGGTGCTCTTTCATCCCTTATCGTGTGATTGATTCCTCAGCTGAAGAAGGGGAGGTTACGAGGTCGCATTGATGTTGGTCTCTCTGTCATGGCCATGAAGAAGAAGTCAATGTGTATCGACCTGGACACAGAGGACAGTATCTATCACATCAAGGTATTGGCACACGCTCACCTACACATGCTGGATAAGAGTTGTAGTTAGTTACTCTCATTTTGAGAATGCACATTCTCATTTGCTGTATTTACTGTGACATTCACAGGCGAAGACTCGGGATCTGTTTGAACAGTGGGTGACACAACTACGCCATCATCGAATGTTCCGTCAGAACGAGATCGCCATGGAGCCTCCCGAGCGACAGCTGCAATCTGACCCCACCTCCAACAGACGAGTATTTACCCTCCTTATACAGTCGTCAATCACGAGTGTAGAATAAAAGTCTGCCTTTAGACCCAACATCCCTTCAAACAGGATAAGATCCTCTAAAGCTATAAAAAAAAGTTACAATATTGAGATCCACTGATACGCTGAAATTTAGCCTGAAACAGACAGTTTTTTACTTCAGTTATTAAAATATGTCATGGCTGATACTGAATTTTAAACTGTTCTGCCTTTAGAAACATCAATAAAGTTTTCAAAATGTAATTTTACATGGTTTCTTAAATCAAAATATCTGTATATATATATATATATATATATATATATAGTACGAAAAATAGCTTGTTTATGGTACTTGGCATAAAAAAGAGTTTGAATTTAAAGTAATAAGCATTTGCTCACAATATCATGTCACTAGGCTAAACACTTAAATAAAATTAATAATTACTGATGTGCATATTAATGTGAAATTGCTGGGTTGCATATTGTGCACTCCTAATAACAACAACAATATTTAACAACAGTAATATACTACTCTTAAGTGACGAAGACTTTAACATTGTTACAAAAATGTATATATCTTTTAATAAATTCTGTTCTTTTGAATTTTCTATTCATCAAAGAATCCTGAAAAAAAAGTTTCATGATTTCCACAAAAACTAAGCATCATACATGTATTTAATATTTATCATAAAAAGAAATGTTTCTTGAGCTTCATTCAGCTTCAATTCAGCTTTTCCATCACAGGAATAAATTACATTTTAAAATATATTAAAATTAGTGCTGTCAAACGATTAATTGCGATTAATCACATCCAAAATAAAAGTTTTTGTTTTCATAATATATGTGTGTGTTTTGTGTATATTTATTATGTGTATATATAAATACACATGCATACAGTATATATTTTGAAAATATTTACATGTATTTACATGTCTATATTTATATTCATATAATTTATATTTTAAATGAATAATATATTAAATATATAAACATATTTTATGAAATATATACATGCATGTGTGTGTATTTATATATACATAATAAATATACACAGTACACATACATATATTATGTAAACAAAAACTTTTATTTTGGATGCAATTAATCGCGATTAATCGTTTGACAGCAGTAATTAAAATAGAAAAAAAGTTATTTTAAATTGCAACAATATTACTGTTATTACTGTATTTGTGATCAAATAAATGCAGCCTTAGTGAGCATAAGAGGCTTCTTTCAAAAACATTGAAATATCTTAATAACCCCTAACTTTTAGTTTAACTCTTTTTATTGATGCCATTCAATCAGAGAGATACAAAAAATGAAAAGCTAATATAATAATTTCAATCTGTTAACAAAGGTCAAAAATAAATTAATCAAAAGGTCCTTACTCTCTGAGTCAAACACAAAACACAATTATGAATGCTAGCACAAAGAACAATAAAATAAAATAACATAAAATGGCAATACAAATAAATAAGTAAATACAAGTAGTTAGAACAATTCTGAGGACATAGGAAAAAAAAGAATAAAATAAAAAAGGTGGAGAAATAACTTGCACCAACATACATACACACTTCCAGCAAAACATATATATACAGTGCCCTCCATAAGTATTGGAACAGTAAAGACAAAATTGCTCTGTTGGCTGTGGAGTCAAGACATTTGCAAATATGATTAAAAGATGAATATGAGACAAATCTACAGAATGTTACATTTTATTATTAGCCGTTTCAACACATACATGTTTTACCAAATAAAAAGAACAGCACTTTTAGAGTTCATCCCATTCATTGATGTGAGCATAAGTATTGGGACAGTTGAACAAAAGGCAGATATAAAAGATTAAAAGCTATTATTTAGTTGCAGATCCCTTGCGCACAATCACAGCAGTGAGTCTGTGACCCATAGACATCACCAGACTCTTGGTCTCATCCTTTCAAATACTTTTACCAGCCTTTAATGCAGCCAATTCCAATTGTTGCTTGTTTTAGGGAGTTTCTGCCTTTACTCTCCTCTTCAGCTGGTGAAATTCATGTTCAATTGGATTTAAATCTGGACTTTCCACTTTCCATTTCTTTGCCCTTATAAATTCCTTGACTGAACTGGCTGGGTGTTTTGGGTCATTGTCCTGATGCAATATGAAGCACTTCCCAATGAAACTGGTGGCATTTTCTTGAATATTGATAGGCAAGATGGTTTTGTACCCTTCCAAATTCATTCTGCTATTGTCATCATACATTGAGTCTTCAGTAAAATTGAGAGGGCCTGTTCCAGAGACAGCCATGCATGCCCATGCCATGACACCACCTCCACCATGCTTTACAGATGAGGCTGTATGCTTGGGATCTTTTGCAGTTCCCTTTTTTTCTCCACATTTTTGCTTTCCCATCACTTAGATAAAGATTCATCTTTGTCTCATCGGTCCATAAACACAGTTCGAAAACTCTTCTGGCTCACCTTTGTGCTTTTTTGCAAACTCTAATCTTGCCTTTCTATTTTTGGTGCTGGTCAGAGGTTTGCATCTTGCTGTGTAGCATCTGTAATTCTGTGTCAAAGTCTCCTGAGGACAGTAGATTGTCAGAGCATCACCCCAGCTTTCTGGAGGTTGTTGGTGATTTTACAGACACATCTTTTAGGGTTCATTTTCACAGCTTTTATAATTTGTCTGTCATCAACTACTGTTGTTTTCTCAGCCAATCAGGTCGTTGTTGGTTGCTGGTTTTGCTGGTGGTTCCCAAACTCTTGATTTCTCCTTGCCCTTTGTTTTTGCTATAGCTATAATAGACTTCCTCTTTTCTTTTAGCATCCAAATTGCTTGCTTTTCTCTCAAAGTCAGCTCCCTCATCTTCATCCTGGTTAGTGTGTGTCATCATCGAATGCAAGATTCAGAATGCAGAAGTAATGGATATAACTGATACAACACATTCCCTGCTTTTAATATCTGAAGAATGAATGCAACAGGACACAGCTGATCACTTAGAAAGACCTGTGAGGCAACTGTTCCAATACTTATGCTCACATCAGATAGGGGGATGAAACACTAAAAGTGCTGAACTTCTTAGCTGGTAAAACATCTGTGTGTTGAATCACCCAATAATAAAATGTGACATTCTGTAGTTTTGTCTCATATTAATCTTTTAATCATATTTGTAAATGTCTTGACTCCACAGTCAACAGAGCAATTTTGTCTTTACTGTTCCAATACTTTTGGAGGGCACTGTATATATATATTTTTTCCCTCTTCGCTCTCCATTTATTAGTAAATCAGGGGCAAGGGAAGGAAACCGTAAAGGCCATAGAGAAAGGGATTTTCTTACATCTTCCTTTAATGTATATTTATTTTTTTTAAAATGTGACAAGAAGGGTTGCCAGGTAGTGTGAAATTTTTCTGTATTACCAAGTATTGTATATCTGATCTTGCTGAAGAGTGCTGAAGACTGCTGATCTGACAGTTGTCCAGAAGACAATCATTGACACCCTTCACAAGGAGGGTAAGCCACTAACATTCATTACCAAAGAAGCTGGCTGTTCACAGAGTGCTGTATCCAAGCATGTTAACAGAAAGTTGAGTGGAAGGAAAAAGTGTGGAAGAAAAAGATGCACAACCAACCGAGAGAACCGCAGCCTTATGAGGATTGTCAAGCAAAATCAATTCAAGAATTTGGGTGAACTTCACAAGGAATGGACTGAGGCTGGGGTCAAGGCATCAAGAGCCACCACACACAGACGTGTCAAGGAATTTGGCTACAGTTGTCGTATTCCTCTTGTTAAGCCACTCCTGAACCACAGACAACATCAGAGGCGTCTTACCTGGGCTAAGGAGAAGAAGAACTGGACTGTTGCCCAGTGGTCCAAAGTCCTCTTTTCAGATGAGAGCAAGTTTTGTATTTAATTTGGAAACCAAGGTCCTAGAGTCTGGAGGAAGGGTGGAGAAGCTCATAGCCCAAGTTGCTTTAAGTCCAGTGTTAAGTTTCCACAGTCTGTGATGATTTGGGGTGCAATGTCATCTGCTGGTGTTGGTGCATTGTGTTTTTTGAAAACCAAAGTCACTGCACCCGTTTACCAAGAAATTTTGGAGCACTTCATGCTTCCTTCTGCTGACCAGCTTTTTAAAGATGCTGATTTCATTTTCCGGCAGGATTTGGCACCTGCCCACACTGCCAAAAGCACCAAAAGTTGGTTAAATGACCATGGTGTCGTTGTGCTTGACTGGCCAGCAAACTCACCAGACCTGAACCCCATAGAGAATCTATGGGGTATTGTCAAGAGGAAAATGAGAAACAAGAGACCAAAAAATGCAGATGAGCTGAAGGCCACTGTCAAAGAAACCTGGGCTTCCATACCACCTCAGCAGTGCCACAAACTGATCACCTCCATGCCACGCCGAATTGAGGCAGTAATTAAAGTAAAAGGAGCCCCTACCAAGTATTGAGTACATATACAGTAAATGAACGTACTTTCCAGAAGGCAAACAATTCACTAAAAATGTTTTTTTTTATTTTTTTTTATTGGTCTTATGAAGTATTCTAATTTGTTGAGATAGTGAATTGGTGGGTTTTTGTTAAATGTGAGCCAAAATCATCACAATTAAAAGAACCAAAGACTTAAACTACTTCAGTCTATCTGCATTGAATTTATTTAATACACGAGTTTCACAATTTGAGTTGAGTTACTGAAATAAATGAACTTTTCCACGACATTCTAATTTATTGAGATGCACCTGTAAATGGGAATATTGACGTTGGAAGAGATCTTGCAGCAGAGTTGATTGGGAAAAACTCCCTCTTATGTAAGTTTAATTTATAACCTGAGACACCACTGAACTGTCTTAGAACATTTAAGACATGGGAAAGACAGGTTTCTGGATCTGAAACATATAATACCACGTCATCTGCATAGAGAGAAATTTTCTGTTCTTTTCCTGCTCTAAGAACACCAGTGATATTGTGATTATTACGAAAGGAGATTGCAAGAGGTTCTATAGCTATAGCAAACAAAAGAGGGGACATTGGGCAACCCTGTCTAGTATAACCCCTAACTTTTTAACGATAGTGTAACTCGTTATTTCCAGCTGAAACAGAAAGTCACACAGTTTACATATTTTGTATTTTTTCTCTTTATTACCAGCGTTCATTTCTCACCAAGCAGCCTTCAGCCCTTTTGAAGAACAGCTGGCGCCAAAACTCACGAGACATGGAGAAGTGCTGCAAAGGTAGATGCAAAAACCTGCACTGACACATCATTCTGAAATATTATTCATGGCATAAATACTGTACAACTAATACATAGAGAACATTTTAGAGAAATGGTTTTCCTGAGCATCACTAAGAAAATAAAAATGGTAACTTTTTTAGATCTGTCAGAGTGTGAGTCAGGGCTGCTGGAATTAAATCTGCTGCTGAAAAATATGGAAGTTCTTCACAGAACATTCTCAGCACCTGCCATTAACTTACTGCAGGTAGGGCTGTTTGGATAAAATATTTGTTTATGTTTTGGTCTGTATGGGTGGGTTTATTAAATCTTACAAAACTTTAATTTGAGGACATCCAGATGAATCCTAAATAGCATTTTTTGTATCAAATACAAAAATATATATTGTTTGGGTTTGGTTAGACTTATGAAATATTTTTGAAAGAAATCTTTCGCTCATTATTTAGACAAAAAAATATATATATATTAGGGGTGTCAACGTTAACGCGTTAACGCATGCGATTAATCTAAAAATTTTAACGCGTTAATATTTTTTTAACGCAAATTAATCGTTTGATAAGGTTTGACCTCAACTTCTTCCCGTCATTGCAGCGCGGAAGGTTATCTATCAGTGTATGATAAGGGTACAGCTAACCAGTGTTGCCAGGGTAACGTTAGCGGCACAAGTGGGCTATTTTGAAAATACAGTCGCGGGAAAAATTACAGAGCCGCGGGTTGCGGTTTTTTTGGGCTATTTTTATAATGTACCGCGGCCGCCCAAAGTGTATATAGACAAATAAAAATTAAAATAGATCATTTTACTAATGTGTATTATACTTGGAATGTATACCTGGCAACTTAAGAACGGAGAGGCGGTTGTAACATCACAAACAACGTGAGTTTCAGCCAGAGCACATGTTAAGGCTTTTAGACAGCAGAAATAAACATGACAACAGCCACTATAGATTATACAAGATAATAAACACACGATTACGATAGGATATGGTTTGTATGTGATTTTTTTAGATGAATGTGTACATCTGAAATGCTAATTTGTGCAGCGATATAAAAGGCTATAAAGAGCATATTTTAACAACAGTAAACGACCAAATTCCACACGTGATCGCAAAATGAACTTATTACAAACACTCGATGGTGATTTAAAGTGAGTTCTGAGTAAAAGTGTACTATTAATCTCATAAATCGTTTTATGAAGCATGATGCTAATGTTAGCTCTAATGCACCTGCAGAACAGGGCCGATACTTCTTAATAATGCATTTTGTCATAATACTTCACGTAAGGTCGCAAGAAAATGTTTTGTATTTATTTAGAAATACTTTTGAAAATAGTTGGGTAAATGTATACTTGGATTGAAGCGATGTGGCTTAGTAAACGTTTTATTGTCAGTATAAAGGCTGATGATGGCTGAATAAAAACAAATGAATAATGATAAAAGAATAATAAGGATTATGTCTCATACCTGGCGGAGATGTGAAAGGTTCTGTTTCCTTAAACTAGTTTGTCATGCATTTCATTTCAACACATTTACAGGTAAATCCTAGTATTTTAAATTTGCGATTAATCGTGATTAATCACAGTCCAGGACTGTGATTAACGCGATTAAATTTTTTAATCGATTGACAGCACTAATATATATATGTATATATATATATATATGTATATGTGTGTGTGTGTGACCCCAAACTGAAGGCTCTAAAAAGGAGAAACGAGGACACAAAAAATGGAGATCAAAGAATTATAGCAAGGAAAATAAAAGCACACAACAGGTAAAATAGCTCTGTTTCTAATTCCACATTACACACAGACACTGCATCACACAGTCTCTCTTATTCACTTTAACTGATCTGTTGTTTTCTAGCAAAATCCTGACGTTTCATCTTCCCGTCTGCACGTATCTCACCCAAACTTGATGTATTCAGAGCCGGTTTCACCAGACTCATGCTTGGATAGCCCAGACTCACCAACAGAAGCCTCTCGAATGCAGGAGTTCTGTCGGCTCGCTGGCACTGGTCAGTGTGAATGCTCACATGCATGCTTCACTGTTTCACGAATATTTCTATTAATAACTATGTTTTAGAATAAAAGAATAATGAAGTTTTGTTATCATCTACTGAAATTTTGAGAACAACATGATGAAATGACACATTCTTTCTTCTTTCTCACTTTTCTCCCTTTCTTTCTTCTACTAGTTCATTCCACTCTTCGGTCAGCGTACACTTCCCTTTGCACAGAAAGAGACCGGGTCAGGAACACATTGGATTGTATCAGTGAAAAGGTATACAGGCAACAAATTTTTAAGTGTTTATATGTTTAGTTGTTATTGGCCAAAATCAACAAATCCAATTCTGGCTTCTTTGAATTTTCTCAACCAATCAGGATGTCCTCGATGGGTCACGCCCTCTCCTGCAGCAGGTGTCCAGTGAGAGTCGAGGGTCAATCCCAGAATCCCTGTCAGAGTTCTTTGACGCTAAAGAGCATCTGCTGTCTGGCAGCTCATCTGAAAACGAGGTCAGAGAGGTCAAGTGGTCAAATCACAGATTTGCATGAATCGTGTCAGTGATTTAAAATTGTAATCAAATATATTTTTCATCAAGAAGAAGGTAAAACATGAATTTCTTACTGATCATTATATTTTGTATTTTTTGTGACCAGGTGTCCGATGATGATTCGTACATCAGTGATGTGAGTGATAGCACGTCAGTAGAGTATTGCAGGAATGAGAACGGCATCGCAAAGGAGATTTTAAGTGAGGCACTGTCTAAATTCACCTTTATGAAGCTTCACCTTTCTTTACAACCATCGTTAATGGTTTGTGTGTGTTTTGTGTCTTCAGGTAATGGCAATGACTGCGCAGTGACGCGGCGAGACCGTTTGCCGAGTTCACGCATGAACGAAAGCGTGAATCTGTGGAGTATTCTGCGTAGTAACATCGGTAAAGACCTTTCGAAAGTTGCCATGCCTGTTCAACTCAATGAGCCCTTGAACACCCTGCAGAGACTATGTGAGGAAGTTGAGTACTGCCACCTGCTGGACACCGCTGCAAACACGCACGACCCACACATGCGCATGGTGAGAGCAATCAAATGAGTCACTATTTACTCACTCTCATGTCATTCTGTATGACTATGTTCAGAATTGTTTTTAAAAAAAAAAGAAAAAAAGTTGACTCAAATTAAAATTTACTCGCCCTTGGGCCATTCAAGAGTTTGTGTCTTCATCCAAACAGATTTGGAGAAATTAAGCATTACATCACTTGCTCACCAGCAGATCCTCTGCAGTGAATGGGTGCCGTCAGAATAAAAGTCCAAACAGCTGATAAAAACATCACAGTAATCCACACTCCAGTCCATCAATTAATGTCTTGTGAAGTGAAATGCTGTGTGTTTGTAATAAACAAATCCATTATTAAGATTTTTTTTAATTTCTAAAATCTCTTCTATCCATAATCATTGCTTTCTCTGGTGAAAAAGCAGTCTTGTCTGAATCGGGAGAGAAATATGTGCAGATCAAGCACGATTTATAAGTGCAAATAGTTCTAAACAAATATGTTGGTGGATTTTGAGAGGACAAAGGAGGATGGACCTTTTCAATGGAGGAAACATTATAGATCATGGATGGTTACGAAGTGCTGCTTTAAAGTTAATACACCTTAGTAATGTACATGCAGCTTCTCACGTCACAGGATGGTAACTGATGGATTTGATGGTGTGGATTACATTTAGATTAATGTGATGCTTTATTAGCTGATTGGACTCTCATTCTGACGGCACCCATCCACTGGTGAGCAAGTGATGTAATGCTAAAGTTCTTCAAATCTGTTCTGAAGAAGAAACAAACTCATCTACATCTTGAATGGCCTGAGGATGAAAGAATTTTTTCGTTTTTGGGTGAACTATTCCTTTAACCATATATTCCATTCTTCCTCTGTAGGTGTATATAGCAGCATTTGCTGTATCTGCATATGCATGTTCGTTCACTAGAGCAGGAGGAAAACCGTTTAATCCTATACTGGGAGAGACATATGAGTGTCTCCGGCCAGATAAGGGCTTCCGCTTCATTGCTGAACAGGTAAGCATGCACATTTCTTTATTTTCTTCCAAAACACAAAGATGTACACGCTCACATGAACCGTTACATTGTGTACCTCAGGTCAGTCACCATCCACCTGTGTCCGCTTGTCACTGCGAGTCCAAAAACTACACATTTTGGCAAGGTAAGTGAATCACATCTGGCTAGTGTCAAGCCTTTTAGCATTTAGCATGATTTTAATGTCTATTCTCTGTATGTTCATTAGATGTCCGATGGAAGAATAAGTTTTGGGGAAAATCCATGGAGATCGTTCCCATGGGAGTCACTCACTTAGAGCTGCCAGGGTGATTTTATTTTATCCTGAATTGTTCTGATTTCCATTCGCTTCCATTATTCCATTCTGCATTCTCCACCATGTCTCAGTATCTCTCTGTCTCGCGTTCTTTTACTCATTCGCTCATTCTCAGTTTTGGGGATCGTTACGAGTGGAGTAAAGTCACTTCATGCATTCATAACATTCTGAGCGATCAGCGCTGGATCGAACACTATGGGGAAATGTCAATCAAACACTCTACCACCATGGGAGACGTCAGTCATTGCAAAGTCACTTTCCTTAAGGTGGGGTCATCAAGACATGCAAAACAGGCTTTAATTCCATATATGTGTGTGTGCATCTGTTTATCTTGCCCACATCTTCCTCTTGTGGAATAACTTTGACCAAATTTTCATTTTATGAATGATTACATATGATTTGTTTAATGCATGTCTCACAAGCAGTCGAGATCTGGAGGTCTGAATGCTAATGAGGTAGAGGGTGTGGTCACTGATTCAGATGGGCGTGTCATTCACTCTCTGTTTGGAAAATGGAGCGAGGCCTTGTATCTGGGCAAACCACCTTCGGCAACCTGCATCTGGAGAGCAAGTGAGTCTCAGACCAGTCCAGAAGAGTCTGTTTAGCTCTATTTAAATGGTTCATCTAACTTATATTCATTGTTTTATCTCAGATGAATTTGTGGATAATGACCTCAAGAGGGCGCTAACACAGCACTGTTTTTGTCTCTGTATGTGCCCATATAGATCCCATTCCTGAGGACCATGAGCAGTACTATGGATTCACCCAGTTTGCAATTGAGTTAAATGAATTGGACGAGGGTTTAAAGCCACTCTTGCCTCTGACAGACACCCGTTTTAGACCAGACCAAAGGTATAGACATATGAATTATGCATATATGTTGTCCCAAAGTGAACTTTTCCCATTATTAAAACAAGTTTTATAATTATGCTGTTGCCTACTTTTTTTTGTTAGATTACTTGAAGAGGGTGATATTGCCGGATGCAGAAGAACAGAAAGAAAGAATTGAAGTCCTCCAAAGAGAGAGAAGGAGACTCCTGCAAGAAAACAGCATGACACACTCGCCCAGATTTTTCAAGTAAGTGACTCTTATGAACACAAAGATGCAGCTGTGTTGGGTGCGTCACGAGTTTCTGTTCGTAATTCTGTTTCTTTAATTCAATCAGACGTGCTGAAGATGACTCTTGGGTGAGCAATGGTACCTACTGGGACCTCAGGAAGGACCCTGGACTCAGCAAACTAGAATTCCCTGTGCTCTGGTGACCACCAGTTGATTTGTCATTGACTCTTCCGTTTCTGCTCTGGCTGTATATAGATCCCTGCTTATTTGTTATTTTATGCAATCCTGCTGAACACTGTGGGATTTAATGTACCATACTTATGTTGATGTTTTTGTACTGGTATTTATCTGTTAAACAGACACATTTAGAAAGTACCTCTGGAAAGACATTTATGCCTTACTTGTCAAACTGCCTAGTTGATGTTTAGATGCAAATGCACTAACCAATGACTTTTGTAGGTGGCTGGATATAATTAGTGTATTATTAATTAATTAATCAAGTTGATTAAAAAAAAAATCCTCAAGTCGAATCAATTAAAATAAATTACACAATATTAAGACTGATTAAGAATCTAAATTGGTAAAGTGTTTATACAACATAGTATTTGTTATACTACTTTTCATTGTTTTTCTTAAATCAGCACAAAACATTATATAAAAAAAAGTCAAAAGTATTACAGTAATGAGAATTTAGGGTACTTATTTGTCATGAAAATAATGTCGACTGGCAAATAAAAAAATCTTAGTCCTAAAAATATTCTTGATTTTTTTTTATACAAAATAATTTCTTATTTATTTGTTTTGTTTTATTAAATAGTAATTGAGTTATTTTGAGTGACCTGGGCTGAATGTTGTTATGAGATTTACACCAGGAGAGTTTGTACTATAATCGTTTGAAAGTCACAATTCATCCATTGCTGACTCAGTCACTCCACTTTATAATCAGGGAATATAGAAATAAAAAAATATATCCATAAATATTTGTGTACATATTACAATGATGATTTAAGCATATTTAAAGGGACTTAGCTTACTTTAATTCGTTAATAATAGAAAACTAATATAACAATATATAAAATATATGTTTGAAAGAAACTGTCTCAATTAATGATTGTGTAATGCATGGTAATTTTATGTTGTGTACGTGCTTGTACTCCTTTTCTGTATATGTTTGTTAAAGAGAGCGAGTGATAGTCTACATGTGCTTCTTGGTGTGCCTGTTACACTTGATAACTGTTTTGTTTCACTGAGGGTGTGGTGTTTCAAATGTGGTAAACACGACATTTCTTTCAAGTATTTAAGCAAATCGAGGACTGTTGCTTTCAGAGGACTGGGAACGGATTGCATCAGTGTATGACTGACCACGTTTTGTGGCACAATAAATGTAGTGAGCACAAATCTTAGGAACTTTCCCTGTTTTATTATACAGACACTTTTGGATATTCACTTATTGCTTAACTTTTATGACGATGGTCGATTGTTTATTTATTTTTTGGGGGGGTTTTTTCTTTCTTTATTTTACTACAAGCTTGAATTAGTAGGAAAAGATATTAGAAATAGATATCATGATGATCTTTGAAGGTATTGTTTGCAGGGTTTACTAATAGGAACTTTGCTTTGCCATTGAATGGCTGGTGGGATTGTGAATCACTAGAAAGATCCCCTTTCTAGACACAATGGATGATTTTCATTTAGGTTTTTTTTTTTTTTAATGGAGGTCATTTCATAAACACATACACTCACAATTATGTCACTGGTGCTTACCTGACCAGGAATTCATGTTTGACTGTGATATCCAAACTAGATTATGAAGCAATGACATAAACCAGTGTTGCAACAACTGCCACATCTGAAAAAGGCAAATTGATGCATTTGAGTTGCTATTTGAAGCGTTCAAATTTAACATTGTACAGAAATGAAGAGTAGATGAGTGTTCACACAGCTAGAAGGTATAGGGCATATAAATAGTGAGCACATTCAAGCAACCTAACCACAGCTTCCCTTATGATTTTAACAATGTGTAAATTCCCCTGAAAGCTAAGAGCTCTCTAAATTTTTAACCCTGTGAACTCCTTTGCACAGACAGTCAGATGTTCTCGTTGAAGAACTTGATTACCACTAACTTGTGTAGCCTAGTTCAGGCAGTTTGAGTGCTGGTGTCATTAAAGTAAAAAGAGATTATAACGAATTACAACAAAAATGTACTACATAACAAAAAAATTAACATTTAGGCTAACCTATTTTGTGCGTGTAATCGTTGTCACTTTGGCAAAAAAAAAAAAAAAGTGTGACAACCGTTGCACATTAGTTACAGTAAGCAGAGCGTAAGCATCTTTTTTCACCACCCATGTTAACAGGTTAGGGCTCTTTTTCTTTTTTGACTCTCAAGGCCCCTTTTGTCCACAACGATATTCGAAAAGCCTCTAGTCCTGGTTATGTT
The DNA here is from genome assembly GCA_039654775.1 of Spinibarbus caldwelli. Lineage (NCBI taxonomy): Eukaryota > Metazoa > Chordata > Actinopteri > Cypriniformes > Cyprinidae > Spinibarbus > Spinibarbus caldwelli. The sequence goes on along the minus strand of CM077244.1, from coordinate 12,095,550 downwards.
ACTACTAAATAAAAAAATAATCTAAAATAATTACAACCGAAATTTAAAAAGTTTAGTTATTTAAAGTCAGTGACTTGGGAAGATTACTTTGGAAATGTAATAGGTTACAGATTACAAGTTACCCTATTTAATAATGTAACAAGTAGTGTAACTATTTCAATAACCTTATTAATGTAATGTAACTAATTACATTTGATTACTTTTCTATATTTCTGTTTTAACTGTTGATTATTTTCAAACATTTAAACCACTAGCAGGCCTACTCAGCACTAATTACTGTCAGACTTCTCAAAATCCTTCATCACTTGAATTAAGATTATAAAAATGCAATTTTACAGCACAGCCACCACACGATCAGATTTTAGCACATCTTTTTATTCGTTAAATTGAGGTTAAATACAGATTTAAAATTATAACAAGATATAGCCTTTAGTAGTTTAATAGTTATAGGCCTACTGTTCTTGAAATCTTTGCATAGCTATGACAGGAAACAGTTAATCTTAAAAAATAAAACATATACATAAATCCAAATAAGAAATAAAACAGTTGTCGAATAAGCATGTGTTCTATTCTGTGTCCTAAACTCCTGAACACTGGTGTCTCATATTTTAGAGCAGTCAATGCAATTTGGGAAAGAAATCAATCAAAATCAGTATGTGTGTGAAAATATTCAGATGTAACCCCTTTGTAATCGTCAACATTTTCATAAGTAACTGTAGTTTAATTAATTACACATTTTTAACAGATTACAGTTACATTTATTTTGTAATTAATTACGTAATTCCTTTACATGTGTGTTAAGAATGTTTTAGCTCTTTATCTTTCGATGCCGTCCGAATATTCTCAGTCCTTGCAGTCATGAAGGCATGGGCCCATGGAAAGAATTATGAACAAGACGCCAATTGTCTTTTCACAAACTTCTTCCAAGTTTATTGTTACATCCATACATTATATAGTTTCATTGCTAGGGGTGGTGCAGTGGTACATCCAATGAGAATTATACACCACATCTGTGGTACTCAGGCCAAGAAATATACGTTATATAAAATGGAAGTCTGGCAAAGAAAGTTCTGGACATATTAGGGATACACTTGGACGGAGAGAACTACATCTTTATGCCAAGTGTCGATATGCCAAGTCACCGCTGAGCTAGGAGGCCCCCTCCTCAGTTGAACATTTGAACTCCATTTAAGATGTATATATGTGAGGATAAGAGAGATACAGTCAAACAGAAGAGAGAGAGAGAGCGAGAGGAGGGAGTGAGAGGAGGGAGTGAGACACAGAGAGAATGGGGAAAAACACGTATGGGAGGAGGGAGCGATCAGAAGAAAAGTGAGAAGGGAGGAGGGATTGCATAGAGGCAAACTCACAGAAACATCTGGAAGAGAGCATGATATATTTTAACAGTTCCCCCATTTGTTTATATAATAAACACCATAAAGGCTCTCTGCCCAATTCTCCTTCTCTTAACATTCAATCAACATTTTTCTCATCCCACTTAAAATCAGCACATATAACAGTTCTAGTCATCAAGACACTTACGAGCATCTTTTACCAACTTGTAAATCAAGACAAAAATCATTCTGAAGTATTCGCTACTTCCCTTGCCTACAATTCCTAAGCATTCCTAGACATATTCAGTAAACCTTCATTAATCAGCATCCGTATCAGGGATGTATGGGATGTATGCAACACAATATTCCTACGATAACATAAGCCTTGTAGCTTTTCCTTGGCCTCAGATTTAACAATATGGTTGGCTGGTCACTAACACGTTCATAGCAGATGTATGGTATATCTTCATTATCTAGCCAGTTTTCCTCACCCATCTCTTCAAAGAAATATGTAGAGGTGAGCAGGCTTTCAGTACAGCCAGGCATATTACCAGTTTTGCAGCCATGGCTTAATACTTTTAGTAATAGTCTTGCAAGTTCTAATTTCCTTCACCTAATTCCCTATCTAAACATTATGTATTAGATTGCAAAATTGCAATGCTTTACATTACATTGTTCACATCTTTGGTTTCTAAAAGGTTACGAATACCTATTTATTACCAACCAGATATCCGTAAGGTATGAGACCTTAACCAGGACAATCAGATTTGGGCCAATTTAAGAACTAACCCCTATGACTCCTGGACTTCTGCTGTGTCGAGGACTTACTACAGCTCTCATATAATGTATGCTACCATTTTAATTTTAGCCTGTGATAGTAATGTATCCAGTGTAAGTATCAAGTTAATCTAACAAATTAACTTTTAAAGTCTATTTCAATACTATAGACCTATGCAGGAACTCGAGTCAGCTAAAACAATAACATTATCAGTAATGTCAAACAAACAGACAATCAATCTAAACCACATCGCAATCTTCATTCCATGCTGTATCAGAATGAGGTCAGGATCAGGATTATTTAATCAGTCTCTTTTGCATTCTCCTTGTTCTACTGAACACTGAGTTGCTCCTCAATCTATCCTTGATTCCGGAAGGCTCTTTATCAGTTGGAGCAAACGGCGGGCTTTTAAGCCACCAGTTGAGTTTGCTCATTCTCCTCGTTGGTCCCCCTAGGGGACTCTTCTGCCCCTGCCAGGGTTAGAGGCACGCCTGGTGTGAACTCAGGGTGTTTCTCCTTTCAACGACGTTAAGGTAACACCGAAACCATGTATCTCCCTCTGTCAGTCCAGATTAGCAGAGTAAACCATCCTTGATATCAGAAGAACTACGTCTACCTGTGAAAGGAGATCTTAAAAAGCTTTTGTTAGAGACAACACATGTTTACTCCTCACCCAGTCGATTCTTGCTGTAGTGACCTGTGAGGAAAAATTAATGTGGCCTGAGGGCTGTCCATTTTTCCTATAACACCAGTATATTGACAGGGCTGGAACCCATATCATTCCAATTTCAGTCAATATCACTTATAATCCTATCTGATTTCTTTCATTTTCCCCCTGTATACCACGTCTAAGTGGTATACACTAAATTTAAATTCATCTCAATTGTGTCTTTGTTGTTTAAAGGCGTCTCACTATTCATCAAATAGTTTCTTAAACATTACTTTGTTTATTCAGGCTTCTCACTAATATCAGTTTTTTCTGTGAAACACTCAGCCCACATGTAACGTTAACAAACACAATGTATTTCATACTTTTGACACAGAATCAATTTGATGAAGTCCATCATGACATCCTGAAAGGGAAAAAGTTAAATATGGGGTGGACAGGGCAAGCCTTCTTGCTCTGCCTTCCCATGTTTTACCCTGCGCAGGTGTGGCACTTTTTCTTTTTGCCACAAAAATCTCCCAGGCCAGGATAATTAGCCAAATTAATCCATAGCCATTATTTCTCGGGCATAATCTACATTGTATGCCCTCTTTGAAAATTTGAAAACAGCTGTTCATGGCAGTTTGTCTGCCTTGGTGCACCATCACTCACACACTTTCACACACTCTCACACACCCCACCTCTGGCCAGAGCATCATCTCTTTTTGTCACTGCCTCCGAAGACAGTAACTGAATGGGGAATGTATGTTATTAGGGTGGAATACCACCAAGTCTACTCGAATAAAACAATTTCTATAATGACAGACGCTGACTCAACGTAGGCACTGTGGCTTTCCCCTTGCGACAGTGTCTAAACGTTAAACTAAAACAGTTGGACAATGTCCATCACAATGGGGTTGAATTTCATCTCGCGGTCATGAACTCCAAAGTTTTCAATATTTTGTCCAAATAAACTTTTAGGCCTAGGCATGCCATAATTAAAAGAACCAATTTTAATTTCTGAAATATAATTCATTATTCAACTGTGCACTTTAATTTCGTCTTTATTATCTCTCTCTATTGCTCATGAGCTCCTCTAAAAGATTGGAGATCTCCACATGAACTTGGATCCATGGCCAATAACATTAACATCGTGTTACCGCAATCTCTGGGTAGGACAGCATTTGTGATTTCATGAATTTAGAATTTTAGAATTATTACTGATGTTCAGCCCTAGGAAATATCTATTAACCAAGATGGAGTGACCAGTTTCATTGTTTTACCATTCATATTTTGATCTTGGACACTTTGTGCCCCTCTATTCCCTTATTTATTTATTTTTTTTTTTAAAGGAATCCTAGAATGTTTATCAGCTTGACAAGAAGCTCTGTCTTTAAATCAGAGTCTAAACTCTCTCTGTATTTTACAGTATCTCCTCTCTATGCTAACTCCAGTCCAAATTTTAGCTGACTGAGAAATCAGGCAAACACATTACTTCTTTCTATGGTGTTGGACTGGTGCCTATTAAAAGAAAGCAGTGTGTTGTTAGTTGAACAGATTACAAAGAACTGCTATAAAACCAGTGAATTATCAAGTTGCAAATTAATATGACAAATCAAAAGTTGAGGCGGTCTCTGTAGTGATCATTGTATATGCAGTACCTGCCCACGAGGGAAGAGATGAAAGTTTCTGATATCATCAGTCAGTTGAACATGTTTTGGCTGTTTTAGCGTCTCTCTCTTCATGCAGTGTCTTCCGGTCTGACACTCGGTGATGAGGATCTGGTGGGGCATCGGAGTTTTGACTCGGAATGCAGTTATCTTCCTCTCTGCCTCTCATGGCAGATATTTCATGTCTGCATTGTTTCTCAGTCTTTCTCCAGTCTAACCCCTGAAGTGTCGGATTCCTCTTATAGGGGGGTTTAGCCGATCGCCCATCAGCTTTTCCTGTTCTCCACAGCCATAATGTCTCTTTCTTCATGTTGCGTCGCCCATTGGCAGCTGTCCCAGAAGTCATCTGGTTTCTTCTATAAAATGAACACTCAAGAGAACCGCATTGTAAATTTTGACCACAACTGCGTATAAGCAATCTGTGCTATGGTCAGTCATCTTATGCAACTGTCCAAAATTTAAGGAATCTCATCCAGTTAACAATATAGCAGTTCCTTATGTCATTTTAATAAAGCAAGTTCTTCTTTGCGAGAAAAAAGCAAATAATTCCTTCTTTGCAGAATGCAGAAAAGAGCAGTAACCTATTCTGTCTGATCTGAGCATATCATATTTCTATAAGCCCTTATAAATACATCAGCATGATGCATTGTATTATAACTTCAGACTGAAATCTTGTAAATAGTCCAGCAAATGTGGCAAAGTCAAGAAAAAAAAAAATTTTCTTCTGTTCTCTTTTTGATTATTATTAGCTGAAAACGGCCGTTCAAAGTAGTCACTCAATCTTGTTCTCATTGATCACAATGCAGAAGTTATTTCAGTTAACACAAGCTAAAGTCTTAATCTCTGCACTATATCACATTTCAAGCTGTCCCCCAGTGATAACGGACACAAACTTCATACATCTAAAGATAAGATGTAATACAAACTAAATCTTTGAAGACCTGTATTTAGCATTATACTGTTTCTTAAGTTATCAACATAATTCTCTCCTGGCTCCCACATTTCATATAAAGTATAACCTTTAACTTTTCGGAGCCAATAAATAACTCAAATCTCATGAAAAAAATCTTTTCAGCCAAGTTATCTAAATACAGTTGTAAATCTCTGCTCTATACATTGTCATCCACATACTCAACCGTATTGTCTCCTAATTTTAGATTTGCTGGTGACTGACAATGCTTTCAAAAATAGCAGCGCACTTGATCTAACACAGCAGAGACAGGACAAAGCAAGAGTAGATTCATTTAAAACTTCACTAAATCCTAGTGAACTGAATGGCAAATAGCCAGTAGAATTTGTACTAAACAATTTTCTGAAACATACTAATCTGCTGTTTCATCCGTCCTGTCCAGATCAAGTGACATAGACAATTAGAAAAATTGTTATTTAGCAGTTTATTTGTTTTATTGCCTTGCAAGGACTTCACTATACCAATTTTCTTATCGCATTTTGAAAATCATTCAATCTTGAAAGGACTGAGAATGTCAATGTGAGAATAGGTAACAAAGATAGCTTTTCACGAAGCACCCATTCCTTTTTTAAGAATGGGTAATGAAAAAGATATTTTGCAAAACATCTATTCTCCTTCCCACATATAAATTGTGAGGATAACCAATCGGTCACGATCCGATATCCCATACTATAGCCTACGTCCCGTATATCTTAAAATACGAGGATAACCCACTCTGCCAAATATGGTAGAGTGTAAATTCACGGCACGAAAATGTGCTCAATTTCTTAACAGACAGTAAGAATAATTCATTAAAGATTATTTCTCACCTGTCTGTAGAAATTCCCGGAAAGACGAGCCCCCATTTGTTAAGAATGTTTTAGCTCTTTATCTTTCGATGCCGTCCGAATATTCTCAGTCCTTGCATTCATGAAGACATGGGCCCATGGAAAGAATTATGAACAAGACGCCAATTGTCTTTTCACAAACTTCTTCCAAGTTTATTGTTACATCCATACATTATATAGTCTCATTGCTAGGGGTGGTGCAGTGGTACATCCAATGAGAATTATACACCACATCTGTGGTACTCAGGCCAAGAAATATACGTTATATAAAATGGAAGTCTGGCAAAGAAAGTTCTGGACATATTAGGGATACACTTGGACGGAGAGAACTACATCTTTATGCCAAGTGTCGATATGCCAAGTCACCGCTGAGCTAGGAGGCCCCCTCCTCAGTTGAACATTTGAACTCCATTTAAGATGTATATATGTGAGGATAAGAGAGATACAGTCAAACAGAAGAGAGAGAGAGAGCGAGAGGAGGGAGTGAGAGGAGGGAGTGAGACACAGAGAGAATGGGGAAAAACACGTATGGGAGGAGGGAGCGATCAGAAGAAAAGTGAGAAGGGAGGAGGGATTGCATAGAGGCAAACTCACAGAAACATCTGGAAGAGAGCATGATATATTTTAACAATGTGATTAGCTACTCCCCAACACGGTTTAAAGTTCAATGAATGTAAAGAAAAGCAAGGCTGACGGTGCTCTGAGAACTACACCATGCGCGTGCAGCTTCCGCTCTGCTGCTTATGTTGCGTGAAAAGTGTTTGACTCTCACCATGGCATGTCGCTCTTCCTCTGCACAAAACATGTCCTACTTCATCATAACCAAAGGTACTCGTTTATAGACTACTAATAACCCATCCACCTCACCATATTCAAAGTTATTTTATCACGTCTGTTTATTTGTTTGTTTCTCATTCTGTACGCTGCATTCAGTCAAAACAAAGTATCCCAACTTTTAGTATCACGGTTTTATGACAAATGATTCATTTTAACTAATCTAAATCTGTGTTAGTTCATTTATTAGACAAGCCACCAGACTTGCAACTAAACTAAACCTCGCATTAAAAATGAACTCGCTTTACTTCGGCAGGTAAAAATCAACGAAAGGATAAATCTGTGCATTTCCCACCGATTATTTATAATTGCGTTCATATAATTCGGATTACGTAACCCAAACTAGAGCCAGCAGCAACCAAAATATTAAATTTCCTGAAGTTCAGCACCGCCTCCTCCTCAGAAACAGTCCAGTAAACGCGATGCTATCGCATTACGTGTGAGCGGACTTTCAGGAGACTTTTAATGTGTGTGCACTTGCTGAAGTTTTGCACTTTCTGACACGAGAACAGTACTGTGTTGACTTGTCTCTTAAAAAAAATAAATATCATAATCTATCGCTGCTTCCGCTCTCTTTTGGCTGTGGATCTACAGCTCATCACCAGCAAACTCTTAACAGCGGCAGGTGTGTATTTAAATATGTAATCTGTCTAATCTTACGCTTGATCACAAGATACAATGCTTGACTGAATGACTTGATGTAATGTAATAGTATTTAACAGTGCACATGTTCGTGTGATGTAAAGCCAGCGGCAAAGATCTGGAAATTAATGCTGCTCTGTTGTGACTAAAGTTGTATGAACATAATCTTGTCTGTTTGAAGAACAACATCTATTTTGCCAATTGCTTGTGCTCCATCTTTGTAAATAAATGATGTGAAAATAGAACTGAAGGATTTTGAGAAGTGGTCTTCAACCTTTTTCAGGACAAGAATGGACTTTATGGAGGTAGATAGAGAGATGGAGCAGGGACCGCTTAGTAGATATTGTATTAAACTGAGTGTTGTTATGTTAACCTAGTTTACATTAACATGCATATTTGAACTACTTTCTAACTAGAATAATATGCTACTTTTGGGGTAAGTGTAACATGATTTATAACTCTTAAAGGGATAATTCAAGTTCTCTCATCATTTAGGGTGAATTCGGGTAATCTGGGACATTTTTTGCAATTTTGACTTCTGCGATTTATTTCGATATCTATCTAACACATGAGATCAACACATTAGACTATTCTGAAATCCCTAAGATGTTTTCTAACCACACTAGAAGAAAGAATGTAGATATTATACCCAGAGGAGACATGCCACACCTATTAGTGTTTTTGTGCCAAAAAATAAAAAATAAAAAAATCTACTTGATTTTGATAATCTGGGACATGTGTATTAGGCCTAAAAAAGCCTATATTCACCATACTTTTGCATGCCAAACACAATATCACCAATTTTAAAAAAGCATTATGAAAAAAAAGACAAGTACAGAAATCTCAATAAGAAAATGTATATTCCAATATCAGGAAAAATAATTTCTGTCTCTACACAGGATTAACAATCTACTGTGTTAATTCATTTAAATTAATTTAAAACTCTATTAAAATTGTTTAACATTTGTTTAACATTGTATTAACATTTTAAAAAAATCAACTAAAAATTAAGCAACAGCAAGCAACAATTTGATTAACGGATTATTCATTCAGTTATTCAAGTTCTCCATTCTATAAAATTGGGGCTACTAGGGGAACAATATTGAATAGATCACAAACATAATTTGACAACAATTAGGAACATTGTCTTATTTATGACAGATTTATGTCCTTAACATTAATCTAGTCAGAATCCTATGTCACTGACCTTATCATGCAATTCCCAGGGGAGCTTCTTGATTGACAAGTGCCCTGCTCCTTTCTGTGGAATCACCCCCATGAAGTCATGTGATTTCAGTCACATGACATCCATGCTAAAATTATAGTAAAAGTCCTGTTGACTAAATTTTGTTAGAACAGGAAATAAACACACTGGAGTTTAGGTGTCCCAGATTACCCAATGTCCCAGATTACCCGAATTCACACTACTCACTTTCATTTTGTTCCAGTTACATAAAAAATAGAGAACAAAGAAGACCGTGTTGGTCTTTTTTCCATGCAACTGCAATGAATGAAGACTGAAGGTGTCAAACTTCAAAATAATGCAAAAGCACCATTGTCAATGTGCAAAATATCTTTTATGTTCGGTAGAGCAAATAAGGTCATACAGGTTTGGAACAACATGAGATTAGTAAATAATGACATAATTTCACTTTTAGGTGAAAATGAGGAGCCTCAAAAGGATATTGGAAGCTCCTAGAGAGTTTGTTTAACATTATTCATAACTCTGTAATGCTGTTTAATAAACACAATTGTCACTATAGCTTCACTGGCCCATTGTCAGGAGAGTTTGACTGACTGGAAGCCCCTCAATTAAAATTACCCTAATTTTCCCCCATTTAAGCCCCTTAGAGTGATAGACTAAATCTTTAGTGCTGTCTTATTCTGTTTGCATGATGAACCATATCTGTAACTTCTACAAGCCACCATCTGTAGTGCACTGTAAAAAGTGATAAGTTGACTTAACTTTAAAAAATTTAGGAAAACCGTTGCCTTAAAATTATTAAGTAAATAATAATTTTAAAAAAATAAGTTAAGTGAATTGTCAAGTTCACTTAACTTTTTTAAAAATCATTATTTACTTAATAAAGACAAGTCAACTTATCACTTTTTACAGTGTGCACAGACGCAGTTGAAATACAGAGTTCTGGCATGAAACTCTAGATGTGCTGTCCGATAGATCTAAGGCTGATGATACACGGGGGAACTTTTTGAGCAATGTTGCCGGGCAACTTTGGGCAATATTGCCATCAATAGGCAACCACGTGAAACACAGGGCCCACGGCTTATCTAAAATATCCAGATAGAAATTTGTTACCCATTCTCAGTGGGAAGTTGCCCAAGCAACATTGCTCAAAAAAAGTTGCTCAGCAAAGTTGCTCAAGAAGTTGCCCGTGTATCATCAGCCTAACTCAATCTGACCTAATGACATCATTATCACATGGCACAGCTGATTGGTTCTCTCCTGTATCGGTAGCCAATGAGCTCTCTGCTCAACATTCAAATATATGACTAGTGGTTGTTGTAGCAGTTTCACAGTGTGCTTCAGAAACCCTCCACCTTCCCCAGCTCCACCTGTATAGATCTGCTACGAGGTGATTCATGTATGCTGTGGGGGGTTATTTCATGTATGATATATTTGCAGCAGCAGTATTTCTTACATGCTCACAGCAGCATGTTGTGGATGTATTGGCAGTAGCAAGTCTCGGTACTTGCTCTGCCACAGCAGAAGCAGCGTAGCAGATCTATTTCGCCAAGACCAAATACATTATCATTGTCATGTACATTACCATATCAATCCCTCCGAGAGTTCTCATGACAGAAATGCTATTTTCAGCCCTTCTCAGCAGTCTGTGACATCTTAATTCATTGTGAGATTTGATTTATTTCACTTTTTGCTAATCTCACCTAATCCATGCTATTCATATTCATCTGTTATATCTTCTGTTATTTGTTCCTGTTTTTGATATTACTTCATGATTTTGGCAAGAGGAGAGAACTTCTCACAAACCACTGTGTGCACATTTTGCACTTTTTTTTTTTTTTTTTGGTTTATTATGTTTGGTATCTGCCGTGGAATGGCTGTTTGCATATTTTATGATATTTCTGTGGTTTCACAACTAATAAAGGATTATGTAATCTAAGTTAATGTATATTTGGGAATTAACAGCAATTCATTTACTGCTTTTATTCAGTTTGCATCCATCATTAGAAGCCATGCTTGAGAAAAGTCAGTGAAAGTGTTCACTTTTTCCACTATGGTTTAATGCTGTTTGTTTATGTGTTTGTGCAGAGGATGTTTGAAAAAGCGACAAAGAAGCTGGTCCAACAGATAGATCCGAAGGGTGCTCTGATTGCGGCTTCCAGCCTAAATGATTCCAAAAAACTCCAGCCGCTTGCGGTGGTGCAGAAAATCCAGAAAGGCTGGTTCTGGCAGCAAACTAAATACAAACCCACGGAATTCAAAATCAATGACCTGCTGGAAGGGGATCCAATTAAACCAGGTAAAGTGCATAGTGAATTAGTATCTCAGTATGTTCTCAGTAGAAAAAGGTGATTTTTCAAAATATGCCTAAATGGCACTGTCTTGCGTCTGACCTTTTTGAAATGAATATCTCTCTATGTTTTGACCAGTGTGTGACGAGGAAGAGTTTGTAAAGTTTGAGGGAGAGTACAGAAACTCTGTAGCTGGAACTGTAGAGGTGGGAGGTTCTGCTGTCTGCCTAAATGTGAATGGAGAGGGCACATCGAAACTTTGTTTATCCCTCGGGACACTTAAGAAGGAAGCTGTGGATATTCCCAAACTTCTGAAGCTCACTAGAGGAAGGTCAGAGAAAAATAATTTAATATGAAATCATTATTTAATATCAAATTTAATATGATAGCAATATTTAATATCAAATTAAGGAGAATATATATATATATATATATATATATATATATATATATATTAATTTTGTTTAGTTTTTGTTGTAATTTGGAAAATCAGTTAAGGTCCTAAAGCTGAACCTTGCTGTATCTCTTGATAAGACAGTTCATTCAAAAATGATTATTATTGTCATGAAAAAATGATTATTTTTTAAATTTTAAGTTATTCACCCTCATGTTATTCAAAATCTGTAAAGGAGATATTTTGAAAATATTTTGAAAATTTTTAAACTGTCCAAAACAGTACTGGATTTTCATTCAGATATTTGTAAAGTCATACAGGTTTGGAATGACATACGGATGAGTATATGATGACAAAATTGACATTTTGATGCAGATAAGATAACAATCTGATGTGGTGTGATATTCATTCCTCTGCTCTTGACCTTGATGACTCCTGTAGGAAGTTGGACCTCACAGGCTCTTTTTTCAAGAAGCCCCCCCAAAAAAACAAGACTTTTACCCTCCTTAAAGAGCGAGTTTTAACCACCTGCAACAGCTTTATCTCCTACACCGAACTGGAGAAGGCTAGCTGCCATGCTGAGGCTGGTTTTCCTGAGGTTTGTAAGAAGTTTGTTCAGGGATTGAAAGCTAATGAGCAGGAGTTTAGCTTCATTAATAAATGTCATTATCATATCATATCAATAATAAATCTGCTTTTCTGACTCAGTGTTGTTATTGGTAACTAAACTATTTAAATAATTTTCATTAATTAATATAAAGCTAAAATAAAATAAAATATAATTATGGGATGAATACTGAAACTTAAAACATAATTGAGAAGCACTAAAATGACTAAAACCGAAATTCAAATAAATTAAAGCTATACAGAACTAAAAACTGCACTAAATAAAATTAAATAGCACAATAAAACTACTAAAACTAAAATTAAAATAAAAACTGAAAATATAAAAATAAATGCTAATTCAAAATATGAATAAATACTAATTGTATATAAATAATATAACAAAAAACACACTCACATAACTGTTTCTTTGGGGTTTCAGATGTACACGAAAGACAGCGGTAAATATCAATATGGCTCTAAGACTACATTTCACATCCCACCGGACACTGTTATGGCTTACAGTGTCATTGAAATGACCATCGAAAATGACGGCTACTTTGGTCAGTGACATTTACTGAATATGGCTGAACAACATTACAGTACCTTTTGATTATTTATAACATGTATCAACAAATATTACATTCATCACTATTATTTTTTTCATTTATATGTATTTTTAATAATTTTATATTAATTATAAAAACAGTTGTGTTTTTACAGTACATATACAACAAATGTGCTATATATGTTTTTGGGCTTTCTATGTCTGAGTTTTGATTTTTGTGTGAGTTTAGATTTGTGCGTTGGATCCAGTGGGGTGGAATCAGATGATATTTCCCAGAATCCCTTTCCCACTTCCTCAGAGGTGGATGGTCAAGGGCCACTTATCCAAGAAGGTTTCCCACTTACTACTCTAAAAGAAGGTGTGTTTCAGTTGCTTTGTGTTCTGCTTAAGTAGCTGTGCAGAAGCAGAAGTAGGATTTATTTCTCTTTCCCATTTTTAAGTTCCTAGTTCTTAGGATATTGCCATTCTAATAATGAGAGTCGTTTCAAGATGTAAATCTGTGGTCTCTTTGCAGCACTTGCAGATGTTCAGGCAAGATTTTGTGCACTGGCTGACTTGTCTGCTGAAAGCCGTTCCTCCGTCCTGCTCCTGTTGAGGAAAATTCTGACGGACCGATCTGTCTTGTCAGCTTTGATGGACAGAGTGAGTGATAATACTTGCTAAATCACATACAAAAAATGCAGAAGGATATTGTGAAATTGCATAAATGGGTGATTCCTTCTTTATTTTCTGTCCTCTAGAATGATACCTTTTTCCTCATTTTTAAGAGAGTTAAAATGATACATGTCCCATAATTTCTCTATTTTGTGCTTACCCACGCAGATTTATTTCTCCTGTATATTAAATTAGTAAAAAGTGTTAGTTATAACATCATTACAAATTAAACAAGTTTCATTTTTCAAGATTTCTGAGTCAGGGGTCCCATAACAAAAAAATTACACAAATATAAAATAGTTTGTTCCTCTTTATATCACTTATATTTATTTTTCTCTGATCTCATTGTCTTTTTTTTCTTTTAGCTTGAGGTGTTAAGCAGTGGTGAAGCTTCCTGCTTCTTAACCAGCGAGTTGTCTGAAGAACAGAATCAGAATATTGGTGCATTTTTAGACTTACTGAAGTGTGACCAACTTGACAAGACGTCATCAACGTCATTGTCAACTTATAATGGATGTCAGATATCAACAACCAATCATAGCGATCCTTCCTTGGCATCTGAGTTAAATGAATCAAGCTTCACACCAGAAGAACAGAATGGATGTCACACAGCTGGATCCCATGAGAATGGATGCTCAACAAAAGCAAGCAGGCAGAGCAAGGAGCTCATGTATGCCATGCAAATGCTGATGAACGCTCTTGAGGGTTAGTAGTACTATACCTCAACTCAGAGGTTTCTTATGCATATAGACTCTATCTGTATTCACTCATAGACTTTATTGTTCGATTCAGAGCTGACGGGCGCTGGATTGGACCTCCTAGAGCCGTTCTGCACTTCTGAAGGTCTCCAAAGTCTACAGGATTTAGTGAGTTTGATATTGTTGGATGCTACTGCAGATTCTGCATGAATGCTTGAGGAAAATTACATTATTTATTCAGTTTGATTTAATTGAATCCTTTTTGTTTTCTGTAAACCTAGGTAATTCATCTGACTACTAGTGATATGCCTCTCTGCAAGGACACCATCCCTGTTTTCCTCCAAAGTGACAATGACTTCCACAGAGTGGAGGAACTTTTTAAGTCATGTAATGTTTTGCTAAGGAAAGAGAATGACATGTTGACCTCAGAAATGACCTGTAGAGAGGGATTCCTCCCTATGGTTCTGTGCATTGCCATCCATGGCCTTGCATCATTTGTAGCTGCGTGACAGTGTTAGTGCTTTTACTGACAGCTGAAATAGGCAGTTAAAGTGTGAAGTCATGTTTTCCCAGTTACTAAGTTACATATTAGTTAATGCATAAATTAATCGTTTCAGTTTTAATGTTCCTATGTGCAGACATTTACTTGCTTGCTTATGAAAATTTTTTGCACTTATTTTATCTTTGTTAATTCCATAATAGTAATCCATCTCAGTAATATATCTCAAACTATCGATAAACTAGCGATAATTTTTTACTCATATGTAGAATATATGACATTATACATTTATTATTGTGTATCTCTCTGCAGATCAGGAGTGAATGCAGCAATTTTCTCCAAAAGCTTCTGTTGCATCATGCACTTTTATTATTAAATGAAAAAGAGGAACAAAGAATAACAATGGTCGGTCTGTTTATTGCCTTGTTGTAACGGTCTTGTTGACATAGAGACAAAAATACATTTGGCAGAGAGGTCATGACGTTCTGGAACAGAATTTGAAAGACAGGAAAAGATCAACAGGACTATTTGTTCGGTTCTTTAACGTACTGAAGACAAGACGACAGACACAACTTGCAGCCCAATGTTGTACAACAGAAAAAAACGGTGAATGAAATATGACAAAACACACTATAAATAAACTTCACACATTGATATGGACTTTTGCATAAAAGAGATTTAATGAATCTCGTTTGGATATGTAGAGAAGCATATAAACAGTTGGGAGATCAGGGTTCATGTAAACAGTTTTATGGTTCATGGTTTTAGGATCTAGAATGTTCTACAGGAGCCCTTGGCCTGCTACACTCTGTCAGGTTAGTCCTTCATTTGAGTATCAATCAAAACATCACAGTAGGTTCAGGTACTGAAAAATTAAAAAGGAGAAACATGTAAAAAATAACTACAATAATAAATTAAAAAATGGCCTGTCATTCTCCAAGGCCAGTTTCAGTTCCCTTTCAAGGGAACTTCGAACTGCGTCCTCAATCCATGTTATGGTAAGTACGTACGCTAGTCTCTGTGTACTTTCTGAAAGCCACGTTGTGGTAAGATCGCACACCAAGTGTTTTCCGGTCTTTCTATAATCCTGTACGGTATGGGTTATGCGCTGTGGCTTCGTCCCCTTTCTTTGAGTCGGTCAGGGCCCGCTTTCACCTTGGGCCCCACTCTATCTATGTATCCCTAGTGATACTGACTTGAACAGGGTGTTGCTACCAAGGATCTGTTGAGACAGTTCCTTCAGCGAGCTCATGCAGAGCAAGCAGTAGCCCCTGGGTGACAGGCCAAGACCTAGTTACTATCCTAGGTGCTTGGTCGTATCCCCTTAAAGGAATCTCTGCTTCTGATTCCAAGCCTTTGAGCTCCACCCTGGGTCCAGGAGGCCCGGCCCCTAACAGGTAAGTTCTGGGGTATGCAGCTCAGGTTTTTGGCCAAAGGGGATAATGTCACTGACAGCCGTTCACCCGTCCCAGGGGCAACTCCCTTAGCCTGGTAGAGTTGGTACTTAGTGCTCGCCTTTTGTGCCTGGTTTTGCACTCCCCTCAGCATGGCGGCGTGGGTATTCCGTTCCCCATAGTGACCCCTAGAGGACGCAGTTCGAAGTTCCCTTGAAAGGGAACGTCTCAGGTTACATATGTAACCATGGTTCCCTGAGTAGGGAACGAGACACTGTGTCCTCTAGGCTCGGTGCCATGCTTCGGACGCAAGCTTCAGACGAAGAAGTGAATGACGTATTTTCCCGGCGCCCCTTTATACTGTGGCGGCGCCAGGTAATGACGTCATAGGCTGTCGCCAGCCAATGTTATTGTCGTGTTTAGATATATGCTTCAGACACCGGTCACGCTGATGGCGTTCCCCATAGCAACCCCTAGAGGACGCAGTGTCTCGTTCCCTACTCAGGGAACCATGGTTACATATGTAACCTGAGACGTTTTCCTCATTTTTCTTTTGTTCCAACTCCAAAGATGTTACAAATAGAAAGATATTCTTTAAAAACATACAAATGCTAAAATAAATAAGTACTCTTCCCTTTCAGTTTGAGTAGAAAAACCTTGCATTGTGTGCACAATAGTGAGGCTGGGACTAACGGCGCTTTTGTGGCAGACAACGCTCATTTGGTTGGTCAATCCAAATGCGTGACTTCACTGCCCCGCATCAATCACCTCGCATACCATTCATACTCATATACACACACACACACACACACTCAAACACTCTTGTATGCTGATCTTCTAAAGATGCCCTTAGTAAACCCAGCTCACTGGAACCCACTGTGGTTCAGTACAGAGTTGGTCCACAGCCGACTGCAGTTTCTCAAACGCACCGTCTAGGTTGTCATTGACAATAATGAGGTCAAAGTAGTGTCTGTAAGCCCGCAAGATGCGAGCGCTTTCATCCACGGTCTTCTTTAGGTCCACATCCTGTGAGAAAGAAAGAGAGAGAATACAAATATTACTTAAAATTAAGAGAGAACTTATGTTGTCAGATGAACCAGACATTCACTGAAACAAATAATTAAGTCAATGTGTAAAACAACCACTATAAATGTTGTATAATATAATATATTATATAATATAATATATATAATTCCTCCCTCTGCTTTTTGTGGAATAATGATTACATTTACAGGTGCATCTCAATAAATTAGAATGTCGTGGAAAAGTTAATTTATTTCAGTAATAATTGCACACAGACTGAAGTAGTTTAAGTCTTTGGTTCTTTTAATTGTGATGATTTTGGTTCACATGTAACAAAAACCCACCAATTCACTATCTCAACAAATTAGAATACTTCATAAGACTAATAATAATAAAAATAAATAAATAAAAAACATTTTTAGTGAATTGTTGGCCTTCTGGAAAGTATGTTCATTTACTGTATATGTACTCAGTACTTGGTAGGGGCTCCTTTTACTTTAATTACTGCCTCAATTCGGCGTGGCATGGAGGTGATCAGTTTGTGGCACTACTGAGGTGGTATGGAAGCCCAGGTTTCTTTGACAGTGGCCTTCAGCTCAGCTGCATTTTTTTGGTCTCTTGTTTCTCATTTTCCTCTTGACAATACCCCATAGATTCTCTATGGGGTTCAGGTCTGGTGAGTTTGCTGGCCAGTCAAGCACACCAACACCATGGTCATTTAACCAACTTTTGGTGCTTTTGGCAGTGTGGGCAGGTGCCAAATCCTGCTGGAAAATGAAATCAGCATCTTTAAAAAGCTGGTCAGCAGAAGGAAGCATGAAGTGCTCCAAAATTTCTTGGTAAACGGGTGCAGTGACTTTGGTTTTCAAAAAACACAATGGACCAACACCAGCAGATGACATTGCACCCCAAATCATCACAGACTGTGGAAACTTAACACTGGACTTCAAGCAACTTGGGCTATGAGCTTCTCCACCCTTCCTCCAGACTCTAGGAGCTTGGTTTCCAAATGAAATACAAAACTTGCTCTCATCTGAAAAGAGGACTTTGGACCACTGGGCAACAGTCCAGTTCTTCTTCTCCTTAGCCCAGGTAAGACGCCTCTGACGTTGTCTGTGGTTCAGGAGTGGCTTAACAAGAGGAATACGACAACTGTAGCCAAATTCCTTGACACGTCTGTGTGTGGTGGCTCTTGATGCCTTGACCCCAGCCTCAGTCCATTCCTTGTGAAGTTCACCCAAATTCTTGAATTGATTTTGCTTGACAATCCTCGTAAGGCTGCGGTTCTCTCGGTTGGTTGTGCATCTTTTTCCTCCTTGTGAATGGTGTCAATGATTGTCTTCTGGACAACTGTCAGATCGGCAGTCTTCCCCATGATTGTGTAGCCTAGTGAACCAAACTGAGAGACCATTTTGAAGGCTCAGGAAACCTTTGCAGGTGTTTTGAGTTGATTAGCTGATTGGCATGTCACCATATTCTAATTTGTTGAGATGCACCTGTATAAAGTTCATTTTACAGACAGACTGAGGGAATTAATTAAGAGTTTAAGACCAAATGGAGCTCTCTGTCAGACTGTTGCTTCAGCAGTGGGCGGGACTAATGCACAAATAATGCATAAGTATTCTGCTGTCACTGTCTGCATTTTGATGTGAGCAAATCACTTGGGTGAACAACATGATTAATATTCATGAGCTCATGGCCTGACATTAACACACAACAGACACTGAGCTGCTGTGAATTAGGTTGTTAAATATAACATTTTAACAATTAAGTAGCTCTTAGCGCAATCTTAATCAAGTAAAGAACACGTTTGACTGATTGATGTTTTCTTGTTGTGCTTTCAAACTACCAGTCAAAAGGTTTTTATTTGATCAAAATAAGGTAAAAAAAGTAATTAACTAGAATAGTAAAATTTTATATATTGTAAAATAAAATAACAGTTTTATATATATATATATATATATATATATATATATATATATATAATATGTGTGTGTGTGTGTATATTATATGTGTGTGTGTATGTGTGTATATATATATATATATATATATATATATATATATATATATATATATATATAACACTTTTTTCAGGATTCTTTGAATAGAAAGTTCAAAAGAAACACTTTTTAAATAGAAGGAAAATCTTTTGTAACACTGTGTGGGATTACAAATTTTAAGAATCTGTCTTAGATCAGCTTGATCTTACATCCTGACGTAACATCATATGAAAACCTAAGGTGATCTACATTGTATTGGGCATTTAATGTGAACATAATGGAATCTGTTTACTGATTAGATTCAATATAGTTTCTAGTGAGGGGGTTTTGCTGGTCTCTGATCTTCCTACTGAAAGTTAACTACATGTGAATTTTTACACATCTTTAGTTCTCGTGGCCAGGAGCAGCTTAAACCATTTGGGTACTGTTTGGGTACTTTCTTATTAAAAAGCTATTTAAAACTGTGTCTCTATGAAAACGAAGCAAGACTGCCAAGCCCATGTTTACATAGAAGTACAATTAAAAAACATGCCCTGTACTCAGAATGACATACCAGCAATTAAAACTGTCAAATCCAAAACTACAGCATGGTAGAATATTTCAGAGGCAGAAGAAACTTGTGAGGTGTACCACTACTGACACAAATGCTGAAGTAGGTAGGTAGCAAATATAGTGTGGGTAGGTATCCAAATATAGTGTGGGTGGGTATCCAAATATAGTGTGGGTAGGTCATATTTTCAGGACACCAGCCCTGAGAAGGTTGAACAAGACTCACTGTGAGCTGTTTGGTGGTGAGTCCAGCATCAACCACAGCTTTGTGCATAGCCTTCAGTGTGTCGAACTCTGGCGCTGCGATGAACACGACGTACGGCATGAACTCTGCAGTTTTTAACACCTTCAGAGCCTGAAGACAGATGATGTAAAAGTGAAAAACAGTTAACATTTAGAATACAAAGATAAAACAGCCATATCAAGGTTTGATTACATATTATATGGTTTATGGATGTAAAGTCTCTGATATCTCATGCATGTATTAAAGGGGTCATATGATGCGATTTCAACTTTTCCTTTCTCTTTGGAGTGTTACAAGGTCTTGGTGCATAAAGAAGATCTGTAAAGTTGCAAAGACTAAAGTCTCACATCCAAAGAGATATTCTTTATTAAAGTTAAGAGTCAGCCACATCCCCCTAAAACGGCTCGTTTTAACACACCCCCACATCTCTACGTCACGATGTGGGGAGATTTTTACAACACCACCCAAATGTATACGCAAAGAAAGGAGGCGTAACTTTCTCGCTCTAGTGTTGCTGCTTCCGCCAGCGCCATTGTGGAGAGACGTTGTGTGTTTGGATGCGAAAGAAAAAGTACTTTGTTTGGGCTTCCAAAGAAGAAATCTGTGGTTGAGTTTTATTTACAACGCTGTCCCAGAGCAGTACAACACAAATACTCGAGTTTCACGGAGGATTGTTTTCTGAAGATGGGAGAGAACAAGGCCGGTTGTGCACGTAACCACTCCAACTCGCCCCGCTCCGAGCGGGCTTCGAACCGGAAGATGGGCGCTCTAACAGTCGCTAGAACAGGGGAGTGAGGATTACTCACACAGAATTTGCTGGACGACTGTTACAGAAAGGCTTTTACTCTAAAGTGGGGCAGTTCCAACTTTACAAGGATAGTCTGGCGCTTCTGACTCACAGCCTGTGAGTAAGTTACATTTTATTATTAATCTGCTACTTAACGTTAATATTCAAACGCGAGTTTTGAGCAGTGTGGAGGTGTGCTTGTAGTTTGTGTTTCTCCGATCACAAATGCAGACATGGTGTTATGTTTACACGGGGCAATGCAATGCGATGCGTAAAAAGACAGTACAAGTCATTATAATCAGTAATTATGTCCCCACTGGACATAAAACTTTTTTTCTTTTGTACAAAGCTCGATTTAGGTATATGATGAAACTGTTGCAATGAATTCATTTTGACAACCAACAGAATGTTAAACATTGACTGTTTACTTTTTCAGAGCTCATTGATTATATAAAATTCAGTGAAGGTTGACTAAACTTTGAACTAGTTATCTGCATCCATCAACTATGAGATAGTTGAGAATTCACAACTATGAGATAGCTGTGAACTGAAATTGGTCTGTGCAAACAGGGAGTTTCCTTTTTAGAGCTGTCTGAAATCAAAGACAAAACTGGTCATGAGTATTTGGAGGGCTTTTATTATGTAATGCTACATCAGACAGTCCTGAAACTGGCTAAGTGACACACTGGGGTAGTGGACTGTCAATCTGAACTGAAAGTGGTGTGTGCAAACAGGGAATTTACTTTTCAGAGCTATCTAAAATCAGAGACAGAGAAGGTAGAATGAGGTTTTGGAGGGCTTTTACTTTGTAATGCTGCATCAGATTGTCCTAACATTGGCTGACTGACACACTGGGGTAGTGGACTGTCAATCTGAATTGAAAATAGTCTGTGCAAACAGGGATTTTCCTTTTTAGAGCTATACAAAATCAAAGTCAAAATTGGTCATATAAGAGATTTGGGAGGTTATTTGCAAGTTTATGAAAGGCTTTGATATTGTTATTTATCATCAGACAGTTATTTTATATTATTTGGAAATTCTACATTTAATTTTACTCTACAGTTGAAGTCATTTTCATGTTATGAGACCGTTTTTTAAACATTTGTATTTTATTTATTTGTTTGTTTATTTATCTGTCATTCTTTAATTCGTTATTGACAGAGAAATTTGCTCAATAAATGAAAGCCAAAGATCGCTTTTCCTCTGATCTGGGGTTTTACACGCTTTTACCGTAACGCATAGTAACGCGCAACACAAAACAACGTGGCGGCTAGAATGACCGTGTTTTTTAAAGTGGAGGCTGGCCTGACCGCAGTTATCAAACGGGGCAGATTAACGTTACACAACGTCTCGTGAATGGCGCTTCGGAAGAGGAGTTCATCATTCCGGAGGAAAATGAACATCTGAATCGTTTCACAAGGTCGTTCAAAGTGTCTCAGTCAGTTCCCTAGTAGTGAATCAGTAGATCGTGCACACGAGTTCTTGCACAGGGGAAGACCATGGCTCAGTAAACACTGGAACAACTGATCAATCAATTTGTAAAACGTCACCACTGGTTTTTATCAACAACAGCCAGGACCGTTATATTTTGATATTATTTTTATGCTATTTAAGGTAACTTAGCCCTATAATATGAACTGTACATGTTCTATTACAAATCCAGTCAGCATCAATGCTCCCTGTTGTGCAATGGATTGTGGAATGGATTTGTGCCAAAAAAAAAAAAAAAGTTGCAACTTCTGTTTCATCAGAAATTTAATTAACTGATATTGATACATTGTAAATGATTTAAAGGCATCATTTCATTTTTGAACTTAAAATGTACTTTTCTTTCTCCATCAGGGTGTGGCAGAGCTGTACTGCTACGGACCGCGTCCACAGGTGGATAATGGGACGGCCTCTAGATGTAGAGGTTAACTGTGAAATAATGCGGGTACCACTCGTTAAGCAGCCGCGAACCAAACAGCGACAGTGACACGAGGGTGTGGTGGAACTGGTCGGTGGCTCGACCAATTTCATGTTAAAAAAACCACATAGACCTGTAGACGGCACTGTGACATGGCGAGTCCAAGCCGCCATCAAATAAGCTCGTGCTAACCAGAAGACTGGGCAGCAGCGGTCTTCTCCCCACTGCTGGTGGATGTACTCAGTTTAATGAGTGAACAGCAACTTCAGGGCTACAGTGGCAGGCCCCACGTACCGATTCTTCCGGGAACAAGGCTGTCATTACTGCGCTTACCACCGCCCCTGCCCCAAGGCAGTGAAGAATCCAGGGGCTACCAATCTCATCATGACATGACAGATATAAACAGCACCAGGGTTAGAGCCCCTGACATCATAGGTGCCAACTGTCGATTGGCGCAAGACTGCGCCCTTATGAAGAGGATCATCTCAAGCCATGCTCGGGACGGCGGTTCTTGGACCAAGGTCGAGCAGAGGGCTCCAAAAGTTGATTTGCAATCAGTTACCCATTTCGCAACCTGGATTGTCAATAAGTACAAGTACAATATCGCTGCAGCCGGTATCACAGAGGCGGGGCTGCCAGGCCATGAGCAGAAAACGGTCAACGGTGCTACCATGCTGCTTTCAGGTGGCATGGACCACACAATGTGGGTGGCGTTAGTCCTGCGCCCACCACTCAGAGACTCACTGGTAATGTGGCAACCAATTTCACCACGACCCCTGTATGCACGGCTTCTCCACTGGCGGGGACATCTCTCACTTATAGTTGCCTACGCCCAACAGAGGACGCTGATGCCATGGTGAAGGACAGTTTCTATGACCAGCTGGCTTCCACAATACAGTCAGTGCCAAAACACGACAAATTGCTCATTCTTGGTGACATGAATGCGAACCCAGGTACAAGGACTGCCGGTTTCTAAGATGTCGTCGGACCATTTGGTGTGGGTACTACAAACGACAACTCAGGCCGTCTTCTTTCTCTATGTTCCTCTGAGGGCATAATGGCCACCGGGTCGTGGTTTCAAAGAAGAGATATCCATAGGTTTACATGGATATCTAATGATGGCCGCACTAGGAAGGAACTGGATCATATCCTGGCACGACCACTCAGTATTGTTAGATCTTACAGAGTTTTCCGTGGTGCAGAGGCACCAGCAAATAGTGATCACCGCCTCCTTGTTGCGGCCATCGCAATTCCATTTAGACGCATATATAAGCATAAGCCACAGCCAACACTCAATGTGCAAATTTTGATAGACAACCACGAGATAGCTCAGCGCTACAAGGTCACCATCGAGAATAAGTTCTCAACGCTGGGTGAACTTTCAGAGGACGTTGAGACCGCATGGGCAACAATCAGCAACACTATTCACACAGTCGCCAAAGACATTGTAGCCTATAGAAGATCACGTCGGAAGCCGTGGCTATCAGATGAAGCTTTGGATATAATATACACAAAAGCTCGAGCCTGCTTAGCTGGTGACAAGGCAGAGCATAAGCGCCTCCAGGGTATCTTTAGGGGCAAGGCAAAGCGCGATCGTGAAGCATACTACCAGTCCCTAGCTAACAAGGTGGAGAACGGGCTACATCAGAATAATTTAAAAGCAGCATACAGGACCATCAGTAAGATAAAGGGTTCACACAGGACTCAAGGTACCACCCCGATTCTTAGAGCAGATGGCTCAATATGCTCTAATCAATCCGATATCCTGCATCGCTGGCGTGAATAATTCTCGAATGCACTCAATTACTCATCAGCTGTGCCATTTTCAGATTTAACCACTGAATCCACCTCAGCTCTTGATGTTCCAAGTATATCCCCTGATTTTCCAACCTTGGACGAGGTTCGCTCAGCCATTCAAAAGCTCCGTCATGGCCGTGCTGCCGGCCCAGATGGAATTTCACCAGAACTATTGAAATGCGCAACCAACTCTGTCAGCAAAGCTCTCCATAAACTATTTCTATGGGTGTGGTCTTCTGGGCATGTTCCTCCTCAGTGGAAAGAAGGCATTATCATGGCTCTGTACAAGTGTAAGGGGTCAAGGAACAAATGTTCCAACTATAGACCTATTACACTATTGTCAGTTCCAGGAAAGGTGTTTGCTCACGTTTTGCAAGCAGGGATTCAACCCCTTCTTTTGTCTCGACGGCATCCTCAACAATCAGGTTTCACCCCGGGCAGATCTACAACAGATGCCATTCTCGCACTTAGGCTCTTATCAGAAATACATTGTGAGTTTAATCGTCCACTCATAGTAGCCTATGTTGATCTTAAGGCAGCGTTTGACTCTGTGGATCGTCAAGCACTGTGGAGTGCACTGCGGGGCACTGGTATCCCAAATTTCCTGCTAGATCTCATTAAGGACCTTCATTCCGGTACTACCGCCAGAGTGAGGGTTAACGGCTCACTCTCTGAGGTGCTTACAACTACCTCCGGAGTTACGCAGGGCTGTGTTCTGGCCCCAGCACTTTTCTGCAGAGCCATGGATTGGATCCTCGAGCGAATAGCATCACAGAATGGCGTTAAAGTGCCAGAAAATGATTTCACTGACCTAGACTATGCAGATGATGTCCTTTTGCTAGCCGAATCTGCATCAAAATTGGTAACATCTCTTGAGCATTTTGAGCAAGAGGCTTCCCACCTGGGCCTACACGTATCATGGCAAAAAAACTAATTGCAGAGCATGGGCGGTGGATCCAATATCAGGAATATTACGGTCATGGGTCAGAAGGTGGAAAATGTCACACAGTTCACATATCTGGGGAGTGTACAAAACTCAGATAGAAGGTGCACGGCCGATATCGCACGCCGAATTGGTCTGGCTGCTTCAGCAATGAGCTCCTTTCAGAACCTTTGGCGTCAACAGAGGACAAAGCTTAGCACAAAACTCCGGTTCTACTCCTCCTGCGTGTTGCCAATCCTTCTGTACGGTTCCGAGATCTGGACTCTTCAGTTGCAAGATGCCAAAAGGCTACAGTCACTTCATATGTGCTACCAACGTCAAATCCTGCATGTTCGTTGGTCCGACCTCATAACAAATGCGGCCATCAACCTACGCACTGGTCTGCCAACAATCACAGACATAATTGCTTGTCAGTGCATGTCTTTGTTCGGACATGTGGCCCGGCTTGCAAGTCATACTCTTGCCTATGGTGCCTTAGCCTGCGCCATTGCCCGCCGCTCTGAAAGACACCGGCTGGAGCCGTCCACCTGGTCGCCCTCGGCGAACTTGAGTCCAACAGATTGGGGATGGCTCCATCTCCTCCCTCCTCCATGAATGGAACCTTGACATCGGCCGTGGCCATTCACTCCGCATGACGAGATCGGAGCTATGAGCCACTGCAGCTCAGGCGACTTGATGGATGGATCAGGGTGTGGCCAAAAGGTTTCACTGGTGCTTTGTTATCATTGCAAGATTTCAGATGCAACCCGGTCAGTTCTTCCAAGGCACAAAACACTGGCACATGACCAGACCGCTCCACTGCAGCTACATAGTTTGTGTGTCCTTTCTAGACTAGGAGTTTATTGTTTTCATTCCAGGTAATATGTGTAAATGTTTATAGAGTTTTTGCTACAATTATAATGTGTTTTATTATTCTCAGTGGCATCTACGCTAATATTAGTCTGTTTCTTTCTTATTCCAAGGTCACCATAGCCACCCAGATCCAGTCCGTATCCAGATCAGATGGTGGATCAGTACTTAGAGACGACCTCTACGGCCCTGAATGTCAGCGGAGACCATGTCAGCTAGATGAGCTCCAGAGACAGATCCCCTCCGAAGACCTCATTGACCACGAGAACCAGACAAGTCCTCTGCTCAATCTGACCTGTGTTGCAGCCTAGAATTAAACCACGCCATGCTGGTTTCGTCTGGCCAAAGGATAACTGCCCCCTCCCCCGTGCCTGGTTTATCCCAAGGTTTCTACTCAATTTCTACTCAATCTCTGTCACCGATGGAGTTTTGGGTCCTTGCCGCTATCGCCTTTGGCTTGCTTATTTGGGGACGCTTGGCTGATTGCACAAACATTATTGGAAGAGAGCTGAACTGGATGATGTCAACACTGAATCACCAATGAACTGACTTTAACTGGAAAAATTACTTGTTATTGTCCTCTTGCATTATTGACAAACTATTTTCCTGTTTGACTCTGTAAAGCTGCTTTGACACAATCAGTATTGTATAAAGCGCTATATAAATAAAGGTGACTTGACTTGATTTTATATACTGTAACACCTGGTTCATTTTGTTTGTTTTTTGACTTCTGCCTCATTTTTAAAGATGTAATTGTGAACAGTAGTAATATTTGTAAATGTTTGTTTGCTAACATTTTGTTCAGCTTTAGTTTTTTCTTAGTTCATTAAACAAAGTTTAAACTGAATTTTGCAGTTGTTTTACAGATGTAATGTTTGTCAGCTGGAGCTTTAATCAGAATCAGAATCAGAATTAGCTTTATTGCCAGGTATGTTTACACATACGAGGAATTTGTTTTGGTGACAGAAGCTCCACAGTGCGACAGAATGACAGTGACAAAACAAGACACAGATAATAAAGATAATAAACATATATACAAAATAGACAATGTGCAAAATAGCACAAACACAATATACAAAATAGACAATTTAGTATGTACAGGTATGTTAGGTGCAAATTTGAAATGTAATAAGTATGTGTGTTAAATAAATGTATGATAGTGTTGTGTTTCATGTTTATTGTTAAGTGTTCAAGTGTTCATGAGATGGATTGCCTGAGTGAAGAAACCGTTCCTGTGCCTGGCCGTTCTGGTGCTCGGAGCTCTGTAGCGTCGACCAAATGGCAACAGTTCAAAGAGGGAGTGTGCTGGATGTTTTTTGGAGTGATTTTGCCAGCCCTTTTTCTCACTCTGGATAAGTACAGACAGGCTGGTGTCACACCGTCTGGGCCTGGTGCCTTTCTTCTCTTGTTCTTTCTGAAGACCGGGCGCACATCATCTTCACTGATATGGAGTGCAGGTGTGGGGGAGATGGGGTTGCTGGAGGTGTTAATGGTGTTTTTTCAAACCTGCAATAGAACTCATTCAGATCGTCTGCCAGTTGTTGATTCACCTCAGTGCTGGGGGATGGTGTCTTGTAGTTGGTGATGTCTTTCAGACCTTTCCACACTGAAGCCGTGTCAATGGAAGAGAATTGGATCCTTAGCTTATCTGAATAATTCCTCTTTGCCACTCTGATCTCCTTTTCTAGTGTGTATTTGGCCTGTTTATACTATACTCTGTTCCCATTCCTGTAAGCATCTTCTTTGGCCTGACGGAGCTGAGTTTTGCAGTGAACCATGGTTTGTCGTTGTTGTAGGTTAAATGAGTCCTTGTAGGAATGCACATATCTTCACAGAAACTGATATAGGATATTACAGTCTCTGTGAGCTCGTCCAGATCGTTTGCAGCAGCTTCAAAAACACTCCAATCAATGAGAAAGAAACAGGCTTGTAAATCCCGCTCTGCTTCATTAGTCCATCTATTTACAGTCCTTAATACAGGTTTAGCTGATTTCAATTTCTGCCCGTAGGTCAGTAAAAGGTGAACCAAACAGTGATCAGAGAGTCCTAAAGCTGCCCGTGGGACAGAGTGATATGCATCCTTTATTGCTGTGTAACAGTGATCCAATATATTACTGTCTCTGGTGGGACATGTAACATGCTGTCTGTTTTGGCAGTTCACGGGAGAGATTTGCTTTATTAAAGTCCTCGAGAATGATTAAAACAGAGTCCGGGTGCTGTAGTTCTGTCTCTGTGATTTGATCAGCGAGTTTCTGTAAAGCTGAGCTCACGTGTGCTTGCGGTGGAATGTAAACACTCACGACAATGAACGAGCAAAACTCCCGCAGCGAGTAGAAAGGCTTAGAGTTAATGAAGAGCGCTTCCAGATCGGGACAGCACATATTCTTTAACACAGTTACATCTGTACACCACCTTTCACTGATGTAAAAGCATGTCTCGCTGCCGCGCAGTTTCCCCGTTGATTCTGTGTCACGGTCTGTTCTAAACAGCTGAAAGCCCGGCAGATGTAGCGCGCTGTCCAGAATGGCGTCATTCAGCCAGGTTTCTGTGAAACACAGAGCAACAGAGTTTGAAGAGTCCTTTTTTAACCGGGAAAGCAGAAGGAGTTCGTCCGTTTTGTTGGGTAGAGAGCGGAGATTCGCCAGATGGATATTGGGTAGCGGCGTTCGAAATCCGCACTGTCTGAGCTTCACGAGCGCGACGGCTCGCTTCCCCCGTCTGCGCATCCTAAAGCATTTGATCAGCGCCGCTGCTCCGCCGACTACTATGTTCAGCAAAACATCAGAATAACCGAAAACCAGTAGGAGGTTTTGTGGTGTGTTCTGCCGAATGTTCAGCAGTTCATCCCCGGTGAAACTGATCGTGACAAACAAAAACAGGAAAAACTAACAAAAACACTAAAACAACTGGAGAGCCAAGCACCGTGGCTGCCATGTGCGGTGCCATCTTGATCTATCTTCATCTAAAGGGATAGTTCACCCAAAAATGATAATTTGCAGTTAATTTACTGATCGTCAGTCCATCTAAGATGTAGGTGACTTTTTTCTTTAAGTCTGTATGTTTAGTCTGTATGTTATAAATGGAAATTGTTATTAAATAAAGGCTATTATGTGTTGTAATGTGTGTGTTTTTAGTGATTGATAAACCCCAATTAATCATTTTTAATAATTTTGTTAAACTATAAAAATATATGTTTATGTAGTTCCCCAGCAATTTCTTATGATGCCCAAATAATAAATCTTAGTTGAGGTAACATATAAAACACATGGAGTAAATGATTACATTTTAATTGACATAACTTGCTATAGTTTTCTAAATGTTTGACCAATTAAAACATTTTAGTTGAATAGACTATAAAACTAGTTCAATAAAGGTTGAGCCAACTAATAAATAACAGTTCAGTTAACACTTTGAAGTCAGAAATTGATTGAAGGTAAAATTTCTGTGGAACTAGTTACTAAATAATAATTAGTTGAAACCGCTTGAAATTTTTTACAGTGTAGAATAAAGTCTAAAGTCTCTTATTTTCACCAAAGTTGCATTTATTTGATCAAAAATACCTTTTTTCAGAATTCGATGGTGAATAGAAAGTTCAAAAGAGCAGCAATTATTTGAAAGAGAACATTTTTGTAACATTATAAATATCTTTACTGTTACTTTTGATCAATTTAATGCATCCTTGCTGAATATAATATAAGTATTCATTTCTTTTAAAAAAAACCTAACCTCAAACTTTTGAATGGTAGTGCATTTATAATCTGCCATTCGAATTAGCCGAAATGACATAATATAATATCTGTGATCCTCTCAAAGACGCTCACCTGGGGATTGACATCCAGGATACATGTGCGGCCGGTGTTCACCACCTCATGGATGGAGTCAATTTTAGTACCATAGAGGTTGCCGTCATACTCTCCGTGTTCCAGGTACCGGCCCGCCTTGATGTCCATCTCCATCTCTAGACGTGTTACAAATTTATATGACTGACCATCTTGCTCGTCATTGCGAGGCCGCCGAGACGTGTCTGAAATATTGAGACAGAAGAAAAGAAGTAGGTAAACCTATGGGCAAGAACAAAGCATTGCTTCGCTTTTCGTGTTTTATTTTATTTTTTTATTGTGTTTTATTATATTTTCAAGGTAAGAGTATTCATCAGGTACTCACGTGGTACAGTGGTACCAAAGCGAGTGGGATGTAGCACAACTAGTCTGTTTTTCAGGCTACGACGCCCCACTCCTTGCGCTCCAATCAGGATGAGGGTTTTCCTCTGAAATGGTGGCATACATGCTACTTCCTCGTAGATCTGAAGCTCATGCCGATCGAACTCTGCAGGATGACCATACAGGAGAGGAGACACAATGGATTTATCAGTATTAGAATAAAGATGCATATGTGTGTTAAGTCAATTCTACAAATTTCAGGTGTTATTTTTTATTTCAGTTGCTGTATTTTAACTCCTTCTGGAGATTTAATCAGATCAACACCAAATTTGGTCAGTGTAATCTAAAGCCCTTTGTGATGTTAAATTGCAAAGATCTTGAGTTTTCACTGAAGGGCGTGTCTGTGTGTGTGTGTATATACACGTGTGTATATACACGTGTATATATATATATATATATATATATATATATATATAAATAAGGGATGGGATGATACACCTACCTCCCAGTTCGATACTATCACAATACTTGGGTGCCGATACGATATGTACTGCGTTTTTTTTTTTTTTTTAAGAATTTAGATTCTACAAGTATTGCGATTCGATATTGCTGTGTTGCAATTTGCTTTTTGTTTTTAACTCTAGACCATGGGAAAAAGTTGAATGATACACTTAATATACAGACTGTCACAATTAAAAAAAAAAAAAAAAAAAAAAAACCATCTTAGCAGTCACTACTGAAATTCGATATTACAGTTTATTGTGATTTTTGTTTGCTTATTAAAGACTAGACAATGGAAAATAGTTGATTATACCCTTAAAATAGACTGTATATGATGAGCCATATTAACAAAAACAATGCATCACATCTTTCTAAACTTTTATTTCAGGAGCATACACAGACAGTGTATATTTAAAGTACCTTGAACCATGAAACTTTAAAGTACCAAAACCCTGAACTTGACACGTCCTGATTTTGCAGAGTTAGATGTGTTCCTAGGTCAACATATTTTGTTGACCCTGGAACAACATTTTAATCCAAAAATTTAGTCTTGACCATATCCCTACACCTAAACCCAACCTTAACCATGAGTAATCCATAAATCAGAGGAAATGATTGTAAGCCTAAACTTCACAATATCTATAAACTGGTTCTTCAAATCTGATTGGTTAATCATAATGTTGTTCCAGGGATAACAAAGATGTTGATCCAAAAAAAAAAAAAAAAACATGTTGCACTTGATAAAATCAGGTTCTGCAGGTGGGGGGTCGTTAAAGAATTGTGCTAGAATTGTGCTATAATACCCCTACAAATACAACTCATTATATACACTACAAACACTTTAAAAGACAGACATGTAGATGTTTGTGAAAGATGTTTTCTCTGTTTTGGAGGGATGATCATTTTTAAATCATACCCTATTTATTGCATCAAAATGTGTTAATACTATACTATACTATACTATACTGTACTATACTACAGTGAAAACGAGCGTTTAGGACACAAATAGTTGTAGAATTTCACGTTGGGCCGTTCAGTTGGATCATTTCTCAAACAAAAGGAAGCTTAGGAAAAGGGGCACTGACAGACCAATAAAATTTAGTTTCTTAATATATCTCCTCCTCTCAGATTCACATCGGGTGGTGAAATAATCCCTTGACATGGATAAAAATAATGAATGGTCTTGTCGCCGATTACGTTTCCCGCCAGTGCGCGTAGTTCTCTGAGTAATATGACACGTTGCGCTCTACTTTGTGTCCTAAACGCTCGTTTTTTGGGTCGACAGCTTATAAAAACGTAGTTCTGGGTATTTTTTAGCTTGTCTGCTGTAGGCCTACACCTTGTCACATAGCAGCTTTTAGGCATTTCTCTGTTTTTTGTTATAAGTCAGAAATGACAAGGAGGCAGCTTCCCCCAATACAAAGTCAATGGAGAGAGTTGGATTGTTCCGCTAACTTCTCCCCACCACCTCTTACAAAAAATAAAATAATGAAATAAAAATCGATTCTGAGGTAAACCAATCGACTTTTAAATCGTTTTAAAAAGAATCGCTTTAGGTGAATCGATTTTTTCTCCCACCCCTAATATATGACATTTTTTTAAATTAAGTCTGATATGCTCACAAAGGCTGCATGAAGTTGATTTAAAATGAAGACAATAATACAACCCAAATTCCGTAAATGTTGGGACGTTTTTTTTAAATTTGAATAAAATGAAAACTAAAAGAACTTCAAATCACATGAGCCAATATTTTATT
Organism: Spinibarbus caldwelli; assembly: GCA_039654775.1. NCBI lineage: Eukaryota > Metazoa > Chordata > Actinopteri > Cypriniformes > Cyprinidae > Spinibarbus > Spinibarbus caldwelli. The sequence goes on along the minus strand of CM077244.1, from coordinate 12,063,029 downwards.
CACAATAGAACATAGATAACATAAATGTTTAAACTGAGAAATTTGACAATTTTATGCACAAAATGGACTAATTTCAAATTTGATGCCTGCTACAGGTCTCAAAATAGTTGGGATGGGACATGTTTACCATGGTGTAGCATCTCCTCTTCTTTTCAAAACAGTTTGAAGACGTCTGGGCATCGAGGTTATGAGTTTTGGTGTTGGAATTTGATCCCATTCTTGCCTGATATAGGTTTCCAGCTGCTGAAGAGTTCGTGGTCATCTTTGACATATTTTTCGTATAATGATACACCAAATGTTCTCTATAGGTGAAAGATCTGGACTGCAGGCAGGCCAATTCAGCACCCGGACTCTTCTATTACGAAGCCATACTGTTGTAATAGCTCCAGTATGTGGTTTTGCATTGTCCTGCTGAAATACACAAGGCCTTCCCTGAAATAGATGTCGTCTGGAGGGGAGCATATGTTGCTCTAAAACCTTTATATACCTTTCAGCATTCATAGTGCCTTCCAAAACATGCAAGCTGCCCATACCATATGCACTTATGCACCCCCATACCATCAGAGATGCTGGCTTTTGAACTGAACGCTAATAACACGATGGAAGGTCTCCCTCCTCTTTAGCCCGGAGGACACGGCGTCCGTGATTTCCAACAAGAATGTCAAATTTGGACTCTTCTGACCATAGAACATTTTCCACTTTGAAACAGTCATTTTAAATGAGCCTTGGCCCACAGGACACGACAGCGCTTCTGAACCATGTTCACATATGGCATCCTTTTTGCATGATAGAGCTTTAGTTGGCATCTGCAGATGGCATGGCAGATTGTGTTTACCGACAGTGGTTTCTGGAAGTATTACTGGGCCCATTTAGTAATGTCAATGACAGAATCATGCCGATGAGTGATGCAGTGTCGTCTGAGGGCCCGAAGACCACGGGCATCCAACAAAGGTCTTCAGCCTTGTCCCTTACGCAGAGAGATTTCTCCAGTTTCTCTGAATCTTTTGATGATGTTATGCACTGTAGATTATGAGATTTGACATTGAGGAACGTTGTTTTTAAAGTATTCCACAATCTTTTTACGCACTCTTTCACAGATTGGAGAGCCTCTGCCCATCTTTACTTCTGAGACACTCTGCCTTTCTAAGACATCCCTTTTATAGCTAATCATGTTACAGACCTGATGTCAATTAACTTAATTAGTTGCTAGATGTTCTCCCAGCTGAATCTTTTCAAAATTTCTTGCTTTTTCAGCCCTTTGTTGCCCCCTTGCCAACTTTTTTGAGACCTGTAGCAGGCATCAAATTTGAAATGAGATCATTTAGTGGATAAAAGTGTAAAATGTAAAAGTTTAAACATTTGTTATGTTCTATTGTGAATAAAATATTGGCTCATGTGATTTGAAAGTCTTTTAGTTTTCATTTTATTAAAATTTAAAAATGTCCCAACATTTCCGGAATTCGGACTGTATTATGAAATAAAAAATAGATATTAATAATAAAAATTATTAATTCATACATATTTTTATCCAGCAATGACATTACACTGATGAAAGTGAAAGTTAAGACATTTATGATGCTACAAAACATACCTATAAAGAAATCCTGTTCTTTGAACTTTCTATTTATAAAAAAAATTCAGAAAAAAATATATCATGGTTTACACAATATTAAGCAACAAAAACATTTTCAACATTGATAATAAGAACCATTATTAATCAATTATTTAAAAAATGTTTTGTATTATTTAATTTTACTTAAGTCCTTTTCTGATTACAGTTTTTTTTTTTTTTTAATTAATACAACAAACCAAGTATTTTATCTGCTAACCTGCATTTTTGGCAGTGAGGTACATCATTTTTTTCTTCTTTTTACCAGTTATTGTTCCACATAGGATTCCTAAAAAAGAAAGAAAAGGAGAAGAAGAGTGAAAGAGATATATTATGTAATGTAATGCTAAATTTCTCCACTAGATGACATTACATTTGTTTTTTTCTGTATGCTTGTGGCACTATTATAAATGGACAAAATTGTATCTCATACAAAAGTGTACCATAGTTTTCACTTGTTAATACTGCGAAAGCATAATACATTAATACAGTATGTCCTTGAAACAGTTTTAGAAGTTTCAGAATATTTCCGTCATTTTGTTTCATTTCATATTTTGGCAAGAATAATGTGTTTAGGTGTATCACCTGCTCCATCCATGTCTCTAGGAACAAATGCTTTCCTCTTTTCCTCCAGAAACTGACTGGGAATCAGCCCAGTACCTCCTTCCGTTAAATGGCATGCCTGTCAGTCAAAACAATATGGTCAGTGATATACAATAACCGACCAATACACATGAGTGAGAACAGGTAAGAAAAACCACAGTAATCACACCTGCCACCAGTTTGGGTCTTCTCGGTTGACAATCTGCAGGATATCTCCCCTTTGGAAAGCAAGCCCCGCCTCTCTGCATGGAATTAGATTGTCATTGGCTGGATTGTAGTCAAAATGTGGCTGCACATAAACCTGAGAGAAATAAAACAGGTGGGATTAATCCAAAAAAAAAAAAAAAGCATTCAGCATAATGATTATATCCAATAATACATCTCCAATTATTTATCAATCAGCAAATGACTGACAAAATGTCACTATTTGTCTCAGGAAAGTTTGAACTCGGGCTATTCACATTCCAGCAGGTATACAGAGTTATAATTTCATTCACATTCAAGCACTGTGGTGTCATTCATATGTACTCATCTCATAAATACAATCTTTTTTTAACATTACTTGAAAGAAAAGATAAAGAAAACCTAACCTAAACTTTACACACATAACTTTGTATTAGATCAAACGTCATGATCTGACAAGTGTAGGGACTAAATGTCTATGGGAGATCTCCAGGTTCACCACAGATTGAGGAGGAGGGGATGATATAATATTTAGATAAATGTATTTAAATAAGAAGCCTTATTTTGGTGCCTAGTGTCACTGACTTTGAGAAATTGAATCACAGTAACAAAATGATTTATGTTATTAGCAGAATCTCTTTCTAAAAGCTTCTTGAGAAGCCATAAATACGTTATGTACTCAGAGGGAGATGTGAGATACAGAGAAAATACCAGGAGCCATGTAATAAGACTGAATTGTGCGTGTGTGCATGTCTTGCCCCAGATAGCATTTGGAGTGTTATTAATAGAGCTCTCAGGGATCTTTTTTTACTACAAAGAATCATGGGATTTCAAAAATGGCCAAATGCAACCCCAAGCATGGATGTTGAACAAGTCCATGTGTGCATTTTAAATTTTACGAAACAAATACTGGTGGATTTGAACTACATGAATGAATATGATTATGCATATTTAGTGTCTACATATTCAGTTGTTTTTACAGTTTGGGGTTAGTACGATTCTTTTTAAAGAAATTAATACTGTTATTTTAGCAAATACACATTAAATTAATCCAAAGTGACAGTAAACAGACACTTGCAAAAAGTGTTGCAAAAGATTTCCATTTCAATTAATTTTCTTTTAAGTTATATTTTCAAGCTTTTATGCCTTTTAATGGACAGGGCAGTAGAGAGATGACAGGAAAGCACTGGGAAGAGAGAGGGGAATGGGATCAGCAAAGGACCTCGAGACGGGAATCGAACTCGGGTTGCTGTGAGCACAACTGCGCTATATGTCGGCGCACTAACCACGAGGCTATCGGCACCGACCAATTAATTTTCTATTTCTAATTTTCAAATCAGCATATCAGAATGATTTCTGAAGGATCATGTGACACCAACGACAATTAAAAATATATTAAAATAGAAAACAGTTATTTTTAAATGCAATAATATTTCACAATATTGCTGTTTTTACTGCATTTTTAATCAAATAAATGCAGCCTTCTAGAGCATAAGAGACTTCCTTCAAAAACATTAAACAAATCTTACTGACCCTAAACGTCTGAGCAGTAGTGTATATGGATATTTGCGTGTGTGTACCTGTGGTGGCGCTGCAGCGTCTCTGTAACTGGGCAGTATTTTCAGTGTTATTCCTCCACTACATTCTTTGAGCATCTCCTGAAGTTCAGTGGGATTACTGCCGACGTCCTTCCCATTCACCTCCTTTATGATGTCACCCACATGCAGCAGCCCCTGCCTGTCAATCAGCCCTCCGTGGAGGATGCGAGCGATTACCAGGTCACCCTTGTCCATTCGGAAGGTCACACCCTGGGCAAAACCACAGCATGAGTAATGACACACATACAGGTGCGTGTGTGGACTGGATATTGACTTCACTGGTTGAGAGTTTAAAACATGTGGTCACATATAAATGTATATATTCGCAAACACACACCAGAGGTTCTCCTGCTTTCTTGCGGATGCCAATCATCCTGACTGCATCAGCCTGCATAAGAGCGTTGTTTACTGCCGCATCATTGGTCACCTCAGGAGGGGGTGGGGCTTCATAGCACTTAGATGCCACCATGTCATGGGCTTCCAGAAGAGACTGAAATTAAGAGAGATAATGAGAACAAAATACTGCAGAAAATATATTGAGGATTATTTAAGAAAAAATGAGAAGGTACAAGATGAGAAGGTAGAGATGAGACAAAAAAGAGAGGGATCAAGATGAGATGACAAGATCAGAATAGAAGGTGCCAAGAAATTAGCCAAGATGAGAAGAGAAGTTATGAGATGAGATGAGACAACAACATTAAGACAGATGAAGATAAGGTATGAAATGAGATGAGCTGAGATGAGAAGGTACGAGATGAGACAAGATGTGAAGGTACGAGATGAGATGAAATGAGAAGGTTTGAGATGAGACAAGATGCAAGGTGAAGGTACAAGGTGAGACAAGAAGAGGTATAAGAGAACAAGTGAGATGAAAAGAGAACAAAAGGTACAGGATAAAACGAGACAAGAAGAGAATGTGCAAGATGAGGAAAGAAGGTATGAGATGAGATGAGATGAGAAGATAAAACATGAGCTAAAACAAGAGAAGGTACAAGATGAGATGAGAAAAGAAGAAAAGATGAGAGATGAGACAAGAAGGTACAAGACAAAAAAAGATACAAGGTGAGACAAGAAGAGAAAGCAAGAGATTAGATGAGAAGGGATGAGATGAAAAGAGGTGCAAGATGAAATGAGATGAGAAGAGAATGTGCAATGTGGGAAGAGAAGTTGTGAGATTAGACGAGAGGAAAAGGAACAACATAAGATGAGAAGAGAAGGCATAAGATAAAATGAGAAGAGAGAGTATGAGATGAGATGAAACAAGAACAGAAGGTATGAAATTAAATGAGATGAGAAGAGAAGGTACGAGATGAGACGAGACAAGGAGGGAACGTATGAGATGAAATGAGAAGAGAAGGTATGAGATGAAATGAGATGAGAAGGTCCAAAAAGAGATAAGACAGGAAGGTACAAGAAAATACTGTACCTGAAAATGGGGCTCCAGCAGGATTTTGGAGAGCTCTGCTGCGCTGTCATCTCGTACACTCAGTCCGCTGATGTCACCCAGAATCTCAGTCACAAGATCCACGTTATTCTCCTGCACTGCTTCCAACTTCACATCCTCCAAACGCTCATGAGCCTGATTACAAGCATCTCATCAATCAATCCATGAATTGATATTTCTGACCGTGTCTAGCTGCTCCTCTGTCAATTTTACACAAATCGGCATGACGCCGTTTCATAGAACAAGTCTGCATGACTTTGTGAATGTGTCGATAATGAGTGTGCTGTTCAAACACAAGTTTAATATCCAATAAATTATTCATATCATTCAGGCTTAATCGGTCACAAATTAAATTTGTTTTTAGATTAACCTCATCAGCAATGCAAATCAGCTAGAATGAGGTTCAGGCAGCTGGGTGCGCTATACCTTGGCCAGCGAGCGGACGATAGGACTCTCCATGATGCCTTTGAGGAAGATGAGGTCAATGTCTTTAGCCCCGGTGGTGGAGGGCAACTCGCCCAGGTTATCCAACACCTGCTGCATAGCTGCACAAATACCGAGAGAGCGGTTACGACATGACACACACCTGCAACATGCCGAGTATTACACACCAGGGTCAGAGGACGGGCAAAAGATTCACCTGCAGGATTAAACAAACTTCACATCACAGTAACAGATGGCTGAAATGTAACACCCCTCCACAGTACTATCATCTGCTGATCGTACACGTTTAGATATTCTTTTGCCTTCAGTGTTCATTTGATCCACTCAGGTCATTTCCTGAGTGTAAACCAGTAGAGTGTGAGAAACACATGTAGTATTCAGTTGTATGTGTGTAAATAGAAAGAAATGCCAAGTATATTGACTAACATCATATATTATTATAATCAGCAAGGCTATAAAAGTCATAATAAAGAAAAATAAAAAATATATACACTACAGGTGAAAAGATAGGGATTGTTAAGATTTTGATAGTGAAAACAGTAATATTGTGAAATATTATTACAATTTAAAAGAACTATTGTCTGTTTTAATATATTTTAAAATGTAACTTATTTCAGTGATGGCAAATCTGAATTTTCAGCTTCACATGACATTTAAAAATCACACTATGCTGATTTGCACTGCAAGAAACTTTTTGTATTATTAGCAATGTTAAAAACAGTTTTTCTCCTTAATATTTTTGTGGAATCTGTAATACAGTAGGTAATTTTGAATCACGGTCTGTTGCCTCTCAGAGCAGTGGTTCCCAACCATGTTGCTGGAGGCCCCCCAACACTGCATGTTTTCCATGTCTCCTTAATCAAACACACCTGATTCAGATCATCAGCTCAGTAGTAGAGACTCAAAGACCTGAATTGGGTGTGTCAGACAAAGGAGAGATGCAAAATGTATAGTGTTGGGGGGCCTCCAGGAACATGGTTGGGAACCACCGTCTTAGAGCATAAGAGACTTCTTTCAAAAACATTAAAAATTCTTAATTATTCCAAACTTTTGACCACTAGTGTATATTTTTTAATTATATGGATTACAGCACAATAAACAATCATTTAATTTAATAGTACATTTAATATTTAATTTAATTTTTTCATTATTCATTTTTGTTTTTGAAAAATATTAAAAACATTTTAAAAAAATTATATTTTTATATTTTAAAATATATTATATTTATATATTATTAAATATATATATATATATATATATATATATATATATATATATATATATATATATATATATATATATTTTTTTTTTTTTTTTTTTTTTTTTACTTTGTGTAGTCATATTGATGACAAGACCACTCTCTAACACGGTCATTGACAAATCTCCCTCCACATCTACACACACAACCATTTTGCGAGGCCAAGTGCTCAGTGAGTCACGTGACCACACAGGTCATAGCCTGCAGTAGTGTAATCCATCTGTGACAGTAGAACAGAACAGAGCGTGAATGTGTGCTTACACACTTACTCTCAATCAGGAAACAGTAGGCGAGACCAACAGATCAATATTTAACATCACTTCAGTGCAAATATGTCACAGAGAGATGCACCCTGAGGCCTCCCTTATTTGGCTGAACAGAGTACATAATGGATGAACTGACAGTAATAAACAATTGAGGAGGAAATAAAACACAAATGAAATTACACACACATTCAAAAATGAGAGCATGCAATTGATATTATTAACATACAGTATGTGCGCGCACACACACCCTTTAATAAAAACGTCCTCTCATATCGGTCACATTCTGTAAGCTGTGTTTTCATTTGGTTTATTTAAAAAAAACTAATTAGAGACATAAGCGCTCTGTTTGACAGTTAAATTACAGTTTTGGCATGTACTGGTATTACACTCCCAAAGATTTAATTACACAAATGATTTACTGTAAATTCCATGCAAACAGTCAGCGCTAAATGTCACAAGAAGAACTTTCCAAGTAACAGGCAATGTGACTGGCCTCAAAATATAAGTTTTCTCAAAATATATTCTTGGTGATGGAAAAATGCAGCTAAAACTTTTAAATTTTACTTCAGTATTGAAAAGTACACACACACACACTCATATATATATATATATCTCTCCATTGTATATATGAATATATAACAGAAAAAATAAATATTTCTAATAAGTCAGATTCTCAGACTGTAGCCCATGAAGGATTGGCTGATTAAAAAAAAAAAAAAGAAAAAAAAAAAAAGTACTGACTATAATTAATAATATTAGAAAATTGACTGATTTAGGTTCATTAACTAGCAATTTAGTTATTCAGTAAAAAAGGGGAGAAAAAAAACATCAGTCCATCAAATACTGGAACATTAAATGTGCAGGTAACTAATTTGAGGTAGCAGTAGTTTCCCTTGGATTTTAGAGTGTTCGTTTGTCTGTGATTTTTGTTTAATTGTTGAAGTGTTCCACCACCTGAAAAACATCTGATAACTATTAGACAACAAATGAATGTTTCTGTGTTGATTGAGTGTGTAACTTATACATAACATTTTTCTCTCAAGTTCTGCAAGAGATCCTCTCTCACCCTCAAACTCTGCATGGATTTCCATTAATACAATATATAAATATAAAAATGGAACAAATTTGCAACACGTCTGTCAAACCATTGCTACAAGTGACGTTCTCTACTCTAGTCGGCACACTTTGACACAACCTGGCAACCCACTCATGTTCTCTTTTGGTTTGGTTAAAGTATTTCACACCCCTCCTCTAAGAGCCATGAAATGCCATTCATATTTGAACATATAATTACAGAGGATATGAAAAAACAAGAAAATCTCTAACCTCCAGAAGTGTCTGCGCTTTCAACAAGTTCAGACGCCCCCTCCCCAGTTTCTCCAATGCCCCCGGCATCCGAGTCAGAACCTGCTCCGTTTGAGAACGTTTCGCCCACAGTGAGAATCATTCCTGCTGTCAAATCTCACCTCTGCTCTACTGAACCGCAAGAAAAATGCTGACTTGCCAATGAAAGCAAAGAAACTGATAGAATAAAAAACCTAGACAGAAACAACTCTCTACTCTGACTCTATAAAAAAGCAGCAGGAGGTAGAAGAGTGAAAAAAGAAAGACAGAAAAAGAGGACGAGAGACATCCAGACAAAGAAAGGAGAGAGAGTATTCCAGACGCCGGCCAAACACAGATGTGGAGACACACATATATACACAGATCCTCTTACTAGTTCTTCACTTAAAAACACACATACAGCCCTCCCTCTAAACATCTAATCCCACAATCCCCTCCTGCTACTTCAGACTCCACCCCTTCACATCAGAGACAGCCCATCGCCCAGTTAAGCCCCCCACTGGATCTTACATAAGTGTCCTTATATAAGCTCTCAAACCAGGGGACTGAGGGGCCAACCTGAGATTCATCCACCCTCATTCAACATGTCTCCCGCTGATTTTTCTGCAAGTCTCACACTCTTTGTCCCAGTCCTGCTCATAATCATACTGAAAGTCCATGCAGTCGGGTCTGGGCTTTCACAGTGAAAAATTCTTCAACACAAGACCAAATGATCTGTATTTGAAGGATGTTCATATTTACGGTCATGTTTTGAGCAGGCCACAGTTATTCTGCCAACAGTCAAAAGCTTTGAATGCTTGTATCGATTGTATAATGTTTAATGCTTGGACTGAATTAGCTGGTAGGCTGCGGTGTTTTAGTGCTTATAATGTTAGCTGGGGTCAAATGCATTAGCTTGCTGGATGTATTAACAGCAGCTCACATAGTTTTACTCTGAAAGCAATGACACATTATGATCTTCAGTTCATTTAGTCTCATTTCATGACCATAATAGTGAACCAAGAATTCCAAGCAACCTGATTATTTAAGCAATAACCTCCTAATTTTGGATTCATACAATTTTCAAACATACATCATGCATATTTTAGGAACGAGTCAACTTGGTTTCTTTGAACATGACCACTGGCACTAATTATTAAAACTTTATATATTTAGCTACTATATCTGAAATGTATAAAAATGCACTACTGTGAAAGTTTGGTGTCTTTCAAATTTGATATTGTTTTTGAAAAAAAATCTCTTATGAACACCTACGCTTCATTTTTTTAAATATTACAGTAAAAACAGCAACATTCCTTGCTAAAATAAATAAATATAATGAATGAATTAATAAATATTTATTTATAACAAACAAATAAATATTAATTTCTTTAAAATAAAATAAAAAACCTTCATGACCTCAAATTTTTGAATGGCAATGTACATATTTCTACATTTCCGATAAATAAATGTAATTGTAAGAGAAGAAACTGGTGAATAAAGTTGTTTTTGTTTTCTTTGTGCACAAAAAGTATTCTCATAGCTTCATAAAATTATGGTTAAACCACTGATGTCACGGACTATTTTTATGATGTCCTTACTACCTTGCTGGGCCTTGAATATGGACCCTCTATGAAGGGTCAGAAAGCTCTTGGATTTCATCAAAAATATCTTAATTTGTGTTCCAATGATGAACGAAGGACTTACAGGTTTCGAATGACATGAGGGTGAGTAATTAACGAGAATTTTTTAAATTTTTGGGTGAACTATGCCTTTAAAACTGAACATTCAGTTCTTAAATTATGAAAACCCTAAAATTAATAAAACTTAAATTATTTTCCAAACAATTATAATTGAAAAGTAAGAAATAATACCAAATTTATATATTTTTTTTAATTATAAATTTATTTATATATAAATTTAATTTATTAATTAATTTTTTTATTTATCATTTTTATGTGGGGGGAAAAAAACTCCAGCAATGCTTATAGTAAAATTACAAGAATGTAGGAAAAATAATGTTTGATCTGGATGTAATAAATCTTGATTCCCAGATTGGTGCCATCTGATGTAAACTGACTGTTAAAATAATAAAAAAAAAATAAATAAAAAAAATATACATATACATACAGTGGTGTGAAAAATTCTTTGCCTCCTTCCTGCTTTTTTATTTTTTTGCATGTTTGTCACACTTTAATGTTTCAGATCATCAAACAAATTTAAATATTAATCAAATATAACACAAGTAAACACAACATACAGTTTTTAAATGAAGGTTTTTTTTATGAAGGGAAAACAAAATCCAAACCCACATGCCCCTGTGTGAAAAAGTGCTTGCCCCCTAAACCTAATAACTGGTTAGGCCACCCTTAGCAGCAACAACTGCAATCAAGCGTTTGCGATAACTTGCAATGAGTCTGTTACAGCGCTGTGGAGGAATTTTGGCCCACTCATCTTTGCAGAATTGTTGTAATTCAGCCACATTGGAGGGTTTTCGAGCATGAACCGCCTTTTTAAGGTCATGCCATGGCATCTCAATAGGATTCAGGTCAGGACTTTGACTAGGCCACTCCAAAGTCTTCATTTTGTTTTTCTTCAGCCATTCAGAGGTGGACTTGCTGGTGTGATTTGGATCATTGTCCTGCTGCAGAACCAAAGTTCGCTTCAGCTTGAGGTCACGAACAGATGGCCGGACATTGTCCTTCAGGAGTTTTTGGTAGACAGCTGACACATGGGGTTGCATGTGGGTTTGGATTTTGTTTTCCCTTCATAAAAAAAACCTTCATTTAAAAACTGCATGTTGTGTTTACTTGTGTTATATTTGATTACTATTTAAATTTGTTTGATGATCTGAAACAAAGTGTGACAAACATGCAAAAAAAAAAAAAAAAAAATCAGGAAGGGGGCAAACAATTTTTCACACCACTGTGTATATATATATTACATATAAAACATATTTTGAATATAGTTGTATATACAAAATATATATAACAGCGTGGCCAAACTGTGCCAATTTGGAAAAAGACATATTCAGAAGTCATAGTCATAGCTCATCCAAATGGCTGGTCTAAAATAAACGTTTCTCTGTTTAATACTGATACAGTGGCCTAGTCTGATCTGAGGTCAGTTTGTAGAGGCCTCCAGCAATGATAGTCACTCTCTTGCACAGCTGTGCCATAAGAGGATACGATCTGTCCCTAATCCAGCGCCCCTCCCCCACATCTCCCTTTCTTCCTCCCCCCTCTCACAGCATGCCTTCAGTAAATCTGAGTCGGATTTTAATCTCAATGCAGCCGTGGTGGTGGATTAGAGAATCCATTATGTGCTTGTTGGAGCAAGGCTGAAAAGGTACGTCTGAGCATCAGGTGTGTAAATGACTCATTGAAGAGGCGGGAAAAAAAAGAGGTGATGAATAATGCCTGAGGGGTGAGATACTTCCAGTAAAGGTCCATATGTTTACTGCACATGTGCTTTAAATGATGCATTTGAAAGTGCAGTGCGTTTAGAAGCTGAATTTAGCTGCCATATTAACCTTTAGGATTAGCCAGCTAAACAAATAGTGATTTTGGTTAATTTAGCACTCATTTCCAAACATAAATATGAGAAAATGATTCCAAAGAAGTAAATCAGGAGACACTGAGTTAACAAATTAACTCTGACAGCCCATGAACATGCAAATCATCATCGGCTTTCAGGTACAATCTGCAGTCGCAGAAAAAGCCCATTATCTTTGTGAGGTATTAGCTTGCAGGCTAACTCCAAGCTACACATAGAGAGCCTTTGCAATTCTGAAGTACTAATATAAGCCTGTAACAACAGCAGAATGTACCTTTAGCAGCATTTTATTTCTACAATGTCCCATAGACTTAATTAAAAGAAACCAACTTAATAAAACCCAAAGGATTTCCCAACAACTGTAAGTATGTTTAATTAACATTAACATGGTATTAATATTAAATATGTTTTAGTAGGCTTATGTGTGGAGAGAGACTATGAGGACTTATCTGACCAACAAATAATGGAGTTACAATACATTGTAAACCTTCCCAAATAAGCAGTGATATTTATGATTATTATAGTTAAATAAAATTAAACCTAAAACCATAAAAAAATCCATTTGTGTTACTTGAAATTAAAATACATATTAAAATTATATATATATATTTTATTTCAAGTAGTTGTCAATGAAACATTTCTCATTCACATTTAGTTTACCTTGACAGTAAAATACTAAACTAAAACTGAAATTTAACAAAAAAAAAAATTATATATATTTATTTATTTATTTATTAAAATAAAACAAATAAACAAAAATGATAATAGAATGATCAAAAACCCCAAAATTATTTTTGTACTAAAATTAGAATGAAAACAAAAAAAAATATAAAAATCAAAATTAATTCAAATAAATACAATTAATAAAAACTATAGTAGTATCTCGATACTAAAATAAAACCACTGATATTACAATTTGACCCTTTAAAATGTCAGTCATTTGAATGTCTGCAACTTCTAAAGAACATACTATCAATTATTTTGCACAATATACTATTTATATAGTTGACCTGATTTACTAATTACAAGCTATTTTACAGCAGTTTAACGACTCGCTTACAAACAGTACTCTCATAGAAAGTTGCAGGCCAGATAAGTGCACTCAATCTCTCTCCTGATCACTTCATCTCTACCTGTGATCATGGCTCCCGATCAGTGAGATTCCAGCTGTGAAGACAATGTCACACTCACTAATACAGTTCATATCCTTTCAAGTAACATTGGATCGATGAACACACACATGCTCCTTTGATCACAATTACACACAACTCACTTGTGGCTGATGCTGTTCCCACTCCCTCCCCGATCTGCTACAAACTTCTCATCCACTGCTCCAGCCAAGTGCCGAATCTATAGAGAGAGAAGGACCATTTAACACTGCTCGAGCAAACGCACACACTTACACAAAGTTCTCCTCTTGGGCCGGGACGGAGACTGTCACAGCCCTGATCCTGACACAGCGGGTCATTGTGTGAACTGTCATTTGAGGTCAGGAGGCAGTTGGCTGGTTTGTTGTGTTAAGTGTTAAGTTTGTTGTGTTAAGCACACCACTTCTGCTCCATTCATCTCTTCATGTGACAAATGTAAAAAAAAATAATAATTCTTTATAAAAGCAATACAAGATGAATGTTTATTAGCATTATACTTGCCATCTGACAATGATGTGACATTCATATTGTTTGAATAAGACACATAAATAAATTTATGCATTTTTGAATTACAGTAGTCAACATTTGAAGTGGATCAAAAAAGTTCAAAGTTGTCCTAAGACAAGAACGCATTTTGGTTTTAGGTTTTAGGACAACTTTGATGAAAGGTTTTGATCCACTTCAAATGTTGACTAGTGTAATATAACAAGTGTAAACAACCATGAAATGTGGTTCTTAAAGGAATAGTTCAACCAAAAATGAATATTTGCTGAAAATATACTCCAAAATGTAGGCATCCCTAACAAAAAAGAAGTTTATTCAAGTGTGCTTGGACAGTATCCTTTTAGTCTACTTTTTATGTACTTCTCAGAAATGGGTTTTATGTACTTCTCAGGAATGTACTTAAAATGACATTTAAGTATACTTGACTTATACTTAGAAAAAGTCTAAATTTATTTGAGCTATACTTGTGCTCCTAGAATCTGTGTTTTCATTGTTATATGGTAGGGGGCGCTATTACACATTCTTTACAGAATTTCCAAAAAAAAACACAAGTGAAGAAGAAACCCAAACAACAGATGCTTCCACATGTAATCTAACACGATCATCAGACATAAAACATCATCGAATCTGTGTAATGTCATGGAATAAAATGTCACCAATGAAGAGGTAATAATGACTGTCAAGCTGTGGGGTGTTGATTGACTCCATCTACATTTTGAGTATCATTCTGAATCCATTTCATAGTCTTTTTTCAGCTTTTCGTTCAAAATGTTCTTTATTTCTTTATTTTTTATTTATGAAACTTACCCACATTCAAGTGTTTTAAAAAGGAATGCATGAAGCTAGAATAAAACGTTTTTGTTTACAAGCAGATACTCTGTTCTTTCTTTTGATGTTTTGTACGTTCAGATATTCATATAACAAAATTTATACAAATTAATTCCTAAATAGGGACATAGTAGTAGGCTACACTTAAAGTATGATGTAAAGTTCACTTCAAAAAAACTTAAGAGTATACTTTCAGTATAAAACTACTAAGCTAGTAGTTTACTGAGACTATACTTCAAAGTGTACTAAAAATGCTACTACAAGTATTTAATTAGTAAACTATCAGCATACCTTTAAGTTCACTTTTAGTATAGTTGCAAGCTAAAAACTTTGATGTAAACTAGTTGTGTACTCAAAGTTTACTACTGTTATACTTAAAAGTATACTTTTATATACTAGAAAGTGGGCCAATTTAGTCCCAAGGAGTACTGAAATAGTACACTTACAAGTATACTACAAGTACACTGGTATTTGTATGCTTGCTACATAAAGTATACTTAATAATATACTTGAACTTTACTTAAGTATACTTAATAAAATAAACTTGAAGTGTACTACTTTTTGGTAAGGGATATGAGTTTGTTGTCTGAATCAGGACAGGAATATGCAGAGATTGAGAACCATTTACAAGTAAAAACAGTCCAAAACAGTTCTAAACAAATATTGTTAGATTTTGATGCTAGAAAACAACAGGGGATGGATTTATTATGGATTATAGGCCCATATTTTGGCCAGAAGTGACTATTTGAGGTTAAAATGTTTTTAATGATAAATTGTCCCTTCACAAGATGTTAATTGATGGACTGGAGTCATGTTGATTTGTGGATTATTATGATGCTAGGTTGAGCCTTTTGGGTCATTTTTTGGGTTATTTTTCCAGTGTTTGGGTAGTTTTTTGTGTTACCCAGTTCCTGGGTCAAATGTAACAACCCAATGTTTGGGTAGTTTTTGTATTACTCAGATCCTGGGTCAGACGTAACACAGCGGTTGAGTTATTTATCACGGGGATTTTGCGTTTTCTCTTCATGAGAGAGCAGTTCTAAGCACCATCGAATTGATGCACTCTTTGGAAAAATACAGGTTTGTGTACATTTTATTTTATTTATAAAATCGTTACTGTGCTGAATATCGTTCAATTTTATGCAGAGCAACATACAGGCGCGTAGTATGAATCACCTTTAACGAGTGTCGCGGTTATTCGCGTGATGGAAAAGCCTGATGCTTTGCATAAAATAAACGATTTTATTCATAAAGATACAGAATATAATACTCTGGATGTTAAAACATGTCCTCAGACCTGTTTACTGTTTGTTTATTGGCAGGTTATGGAGTCACAGCATGTTTCAGCTAGAGTGAAACGCAGGGCGGCGGTCCGTTAGCAGCTCCCCGCCGAACACGACTCCAGCTCGGGCACGAGAACCAGTGCCGTTACGGTGGAAACAGAATAACAGAGACTGGTCGATTGCACACGAATTACTTCTGTTTAATGTTTACGAGTTTAAATATAGGTAATAGGGTGAATTTAGGTAATCTGGGACATTTTTTTCAATTTGACTTCTGCAGTTTATTTCGATATCTATCTAACACATGAGATCAACACATTAGACTATTCTAAAATCCCTAAGATGTTTTCTAACCACACCAGAAGAAAGAATGTAGAGGAGACATGCCACACCTATTAGTGTTTTTGTGCCAAAAATAAAATAAATAAATAAATAAAAAATCTACTTGAATTTGATAATCTGGGACAGGTCACTTTATAATCTGGGACATATGTATTAGGCCTAAAAAAGCCTATATTCACCATACTTTTGCATGCCAAACACAATATCACCAATTTTAAAAAAGCATTATGAAAAAAATTACAAGTACAGAAATCTCAATAAGAAAATGTATATTCCAATATCAGGAAAAATAATTTCTGTCTCTACACAGGATTAACGTTCTATAAAATTCTATAAAATTGGGGCTACTAGGGGAACAATATTGAATAGATCATAAACATAATTTGACAACAATTAGGAACATTGTCTAATTTATGACAGATTTATGTCCTTAACATTAACACCCATTTCTCATTATGGCATATATTAGCCCTTGTCATTAGACTTATAAAGTCCCTAAATGCATATTTCCCCCATTTGAAGACTGTCCTAGATTACCCAAAGCATGCTGTCCCACATTCTCAATCATATTTGACAATGTGGGACAACAAAAAAAAATGTTTGAAAAAAAAAAAAAACTAAAACACATTTTCAATACTTTAATACATAATTTGTTGCTTGAATAGATCACAAACATAATTTGACAACAATTAGGAACATTGTCTTATTTATGACAGATTTATGTCCTTAACATTAATCTAGTCAGAATCCTATGTCACTGACCTTATCATGCAATTCCCATGGGAGCTTCTTGATTGACAAGTGCCCTGCTCCTTTCTGTGGAATCACCCCCTTGAAGTCATGTGATTTCAGTCACATGACATCCATGCTAAAATTATAGTAAACGTCATGTTGACTAAATTTTGTTAGAACAGGAAATAAACACACTGGAGTTTAGGTGTCCCAGATTACCCAATGTCCCAGATTACCCGAATTCACCCTATGTATAGCCTATTAAAAACGATATAAACAATGCTGTAAATGATAAATAAATGAAAATAAAGGAAGTTATAATGCAAACCAGTGGATGTGTGGAGTATTTTAGAAAAGTTTAGAGGATTTAAGTTAATCTGTAAACATTATTTAATGTATGAAGTAAAAAATAAGATAGTAATATAGTAAAAATGAATAAACCCATAGCTGGGTTAAATAAACAACCCAATTTGCTGGGTAAAATTAACCCAAAATGGGTTCTGTCCTATATTTACCCAGCCCTTGGGTTCACAACAACCCAAATTGGGTTGTTTTTAACCCAGTGTTTTTTAGGCGTTCATTTCAAATTAAAAAGCTGGAGAGTGTGCTATGCATATTACATGACCAATAAAAATGGGTGCCCAACATACATGTTGAAAAAGGATGGATTCTCAAGGGACTGTGTAATTATGCAAGCTTCAGTGAATCTCTGTGCCATTACTGAAACTTTCTTTACATGAACAGGTTTCTATAAAAAGGCCAAAGTTATGCAAGCTTTTAAAGAAAAAAAACATATCCTGGAAATATTCTGAGCATTAAAAAAAAGACAATCATAAAACATGTAACAAAAGATTTGATCATTTCAGAGTTTTCTAAAATAACAAAGATATGCATCCATTAACATTCTATTACAAATGTCTCTCTAGTCTATCTAGTCATAAAGAGTGGCTGGTAAACTGGATTTGCCAACAGCCTAATGTCCTTCCCACACCCTGTACTGCATCTGACATCTCAAGAAATGCTTGATAATTAGTGAACTTGATGGAGCGCACACACGCTCCTCTCTCAACAAAGGGTACGGCACATCCCCCTGCAAACCCCCCTCGCATGAAAATGTAGGTCAGTTTGCATGGTGAAGTGCCCTGCAAATAAGAGGATTACGCTGATTGTGCCAAGTGTTACAGCAAAACAAATATTGAAAAGCAACAACAACAATTCTCTTCATGTTAAGTATAAGATCATTCTATTAAAAAGGAACAATATCTACCATTTTCATTTGTGTTATTTATGCTTCATGTTTTTGGACAATTTTTCTATTGGGTTGAGGGCAAAGTTTAAGTAAAAAAAATATAATGCAAAACTGAACAGCATACCAAGTAAAGAATTGCGAGGGAGACAAAAACTCACCAGACATTTGTTGAAGAGTTAAAATGTTAATAATGAAGCAAATGTCAGATATTTTGTTTGCGCTTGTTGGCAGATTTGACACTACACTACCAGTCAAAAATTTTTGAAGATTTTTATTAATGTTTTTTTTTTTTTAAAGAAGTCTCTTCTGCTTACCAAGCCTGCTTTTATTTGTTCCATAGTACAGGAAAAACAGTAAAATATTTTAGATATACATACATATACACACATATACACATATATATATATATATATAGATAGATAGATAGATATACATACACTAGGGATATGCCGGTATCAAATTTTCATGTTGGGATTAATTGCTAATGCTTTTATCACGGTATAATCACGATATCGAAATTTAGTTGCTAAAAAGTGTCATAATACAGTATGACAGGTTTAATAACTTTCTTATAACAGAAATATCTGAATATTTAAATACGATAAAGCAATACAAAAAAAGTGTATACAGTTAAAAATTACATGGATTAAAGTGCAAAAGAAAAAAGACCAATAGGTATCACTTTACAATAAGATCTCATTAGTTAAACATAGTTAATGCATTAACATCAATGAGCAAAAGCTACATTTTCTTATTAATCTTAAAAGTTATTAATCTTTGTTTAAAAAAAAAATACATTTGAAACTTGATTTTAACAAAGTGTAATTAAATATTGGAATTACCTAAGATTAATGAATGTTCAGAAGATTTTTTTCTTTGGGAGTTTATGTTAACTAATGAATTAACCGATGTTAACTAATGAAACCCTAATGTAAAGTGTGACTAAACAATAAAGAATCAAAACACTTTCAAACAATATCTAGGGCATGTTGTAGTCCAGATTAAAGTGTAAAAAAGTTTTAAAATAAATAGGCTATTGAGTCTAAATATTAAAGTATTTGGCGCTGTGATGAACACCACTGCGAATACAAAAATCTGAATATCTGTTTAAATCATTTAAATACGTTTTAGAAAGTAGCGCAGCTGGTTTGTTTAAGCGGTTTCCGGGGTAACGGCTGTATTCTGCTGTTCAGCGCCATCTGCTGTCAGAGAGAGAATGTGCGCTTTCATTCACTGCGTCTCACCTGCTTCTCATCCGTGCTTGTTTACATCAGAGTGCGCATGCGCAGTTTACAGCGCTATTGTGCATTGTGACCAGTTGATGAGAAAAGTATTCTTAAAATGCATTCAAAAATCTGAATAATTTGTGATAAATAATTATACTCTGTATTTTGAAGTGCCCACGATAACAATACCGTGCATTTTCATTATCGTGATATATCGCATTACAGAATACCGGCACATGTCTAATATACACACACTGACTCAAAGCTTTTGAATGGAATAGTGTATAATGTTACAAAAGCTTTTTATTTCAGATAAATGCCGATCTTTGGATCTTTCTATTTATCAAATACTCCTGAAAAAAAAATGTTTTAACTGTTTTAAATATTGATAATAATAAATGTTTCTTGAACAGCAAATCAGCATATTAGAATGATTTCTGAAGGATCACGTGACACTGAAAACTGAAGTAACGATGCTGAAAATTTAGCTTTGATCACAGCCTCAGGAATAAATTACATTTTAAAATATATTCAAATAGAAAGCAGTTATTTTAAAATAGTAAAAATATTTCACAGTATTACTGCTTTTGCTGTATTTTGGATCAAATAAATGCAGGCTTGGTGAGCAGAATAGAATAATTTAAAAACATCTTACATTTCAAATACTTTTGACTGGTAGTGTGTCTATGTGATTTTTCATTTTTAGATAAAACCTGTTAAAGGGGACTTATTTTTATTTGTAGAAGTAGGAGTTAATTTATAAATTATACATTTAGAACATACAAATGACAATAATTGTGCAACATTGATCAACACTGCGGCTGAGACAATTTATGTCGCAAAAATAAAATGCCAAAAAAGACAAAATTCTACTATGAAGAATTATTTCATTAGCTATGTAAAATGTTTGAATTCGCCCTATGTTAACGGTGGAAAATGAATAAAAAAATGGGGAGGGGTGAAAATAATAAATTGCTTTACATTTCCTGACATTGACAGGTAGGCTAATTGAAGCCACGCCCATTTGGAACCCCAAGTCTTCTGCGTAATGACGTAGAGGGATTCCCCGGTTACTTCTCAGGAAACGTTTACACAGGCAGATGTTCAGGGTTCGAGGAGGAGTAGGACATTGCGTAATTATGAATTAAACGAGAATTTTACACTCCGAGTAGTTACCAGACTGCAATATTTAGCCATTTTTCCACAGTAGAACGGTTTTCAATTGATAGCCGCCTTTAAAACAGCACAACTGAGGCCGACAGAAGCTGAAATGCGCAAGGACACCCACCATGTCTTCCTACAGAATTCAAAGTCTCGTTTTACATACAGTCAGAAAAGAAGACAATCGCAGTTGTGTTCGATTAAGATGTATTTATGAAGACGTAGTACCATGTTTTCTTTCCCACGGGACATTTTTTTCGAGCTCCGCTCCATCAAAACTGCAGCGCGGGACGTTCAATGAATGAATGATACCAGCCGATGAGCAAAAACAGATCAATATCGGCAAAACGAGGCAAACTAAATCTATTCTGGCAAAAGATCATCTGTAATATGTATTTACAAACTATAGCCCATTCCTTACACGTTTTCACACGCGCGGCCATTTTTGTTATTTATTCAAAGCGCAAAGCAGATAACCTGTTACACCTGAACCATGACTGGACAGACACTAAAGTCACTGTTCCCCATCAGTGACCGAACCTGCTGCTTTCCAAACACGCACACACACAGCATGCACAATTCACGCACGCTAAAAAAGGACAGCAGGGGGCTGGACTTCCGAAGGCAAAGTCATTTCTACCCAAAAGTGGCTCTTCCCCGCACACTTAATGTTACTTTTAAATGAAACACAACTTGCTCCTATCCGCACTTTGCAAATAAAATGATCTATGCACTCACCTAGGTTGTCCCGAGTACTCTCCAGTCGTCCCGGTCAGATATTCATAGCTTTCAGTATTCGTGGGTCCCGTGGTTAACTATTCGGACACACACAATGCCAATCAAACGCTAAGCCCCGCCTTTTGCGTGACGTCTGTGTGAATGGACCAATCAGAACGCGCTCTGAGTTTACGCCTCGCCCTCTCTAGTGGTTGCGTTAATTAATGCGTTTGAAAGAGAAGGCTGGCCAATGTGTGGGTGTTTTATTTGGTGAATAAGAATAAATGAAGTTTAGCGTTTTTTTTTTGTTTGTTTTTTTTGTATACAAGCACATTAGAATGACTTTTATATTAGAATTCATATTATCCAAAGACTACACAGGACAAACGATAAGAATCAGGTCGATTGTTTCGCCATACAATTTGCATCGTATTTAACAGGCAAATTGTAAGTAGGCCTTACTATAGAGCTCTCTTTATATCTCTACCGTTTATATTATAATATGTAGTTTGACAGAATCATGTAAGCTGCATATAATTATCAAGACTGTAAAGGGCACAGCTTTAAGAAAATGAACAAAAGCCAGATACTAGATGCTCGAACACACACAAGAGGGCGCACTTTATACACAATGCCTTTTTTGCTGTTTCGTCTGGTCTAGTATGTTGTTGAATACCTCATGTGTTGGTAAGGATGATTCTGGTGCAGGTGAAACGCATCTTAGTGAAGATATGTACACTTCTGGAATCAGTAAACGCATCAGTGGAGTAGTACAGTAGAATAACAAACCTCTAATGTACTGTTCCTCCTTTTTGGATCAGTATTAGCAAATCATCAGAATCAGAATCAGAATCAGAATCAGCATACAGCCCATTAGGCCCATATGAACAGTTAGATCAATGTTTTATTATAACCAGCAATGTGTCGCTTGCAGTCCAAAGTGTAGTCTGTAGAAATCCATATTCCGTAACAAACTGACCTTAAAATCACCTATATTGCTAATAGACATTCATAACATAATAATGTCAATACTAGACAAGGGACAATGACAAATAGGCCTACTATAGCTACGTCCAGAATAGAGCACTAACATACTAGTTCTGCTAATTGTGTAGTACATATTGTGCATATATGTATTTTGACCTATTATGCAATATGCAGCTAAAGATAACAGGACATCAATCACAATTAAGCATGCAACGTAATGAGGTCATTTAACAATAGCATTCTGCTGTTTAAAATATGTTATGTGCACTGTTTAAATTACTCATTTTAAAAATCTTAAGCAATATGTGATGTATTTTGCATAGTATGCAGCAAGCAACAATAGTATACCATTTGTTTGTGCATCGTCACTGAAAAAACCAAAGCGCCACCGTAAAATCTGCGCTCACTCTCTATTTTTGTAAGCTTGAGAGACTGAGGAAAAAATAGAATTTCTGAAGCAAAATAGTGAGCAGCTTTAATATGGCAATATGTTTAAAATTGAGTGCTGAGTTGAAGGAAGTTGTTTGAAATACACCCTGTCTGAATATGCACTGTAGTATGCAAAAATGAGTACATCAACAGTCAGAATATGCAGTATTCATAAAACAGCAACACGGCTGATGTTGTACAGTATGGTTATTTGGAGATGGCAACATGGTAGAAGTAGTGCAGGGGTACCATCCTGTTCCTGGAGATCTACCATCTTGCAAAGTTCAGCTCCAACCCTGATCAAGACACCGGACCCAGCTCACTACGATCTTCAGGAGCTCTTGACAATCAGGTGTGTTGGAGCAGGGCTGAAACTGAACTCTGCAGGCAGGTAGATCTCCAGGAACACCCCTGATGTAGTGTGTCAATATTCTGCTACATACATGCTGAGAGACTCTGAACGGATGTACTTTCAGAAAAAACTATATGAACTGTGTACACAATTAATATGACAGGAAACAGGAAATCAAAACTGGAAAACATGACCGAGACAAAACATAAATGACATAAAATGAAAGACCCAGGAGACATACGTGACAAGCAGAGTCTGACAAAACTGTAGATAATAAAACATTGAAGAAGATAAAACATTTAAGCCATAAAAAGCAAAAATTTGCATATGTGGATCAACGCTTACATTTTTAATGCTTCAAACGTCACATTTTCGTCACTTTCATTATATGCAAATTATTTTTACATAATTATTTTATTCATCTTTCTAATGTTCAAAATATGTAATTTTTGGCAAAAACTTTTTCTGATTTAAATGTTCTATATATGTATGTATGTATATATATATATATATATATATATACACACAGTGGGGAAAAACATTATTTGATCCCCTGCTGATTTTGTACGTTTGCCCACTGACAAAGAAATGATCAGTCTATAATTTTAATGGTAGGTTTATTTTAACAGTGAGAGACAGAATAACAACTGAAAAAAAATTAAGAAAAAAAAAGTTATAAATTGATTTGCATTTTAATGAGTCAAATAAGTATTTGACCCCTTCACAAATCATGACTTAGTACTTGGTGGCAAAACCCTTTTTGGCAATCACAGAGGTCAGACGTTTCTTGTAGTTGGCCACCAGGTTTGCACACATCTCAGGAGGGATTTTGTCCCACTCCTCTTTGCAGATCCTCTCCAAGTCATTAATGTTTCGAGGTTGACGTTTGGCAACTCGAACCTTCAGCTCCCTCCACAGATTTTCTATGGGATTAAGGTCTGGAGACTGGCTAGGCCACTTCAGGACCTTAATGTGCTTCTTCTTGAGCCACTCCTTTGTTGACTTGGCCGTGTGTTTTGGTTCATTGTCATGCTGGAATACCCATCCACGACCCATTTTCAATGCCCTGGCCCTGACGGTACATGGCCCCGTCCATCGTCCCTTTGATGCGGTGCAGTTGTCCTGTCCCCTTAGCAGAAAAACACCCCCAAAGCATAATGTTTGCACCTCCATGTTTGACGGTGGGGATGGTGTTCTTGGGGTCATAGGCAGCATTCCTCCTCCTCCAAACAGGGCGAGCTGAGTTGATGCCAAAGAGCTCGATTTTGGTCTCATCTGACCACAACACTTTCACCCAGTTCTCCTCTGAATCATTGGCAAACTTCAGACAGGCCTGTACATGTGCTTTCTTGAGCAGGGGAACCTTGCGGGCGCTGCAGGATTTCAGTCCTTCACGGCGTAGTGTGTTACCAATTGTTTTCTTGGTGACTATGGTCCCAGCTGCCTTGAGATCATTGACAAGATCCTGTAGTTCTGGGCTGATTCCTCACCGTTCTCATGATCACTGAAACTCCACGAGGTGAGATCTTGCATGGAGCCCCAGACCGAGGGAGATTGACAGTTATTTTGTGTTTCTTCCATTTGCGTATAATCACACCAACTGTTGTCACGTTCTCACCAAGCTGCTTGGCGATAGTTTTGTAGCCCATTCCAGCCTTGTGTAGGTCTACAGCCTTGTCCCTGACATCCTTGGACAGCTCTTTGGTCTTGGCCATTGTGGAGAGTTTGGAATCTGATTGATTGATTGCTTCTGTGGACAGGTGTCTTTTATGCAGGTAACAAACTGAGATTAGGAGAACTCCCTTTAAGAGAGTGCTCCTAATCTCAGCTCCTTACCTGTATAAAAGATACCTGGGAGCCAGAAATCTTGCTGATTGATAGGGGATCAAATACTTATTTCACTCATTAAAATGCAAATCAATTTATAACTTTTTTGAAATGCGTTTTTCTAGATTTTTTAATTGTTATTCTGTCTCTCACTGTTCAAATAAACCTCCCATTAAAATTATAGACCGATCATTTCTTTGTCAGTAGGCAAATGTACAAAATCAGCAGTGGATCAAATAATTTTTCCCCCACAGTATATATATTCAATTTGTATGTAGTGATCTACATTAATTTAATATTTTTATCTTATAATAGAATTTGTGTTCAAAATGATTTGACCCTCTTTCAACATCTTCAGTGATTAGCAATAACTAGTTCTAAACAAATTGAAAATCATATAGGTGATTTGAAATTGAAATGACCAATAGGTAATTTGTTGCAGCTCAAAACTGAAGACCTTCAAACAACTTCACAGTGACTTTAAATTACGTATATACGCATCAGAACAATAGAGACTTGTTTAAGCAAGGGCTGTTTTTAAAGCATTAATTTTTGAGTTTTATTTTCTTGATGAAACTGCTAGGAAACATTGCACTAAGCTCTGGTTATATTCTTACACTTGACTGACATGTTTTATTGAGAGCAGAAAACAGGAAACAAAGACAAATCTTTCAAATATAGTGGATTTTATTAGCACGGTTATACTGTACAGTCAGTTATGTTCTCCTTTGATATTGAGGATTACAATGGACATGACACACATACACACAGTAAGTCTCTGTACAATCGTATTGTTGAACGGCTGAATGAACTTCGATGAGTCTAGAGAAAGCACACGCCAACAAAACTATATTTATATGTTAAAGCATTTCACATAGACGTGTACTTGTACAAACATAATGATTTGATGTGTTATTTGAATGTTCTGCAGTATTTTCACTATCCTGACGATGGCTGTGGTACTTTGCAGCAAGTTGCTGATCTTGATGATGCAGAAGATTTAAATTTTATGAGATCTGGTTGCCGTAATAGTTAACAGGATGACACATGGACATAACTGGATTAACACAGTTGCTGGGATCACCACACCAAATGGTCCTCATATCTGTGAATAAACAGCCATAAATTCTTATTATTAAACAAATCTTTCTACACAATAAACAGTGTTCATCAGTCAAAATTTAATTGTTCATGAATGGTGAGTGGAACACTATGATTGATTATTGCAATAAAAGAATCAATTATGGGCGACCTAAAGTCCATTTATAAATCTTACCTTGTCTGGGGGTGGGACTCTGTTTCACCAATCAGAAGGTCTGAAATTAAGGCGTCAGCACTGGATCTTTTGCCATACCTGACAAACAGAACAAAGAAGCAAAAATCACCAGTGTAAGAATTATACAGTACTTATAAGTGGAGTCAACTTTTGCAAAATAATTTTGAAAACGAAAATTTTCGCAATATTGAGGTTCATGTCGCACACCTCGAGTTTTCTTGAGGCACACCATCCAACATTAGACATCAGCCTGCTTAAATATTTAGCGACTTCTGTAACCGATCTACAATGTGCAGTATTGTAAAGAGTAGGACTCTAACTGGCTTATGTATTGTATCTTTTGTGGCTAATGAAAATTTGCTGAAAATCACGTAAATCCAAATTTTAGGTTTCACTTGTTTCTCACAACTCCAAGACGAATCCACTTTTCAATTTCCAGCTCACTTGTGATCTATGTTCTCCCCTTTTTCTAGTCCGAAGTCTAAAAAAACTTTTAGTTAGCCTATTCGGAAGAATTTGAGCCTGTAACCGTTCCTTAGCATTTCTGGTTGATGTTGCTCGCTGTCAAAACTAAAGACCTGTAAAAAAACAAGACCATATTTCGTCTGGTCAATAATTAAAGAAGGGCATTCAGCAATGAATTTTTGTAAGCAGAAAACCACATCCTCACATCCTTCTCAACAAAGAATCACATTTAATGCACCGCTGTTAATTAGAGAGTCAGCGGGGTTTTATCTGTGGATTAATACAGTGCTTTTAAAAAGAAAGAACTATGGACTATATTATAGTTTTCCAGCCCCCCAGCTGCTTCAATATAGAGGGGGGCGTTTTAGTGTTTTAAAGTAAACCACTAAATCTGCAGAAACACAGATTAGCTTTAGTCGATAATAAAATGAAAGTAATGGGTGTTTTGGGATTTTGAGAACAGAGAAAAACAGACATGAGAGACAGAAACAACATGAAAAAGAATTTGTGAACATTTCTGTACAGTTCTTTTGATGAGTAAATCATATACAATGAGCTCACCTCTGCCGTGTTATGAGGTTGATGTAGTGTCTTAATGCAGAATAATACTTGGCGAGCTCCTCCGCAGGTGCGTCCTCTCCAGGGTTGTCAGGTTTTGTTGGATACCCTTCCGTTAGAGTTCCCAAGCAGACGAACAAGAGGAAGGCGCATGCTGCCCAGCCGATCCACATTTTCATATTTGGATGCATCTGAGAGAAAACAAAGCAAAAATATTTGTTATAAAACGTAATCTAATGTTAGTAAAAGTAACTCATAGCCCTATAAAAACAAATCTTAACACGTCCGGATGTTTGTGCTGGATTGTGATATGCGATATGCGTAAAATTAGAAATGATTGGGTTTCTGTCATCGTAAAACTTTACGTTTTATGCATCTAATAATGCTAACAGAGACATTTAATAATGACACCTGCACATTTCATTACCTTCTGAAAAGAATAAAACTTTAAATAAAATGAAGCTTTAAAAGTTTTAAAACGTGAAAGTCCAATAAAAATGGTATACTTACACTCCCTTGAATGAGGTCTTGATTGCACTTCTTGCTCGGTGGGTGTCGACTGATTTTCTGCACTCTGAGTCGTGCGTCTCCTGGTTTTATACCTGTACAGCTCGTGCCTTAAAGAGCAGAGCCCACGCGCAATTGCGCGCGACTCTTTTGATGCGCGCGAACCCGCGTCACGGATTAAATCCTCTGTCATCAATGCTTTAAAAACGCGCTTGTTTGGTCCTCATTTGAATGTGTGGGAGGTTATATAGGGACGATATTTTGCATTAAACAAGAGGAACTAAGAGGCATGATCTGAAAATGTCCATTTTGTCCACCTGTTCCACCTTTTAAACTTCTTAGGTTGTTCTGATGTTCTTTATTAAAAATATCCTACTATCAATCTGCTGATCCTGATAAGCAATTAAAGTTTCATTTACCAGATTGCTTAATGAACTCTTATCATTTATCCCAAAAAGTAAGAAACAAAGAGACATTTTATGATTGTCATGATTTTCATTTGTCTCAGATGTTTCTCCTAAAATTCCTTAAGATGAAAATAGACATGAAAGGGACAACTGTCAACATAGAACATAAAGTTAGAAAATTAACGTGGATAGCTTAACTTGGAAAAATTGGATGAAAATTTTTTCAGTTCATATTAAAATCCAACAAAAAAAATCTGATTTCTGAGTGCAGACTTCTATTTTTCATGTTAGTTTGAGACATTGCTGGAGGAGATTCAATGTGGTATTACTGCAATCTTTTTCTCAGACGTAAAATCTGAAAAGCAGGAGAAACATTCAAGGAAGTGTTTTTTTCCCCCCATTTGATTCCCTCAGCAAAAATCATGAAGTAAAATGGACACCACCAAAAAAACTATGCATATATAATGATGTTTCTTTCTGGAGTCTGATGAAATGAATGATAAAAACACCTTGAAATGGAGAGGAAATGGAAAGCATTTGAATGATTCAGGCATGACATGAAACTGGGTCAAAATGCATTAGTTTTGCCAGAGCTGCAAAAAACATGTACATTGTGCTCAAACCATAAGATAAAAGAGTTAGGGCTGCATGAGAATTAAGAATAAGAGATTTTGGAGATTGAAAAATGATTTCAAGTATGTGTGTGTCTGCATGTGTGCTCTGTTGAAGACTTTACATGGATAATTTGTCAGTAGAACCGCAGTATAGATTTGCAGTCTTGTTAAAAATATTTTCAATGTAACTTGTCTCATCCTTCTGCTTCTGTTTATTTGAGTACATCTGAATATGTTGTACTCATCGCAGTAAGAAACAAATCCTTCGCTTCTTCAAAGGCAAACTGTCTTGACGAAAATGACAATAGTGATAATAATATTGTTTTTGGTGTTGTTGAATGAGGCTGTGTTGTGACAAGGAAAATGCGGTGGGGCCGGAAGTTCTTCCTTTGTTGTCAACAACTGCAGATAATTACATGGCATTCACAATCAATTTTTTAGTTGTTGTTACATGGGGAAGTTTGTCCTATCCCTTTCGCTATCTTCGTCTTTTTCGAACTGTCATTGCCAATCTGTGTCTTTCATACTGAGCTGATGAACAGTACATATAGAGCTCTGAAAGGAAGCACCTCAAGAATTCCTCTCCAGAATTCACCAATTCATCTCCATTTATTACTGCACATCTGCTTCCACTCATACAGACTTCCATTACTTTCACTAACACTTGCAGGGTGCTGTTTATTCTTCTCTTTTTTACTAGTATATTATATATAAGAAAACAAGTCAAGAAAAAAAAAGTACATTTCCTACCCAAAAAGATATCATATTAGGTACTTCGTTGCATTAAAACATATTCCACCCATGATTCCTGCCCCTTTTTTTCACAAAATATTACAGTATGCTTTGAAAACATAACAGCGTAGTCTATTGATAACACCATAAAATGTTCTGTCTGCCTTATTATTTTGAGGTAACTGCATGATAATAGCCTGAAACATGCGTATTGAGTTTGCGGTTTAAATCTGCTGTAAAAATTAGTTAAAAGAAGTAGCATTTAAATGACCACATTATGTCAGAACAAATTTCCTAGAAAATAAAGTGCCTGTGATTATTGTGTTTCATAAGCTTATTCAACCGTAGAAAAAATATTCTTTAACTAAAATGATAAGCGTGTGTATGTGTGTAAATTCAAGAAGCAATCTTTTCAAGAAAATAAAGGACAGAAGTGAACCACAGAAATAGTGATGCTGTGGTGCCATCTGTCACCTCCAGTTCTTTGCCTTCAGGCTTGTGCAAAACCAGAGGCTCAGAGTCACAAGTCAGACACAAAGGTGAGATATACTTTAATGAAACCTCCTGCGTCTCTGTCTGACCCATAAAATCATGTCTTTGAGCTGCCAATCCAATAATGTCTGGCAAGAAAGCAGGTAAACTGGGAACATGATGTTTTTCCATCACCTGTTCATTCCTATACATAAACATTAGTGTATATACAAGCCAAAATGTTCATTTGAATCTTCACCAGCATTATAGCGAAAAATTCCCATTCCCAATAGAATTTCAGTGGTGTTATAGACTCTTGTCAGGATAGATGCCTGATTTTAACATGCAGGCTACTGTATGAAAACAAGGCTGTGAGGGATAGATTTACAGTGGCTCACAATTTTTAAACTGTTTTATGGAGTTTTTGTCTATTTTTTTTATTAAAAAGACATTTCATCAGCTGAACATGGTATGTTGTTAAACAACCGTACAATGAACTGAACACACATGAATTGAACACACTGTACTTCAATCCCTCACAGCTTCATTTTCATTCTTGTCAAAAAAATTCAATATGGCACAACCCTGAAAGAGTCATTAATAAATCCCCATAAATATATACCTTAGTCAGGGTACTGCCATATTGAATTGCCGACAAGTTACTGTTTTTATGTTATTGACTCGTTCATTCAGCCGATTCGTTCAAAGGAGCTGAATCATTCAGGAAAGAAAGACGTGTTTTTATGAGTGAGTCACTGAATTATTCATCTAAACAATGCATTCAAAAACGCTGAATCGTTCAAGAAGGATATGTCATTGCTGCTGGGCGTTGTAATGGTTTTGTTGTGGCTTTGTTTTGAAGTATTTTCGTTGCTGCAAAGAAAGATAAGTGACTTGAAATATTATATTTGAAATTTAAGTTACTCAATTTAACTCAGTTTTAATAGATTTTAAACCGTTGTAAGACACACACACACACACACACACACACACACACACATATCCAATGGCCCTCTCTAAAGTAAAGGCTGGAAAAAAAAAGGGTTGTATTCCCTCGTAAAAATGTCTGACTCACTATGTGCAATTATTGTTTCTTCTTCTGCTCATTGTATCTGACTACTTAAACATGTTACATAAAAGCTTTATGTTAAAGAAAAGAGCTAAAAGCTGAATAAGAGTCCTGAGATAAGAACGTCAAACTAATTTCGCTCCACTCAAACACCAATTGCCTCTTTTCTCACTTTTTCCACCTCTCCCTTTCTTTCTCCTTATCTGTCTCTCAGAGCGGTTTTACAATGTCTATAAAAACATGGAACTTCACTGTTTTGTAACATTCTTTTGTTTTTCTAAAGCAGTCTGTTTCTATTCTCTCGTCATAACTGTTATTTGGCTCTGTTCATTCCTGCACTTGAGTCATGGTAGTCGGCAAATACAGATTACTCACTGAGCCAATGGGGCCTCCATAAGAGGACCGTGGTGGCCAGACACCTGAAAACAAGCTACTGCCAATATAAAATTTATGTACTGTAGCTTAGACAGACAGACAGTGCCAGTGACTATTGCAATGTGAAATTAATGAAGAAATTAGAAATATTTTCCATATAGCACAAACAGTGCTTTGTTTTTTCTTTATAAGTTTATTAGATTCAATGTGTTTATTCTTGTAATTGCCACTATATATATCTCCCATTTTTCACTCTTTATATTTATGGTGTAATTGTTTGTTATTCATAATTATACAAGATATCTTTTAAAATTGTGAGGGATCATTAAAGTTGAGTTTAATTTTTTTTTAGGTGCAGGCCTTATGAAGCTATTTGATGAAGCAGATATTCACAAATATTTTATGAAACAAATGACTGAATTTACAGATTATCCTGTTCAAATGTTTGCATAGACTTACTTTTGTGTAAAATTAATTATCATTGTTTTATAAGCTTATTCACCCTTTGACAAAAAATTCTTTAACTAAAATGGTAAGTGTGTGTATGTGTGTATCTTTTAAGAAGCAATCTTATAAAACTTATTAATTTATTAATACAAATACATCTCACAATTGTGACCAGAGGAGGCCTCGGGGCCCAGGTCCTCGCAGGTCCATAATACGTCAGTGGCGATTGGTCTTCAAAGTGCCGTCATGCGTCTGAGGGTATTTGAGAGAGTGTGGATGCAGTATGAGGGCAAATCAGAGTGTTTTGATGCACAAACGACAGAGATCATCTTTTATTACTGTCAAGCGAACCCTTATTGATTTTGCACAGCTGCGTGATTCCACACTCGCTTTTGTCTCCCCCTTCACACTCATGCGCTCGGCTTGAATAAATAACACCACCAGTCCCACAATCTTCATCTCTGCTCCCTCACTCCTCCTCTTCCTTTTTCAATCCTTCAAAGCACAACTGAGCAGAATAAAGGATTGGATAGGAGCAGAAGCACCTCGAGTCACGGCCACAACGCAGTTCCAGCGTCGATTTTCAAGCTTTTTAACAAAGAAATTGAAAAAGCAATTGTCTTGACGCACTTTTAGGTCTCACTGCTTTGATTCAAGGTAATTGATGTTGTTCTTTTCAACATCACACAACATAGACTCTGAAAATTGTGCGGCAATCTGTCAGGCTTACGGGAGACAGAGAAGAGGCGACACTTTACGAGGCTTCAATGCAATTCAGTGTAATATAAACAGACTATTAATAAAGTCTGAACAGAATCAAGAAGTGCCTATGATTCATAGTTTGCTGGACAGTTCCTGACTTTGTATAGCAAGTTTGCAGTAACTAATGCAGTATCACACTTTTTGAATATATGTTATTGATTGACAGCTGCTTCGCATGACGAATCTGAGCTTTAAGCTAACATAAGGGGTGAATATTTTCTACTCTTTTCTGTTCCTCCCCAAACGCCTGTCAATCACGGCACCCTGGTGACTCCGATAGCAGTACATCAGTTGCTCTAAAGACCTCAGAAAGGTTTCCATGGCAAGGAGATTAGACTTGTAAGGAGGTATATTTTGAAATTTTCTGTTTTTCCTTGCATTTTTTAATGGTTTTCACTGGTGGAGAATTTGTGAAGTGATTTCATTGCATCTTGTCTTTAGATTAAGGTCATTAGGAGGACATAATTAATACAGTGATGGCTTATTTAAGGCATTATGACACCAAAGGATCTGTGAAGTTAGGTATTAGGGTTGATATCAACACACACACACACAAACACACACATGCACCATCATCAAACAATCACACTAAACCGATATGTCACCTTTCAGATCAGACTCATCCCTTCCGCTAGCTTACTCCGGTGTTCTCTTTGGACACAGGTGTGTGTTTGTAGATTGTTTGCATGTTTAAGACTTCCCATGAACACCTGCTTGGGTCAAAAAGGAGACAAAGTGTGTCATAGACAAATAAAGCCACATCAATAATCTGAATCACAGCACTTTGTGATCTCTGCTCTGACAAACCTGGGCTATTCTAAAAAAAAAATGGCATAATAGCGTATGGTTGACTTAATCACTACTGCGATTACTTGCTCATTTAAGCTCAGAATTAAAATTCATGCGCTGTATCACAGCAAGGAAGGGAATTAATCTGATTTCAATGTGAATCACTTTAGTGCCGCAGATCTGCTGAATATAATCAGATTAATTAAACATTTACACCAGCTCCTTTGTATGTAATACTGTCCTGATTTTTCTCTACGTCGTCATTCAAAACCTCCGCCGGATGGTAAATTTATATTTTGTTAATAAACTGTTCCTTCTCATTTTTCTTGTGATGCATTTTTAATGAGTTCAAAGAGCCTTTTCAATTCCTTCTTTCAGTATCTAGACGGAAGCAGGACAAAGCAAGACTTTCATTATTGCAGACTTATCACATTATCACAACACTGCATGTATGTGTTTGTGAGTGTGTTTGTGTGCATTGGTGTTTTTAATTAAGCAATCTTCCCCCCAACAAATCACTTGTTTTGAGTTCATCTAATTGAAATATAGATATTTTAACTTTAATGCATTATTTGAAAGCATGCAGCCAAGTGGCCACAGGGCCTGGCTTGTGGCCAAAGTGGCAATCTAAATGATAATATTACTTTTAAGCAAGTATCAAGAAAGCCTCAAGGGATTTTATGAGCTGGACTACTTAATATTAAACTTATCTCATCAATTTAAATATACAGTTAGACTTCACTATAGGTTTAATCAAGCACGTGCACACATAGACATAAAAGGGGGCTTGAGCACCTGCCATTTTTCTTCCTCGAGAGAAAGTGCCCTTTTTTCTGGGGAGTTTTTTTTTATTTATTTATTTTTATATTTTTATATATATTTTTTAAATAAATGAATATATGTATATATGTGTGCGTGTGTGTTTCTATTTGCGCACAGCTTTCCCTGTCAAACAAATTAAAAAAAAAAACAAAAGGCAAATATAGTTAATTTGTCTTGCTAACATCCATGACTCATGAGAGAGCTACCATGTAAGTTAGCTGAAGTTTAGTTAAGGCAATAGGAAGTCTAGTAGGTTAGACCAGTGTGCGTTCTTTCACTGCATGATTCAGTTTATTAAAATGCATTTAGATTCAGAATGATCGCAAAATTCAAGATATGGTGGCAGAAATGTATATATTTATATCATTTCATATAGTTAATCAGTATCACGCGAAGACTGACTTTTTTTTCCACCAAAAAGCAACATGATTACAAATGTGATAGCCTATTGATTTTATATAGCAGTTCAATAAACAAGAATTTAATATTAGCACACTAACGTTTTAGACACAATATTGACTGTTTTTGCTCTATTTCGCCAACAAATATAATTTCAATTTGCGTCTCTGAGAAATAGCTGTTTTGTTCCTGAATGAATCAACCATTTAAATGTTTCGGTTCAATCGCAATGACTCACTTATTAACAGTGACTTGCTGCCACCTACTGGCAGTTTTAATTTCACATTTAAAGCATATATATATATTTTTTTAATAATTTCAAACATCAGTATTCAACGTTTTATTTTTAAAATATCAAAACAGTATTAATGCATTTGTAACTGCAGGTTAAATGCATTCATGTTCTGCATTAAACAGTGTGTAAATGCATCTAAATGCCACTTCAAATGCAGCTTCTGTGGTTTCTCTGCATTGCAAAGATTAATTTTGTCAATACTGATTTCATTTGCTTGGTAACAGCTTAAATTACTTATTCTAATTGACTGATTCAATTTAAGAATTTGACTGAAAATATGATGCACACTCATGCAGGGCTTTATAAAGGTAAAAATGCCCATAAAAGGTAAAAAATCAATTTAAACTTATTGGAAAAGATTAATTTCTATCACTGCTGTGAAATGATCACCACAGAATATGCAGAATATCAAAAATTGAGTCCACGGTAGTCCTTAAGATATCAGCACAATAACACACTCAGCAAAATATTGTCTATCATTATCAATAAAATCCCAGAAAATATTGATATGTTTTTTTGTCAATATCGCACACCCCTAATATATTTAACATTTTGTTCAGAAAAAAATTAAATAAATATGAGAAGCGCCCTTTTTTTCCACTTGAGCCCCTGCCCCTCAAAATGTCTGTGCACGTCCCTGGGTTTAATCATTTAAACTTAAGCCTCCAATGACAAATGTTTCTAAATGAACCAGATTAGGGTTCTTGGAACCCTGCTTTTAGGGTTCTGTAATTGAACACACTGAGCATAATAAAGGGTTCTACATGAAAATCTAATTATACTATTAATATCATGGTCACACTTTAGTTTGGGGACACATTCTCACTATTAACTAACCATTAACTACAACTTTTGCCTCAATAAACTCCTAATTTGCTGCTTAATAATAGTTAGTAAGGCAGTTGTCAAATTCAGGTGTTGGGTAGGATTAAGGGACCTAAAATATGGTTATGCAGAATATGGCATTAATATGTGTTTTACAAGTACTAATAAACAGCCAATCTGCTATAATATGCATGCTAATAAGCAACTAATTGGTCCTTAAAATAAATTGTTACCAAAATCATTAAAGAAACATATAATTAGGATAATTATTAATGTTGGAGTCATGTCATTCCTATCGAGTATGACTTTCTTTCTTCCATAGAAGACAAATGGGGATATTTTGAAAAATGTTCACACTGCTCTCTTCCACGCAGTGGAAATGAACAGTGGCCAGAGACTGTCAAGCTCCTGAAAGAACACAGTTCATCATTAAACAATGATAAAGTAGTCCATGAACCTTCTGAAGCCATTTGTGTGAGGAACAGTCTCAAATTTAAGCAGTTATTCACCAAAACTCTTGGTTACCATTTACTTTCATCATTGTATGAAACAGCTGATTGGACATTCTGCTTCTTCTGTGGTTTGATAGAAGAAATAAAATCATATGGTTTGGAACGACTGATTGAGGGTGAGTAAAAAAATTTTTTTTCTTTCGCAGAGTAAATTATCCTTTTGCAGAACCATTCGTGAATGTTTAACATTGCCGTGAACATCGGCCAACCAGTAAACTTACACCCAATTCATACTATGTTTTCTCCTGCTCTCAGTGTCTTTAACTGATTCCTGTGTAACTAAAGATTTGGAGCTGAGGGATTTGGAGGAGGGGGACAAAAGAGAGGGAACGTATTAAAGATATCATTGAAGAGGTAGAGAGGCGCAGGGTGCATAATATAATACCACCTAAATGAGGCTTAATATAAATAGAGGACCAGGCAAAGAGCGGCAGTACAAAAGAGACTTCTAAATAAATCAGCGAGGTATTTTCAGAGTGTTGGTGGCGATGAAACATCCACCAATGAGCCACGAGTTTTATTTCAAGTGTGGTAATGAGTAGAGTCTGTGTTTGGTCTCTTTTTCATCACCGACGTCACCAAAGGCAAGTCTCACAGGTCACACACACTCGCATTTGTGCATTTCATGAGACAGGCAGATGTTCTCGAGAGCAATTGAGTGGAGATGCATATCAGAACAGAGGAAGAGTGTATGAACATATAAAGAGGAAGTCGTAACGAATCCGATCTAATGGAATCTTGAGGAGCTTAGGATGAGTCATGAAACATTCACAAATACAAAAACAGAGCAGCACATTCAAACATATTCTGAGATTCAAAACACACACACACACACACACACACACACACACACACAGTGGAAGACAGACCTAGTCATGCCCAGCACATACAGCAAACCATTCTAGTGGAACTGTACCAATGATTAGGGGTGAAATTGTTTCTTTCTTTCTGCTTCTTGAACAGAAAGCGATTGAATGCGAGCCACAGAGCTTGCAGCCCTCTGTGTCTCATAGATAGAGCACAAACACTCTTTTAATTACGTCCTTTAATTGCTATTATTGTTCTGAACATTAGCAAGTAGAGAAGAGTAATTTAAAGCCAATTCATTGAAAACAAAGACACATCTCTCTCACACAGTCAAGTCAATGCTGGTGAAGTGAAGCAGAGGCATGTGTATCACTACTGACCTCTGCTGGCCAAAACTGGAAACTATATCAGTAATTTTACCAATTTAAATCAATTTAAACATATATATTTTTACACTGTAAGCGAAATTTAAAAAGGATAATTAAAAATTGTCCAATAAAAACGGTTATTAAAAAGAAATGGTAAAAAGTTACAGGCATAATATGTACTTTTTAAATTCCTTTTATATTAATATACATTTTGACCCAAAATCTTTATTTTGTCAGATACTTGAATGACATGAGTATTTTTAATAAATATGTATTTTTGTTTAAATATTTTGTATGGGGCATGAAGCATTGACAATTAACTCAACTAAATTCTTAATACTAAATAAAAATAGTAAATAAAAAGATTATTAAATGTATTAAATTATTAGTTATTTATTAAATGTATTTATTGAAAATTAAATTATGAAGCATTGAGAATTAACTCAATGAAATTATTATTACTTCATGAAAATTTAAAAAAAAAAAACCTTGGGGAAAATTTCTTGATTTTATGTATTTTTAATGTGTCTTAATTAGGTCTGATTATTTTAAATGTTAATAATAATATCATTTAATATCATAATAATATCACTTAATATCAGTTTGAGTTTATTTTTATTTATTTATTTTATTAATGTTAATATTATTATATAATACAGTATGCAAATACTATAAATACATTTATATTAATGTTATGATTAATAAATATACACTGTAAAAATATTTGCTGTGATTAAGCAATATACCACTAGACAAATATTAAGAATTCTCTCTCAGGCTAAGCAGAAAGCATAAAATGTAACATAATTAAACAAGCATAATGTTGACTCTAAAGATGTGTGCTAACCTAATGCTAACATTATGTTTGTTGTGGCACCACTGTCAGGTGACACATAGCCTATTCTGTGTGCTGTTCACATGTGTTGCCTACACCACTTGGATCCAGTCTCAGGTAGCCGTCCACCAGTGAGCTGAACCCAGTTAAACCTCCCATTGCCGCATATGGAACAGCTCTGCCCACTGGACGCCCCCTCGCCATGCGCTCTTCCCTGGTTTCAACCAGCATCACATGGGCATATCCAGGCTGACCACATCCACAGGTGAATGGACTTCGATAGCCAGTGCAGTGAGTGCCTGGAGGTAAACAGGTTAGGATTTGTTTACGTTTCATTAAATGCTTATGTGTAACATGACGAATTATATTAAATTTCAATTAATAATAGGAGATGCAATGGTGCAAAACTCACATTTTTTGCACTGGTGGCCTATAGCTTCACTGTGTTCACTGGTTGTGTGTTTGCATTGACAGCGTACTGGTTTAGAGCCGTTGATATGAACGTATTCATAGGACACACACTGACAACCTTTGACCCTACAAGGCAAGAGTACAGGCCTTTCCTTTGGCAACTCCTCAAAGTCTGTGCAATGTTGTTTATACCTGAGAATGAAATAGAATTATTAAAGAATCTGTTTGTGTACATCAATAATGTGTATGACCAATGATCCATACCTGTGTGTACAGAAGCAAGGTGTCTCTGGTCCAATGAGTTTGCAGTCTATCTGTCCCGGGACCCCAAAACTGACATATAGACGGTTTTGTATTCTTCTTGGCACCACTGTCTCTTTGTATTTCTTGTACTCTTCCTCTGAAAACAGCCTCCCTCCATCATCTTCCCCAACAATCCTGTGCAAAACAGGATATTCAATGATAGAGAATTACTTCACTTTTTCAAACTCGACAAACTTTAAAAAAATACATAAATAAATAAATAAAAAATAGGACGTAAGAAGATAAAAAATAAGGAATATTTTTGCGTTACATGAATAAACTTTAGTTTTCCGATTTTCCCAAACAAACCTACCTTTTGTATTCTAAATAGGCCTCCAGTGCATTGGTTGCATGTTTGTCGATGTGTATCTTTTCCATTGCACTGTAATTGTTTGTCTTTTTTGTAGATTTGTCTGTTGATATAAATTACTTCTCGAGCTGCAACACTGACAATGCAACTTGTTTACAAAGAAGGTTGTTCTTGGCTCCTGTGTTTCTAGGCAACGACGAAACAACAATGATACGTTTTCCCGAAATAGTCTAAATTAGATATAAGAAAAAAAGCGTTAAAAATATCATAATGTAAAAATCTAATCAGTAATATTCAATATATACTCACAACGATTTTATGCATCTCGACTACGTTTGTACACGTGAACTACATTTCCCATGCTGCCTTTGACCTTTTACGTGAGTGACGTGAGTCAGAGAATCTTTTCCTTCTTTAAAAATGATTCAATGATTCTTTTACGTTATGACGTAGTTCGCGCATTCATGATTTGCATATTCTGAAGAAAAAAGCATATATTATAAAACATTCCAGTAAATACGTAGGCACATACAACTGTCTTTTTCAACTGCGTTTTTCAGTATATTAACAAATGTGTATATTGTAATGTCATGCTCATAGTCATTTAGAACCTAAATCTAATTTGTATCAGTATTAATTAATAAAAAAAATTTCTGGCTGAAAAATGTTTTTGCCTGTTTTAATATAACATTCAGTTTTTAACAGGTCAAGTCATACAATCAAATCGTACGTAAACATAATTTAGGAACGTTTTATTCGTATTTTGCATTTCTATTGTAACGTACTTCTCGGTGATTCGGTTCGTTGCGGGAAAAAATTGTTCAGTCGAAAGTGAAAGAATCGTTTTGTGAATTTGATTCATTGAAATGATTCGATTCATAAGAAGAATCCATTCACAACCGGACATCGGAAATGCATAATCTGGGAGAAAATCAGTAAAAGGTGGCAAGAGAGGTGGAATAGAGAGGAGAAAGTGAGGCACTTATACCAAATTCAGAGAAATGTTAAAGAGGATAGGGTGGGAATTGGGAATAGGAGAGAAGAGGCAGTGATGCCGAGGTTAAGGTTGGGACACAGTTCACTGAACAAAACACTAAAGATGATAGGGAAGCACCAGACAGGGTTACTAAGCACAGTAAATAGGACACCGAATAGAATATTGATTTCATTTTTAAGGGAGGCAGGAGTTTTCAACAGGATTTAATGGATAATTAAAGTATGATGTGGGTGTGTGTGTTTATGTGAGGGGATTAAGTGAGTGTCATGGAAGTGTAGGAAGGGAATAGACAAAGTTTTATTATAACCAAAGTCCCTTTTAAGGAAAGCCCGTTCACTCGGCCGCCATATTTGCAACGCCTCCGGGAAGTTCAGACAAGACCAAACCCTATCTAAATGAATGGGGGAATCCTGAAATCTCAAAGACGGCTCGCTGAACTCGCGATTAAATTACATATTTCAAATCAGCAATAAAATCTGAAATTAACTGCCCCATGAATGCTGTTTCTTATGCTCAAATAGCCTTTAAAAAGTTTATTTTTCAGGCTAGACCAGCCAATGCGCATGCGTAGCTCCAACGCGCTTATGCCTGCGCATGCGCAGCTGCTGGTCCAGCCCCAGGTTTCTATGGGAACCGGAGCTTCTAACGGGCGCTGCAGTGACGCAATGACTTTACCAATCAACGATTGGCTCTTTCATTTAGAAGGCGGGACTATCCCGCCATATTGCGCGTTGCACGTTCTCCCATTCATAAGTACAGGAGTGAACCGTCTTTGTATGTCTATAGTCTTTGTTATAACCTATTATTCAGTGCCACATGGAGTTCTCATGCTTTTTAGAAGTCATGCCTTGTAAAACATTTGTTGGAAAACAGTGCATTTCGTCATCTAAATCAAAAAACAATAAGAAAATCAGAGTTTTGTTTCAGATGGAGTCGATTTCTGTGCTTTATGTAATCTCTTATTGGAATGGTTTTGTAACTGATATTCCCTGGAAGAAAGTTTGGTCATTACCTCACAAATATTTAATTGCTAACAAAATGAGAGAAACTGCATTTAAATTGATTCATAGAATTTACCCGGATAAGTGCTCTCTTAAAAGACTTAAGAATGATATTAATACCAACTGTTCTTTCTAAACCCTGAAACTTCTTTACATTTATTCTGGAATTGCTCTTACACAACATCATTTTGGTGTGACATTCTTGATTTTATCAAATGCTAAGTGAATCCTAATAGAAATGTAATTTTTGGCTTTCATGAATGTGAAAAAAGGTGATACTTATTTCATAAACCTTATTTTCCTGTTAGCTAAATATCATATTCATAAATGTAAGTTTTCTAAATGCATACCTCTTTTTTTAAGATTCAAACTTGACATGAAAATGTATTTTGAATCTAATGAGTTTTCTGCGAACTTAAAAGCAATAAGAACAATGGCTTTGCTAAAGGACTTGGCACTTCCTCTGGACTGAAAGACTGAATGACCCTGGATTGTTGTTGTATTGTTATGATTTGACAATGATGACAATTGTTATTGTTTTTTTTTTCAAGTATTCAATTAAAAAAATAAAAAAAAACACCTATTATCTGATCCACACTCCGGAGCAGAGGGGGCGGTAATGCACCAAAAAGCTGGATGCCAACCGCCGTAAAACTGGAAAGAAGAAGAAGAAGAAGAACCGGATATCGCTGGTGCTTATCGTGACGTCGTACGCAACAGCTCGTGTTGTCATCGCAGAGAAAAATACTACTGAAATATTTTCTGTATTAGTTCCTAGTTTCGCCACCACAGTCGGCTCCTAATGATAATCTGGCATTTAATTTAAGGCGTTGCCTCAAAAATAATTATAGCTTCTTACTTAATTACAGAGACGCTTGCTTTGAAGTTATGCTGCAGTTTGAATATTGTTTTAATTTGACTGATTTTTTACGATAGGCTTGCTAGGGCTGCCATGCACACGCGCTAAGAAGATGTCAACGATTTGGAGTCCACGAATCCGTCACCTTGACCAAAGTATTTAAGGTAATT
Organism: Spinibarbus caldwelli; assembly: GCA_039654775.1. Lineage (NCBI taxonomy): Eukaryota > Metazoa > Chordata > Actinopteri > Cypriniformes > Cyprinidae > Spinibarbus > Spinibarbus caldwelli. The sequence continues at coordinate 12,020,575 of CM077244.1, read as the reverse complement.
TCTATATTAGCTGTGTTACTGTAGCTATGTTATGTCCAGCTGTTCAACACCTTTCACACCGGCCTTGTCTTAAAGCGATAATAGAGTGTGTGCAATAGTACAGGCGATTCTTTGAGCTGCTTAATATCAGTCTGCAGACCTCGAGAAGCGAGTGAAAAAGATAAAACTAGCATATGTAGAAGCATGATATGAGTTCAGCCAGAATGCTAAAAGCTGTTTGATTATATACATGTGCTTATACTGCATGCCAAATATCAGTGGTCCTGTTTGTCTGTTATTGCTAATGATAACATTGATAAGCTTTATGATAACATCGACAGTTAAACGAGTCAGTCAGTAACTCTCACATTGTTTAACTAATAAAGATCTTTTCAGCAAAGGCATGATATGTCTGACCTCAGAGCTTTAACCCAGTTTTATGCTGTAATTCCCATCTTAAATTTCACGTGACTATACTTTGACAGCTCTACAGCTGAAAACAATAGTTTGACAGGGTGGAGCACACAGTGTAAATCCCCTGCACTTTGGTCAGTCTTCGATTATAACAGTCACAATATTAATTTCATCTTGACTAATATAATCAATATGCCAAAATGCTACATTTTAACTTCACTAATATTGTTCTGCTGTTTCTGTGGGGATGTGATGATTAAAAGTGGTTGTATTTCTCCCCCCTGCATTATTAGTTTATCTAAAGCACCGTCTCGTTGAGTGATTTGTGATCGGGTGGAGAATAGCACTGTGACCACAGAGGAAGAGAGTGATGACAGGGCTTCTATTCACTTAAGGATGGAAGTGTAATTTATTCATGCAAACTGAAACCTGAGGCTTTGCGTATTAACTGTAGGTATAGCCATTTAATACAATTATTCTCTTCAATTATTTCTGCTTGTTTTTTTTGTGTGTTGTGTTTTACAGGTATTCCTTGCACTTGACGCCTATTCAGGAATAGACAATTCCTTTCCACACTGTTAGTTTCCTAGTCAAAACAGCTAAACAAATACATGAGATCAGTGACCTTATTACCGGCTTTTCTCCCCATTCCTAATTTTAACCTTCACTCTGCTTTTTCATGACTTAATTATTCCCAGCCCTGAACTTGACACCCTCTTATAAACCTGTCCCCACCCCATCCCCTTAACCCGGGTCCCATCAGACCTGCAGCATTGCCATGCTGGGCTGTCTGCTGCGTAGGAGCATGTCTCACAGACTGAGTGTGTTTCTGGTGGTCTTCGGCCTGGCCTGGTGTCTGCTGCTGCTTCACTACACCATCACACAACCACGGCGCCAGAGCAGCGCAGAGCTCCGCCAACAGATCCTCGAGCTCAGCCATCGCTATGTCAAAGTCCTTAGTGAGGAGAACCAGAACCCCTCAGGGCCCCAGGGCACCTCCATGGCAGGATATGGTAAGGATTTATTATTATTATACATAATTTAATCACCCTCATGTCATTCCTTACCTGTATGCTGTTTTATAGTGCCAAAAAACACAACAGATATATCATAAAAACAGTCCATATGACTTTCACGATAGTCATACAATAATTTTGTGATGAACAGACCGAAATTGAAGTCTGTAGCAAATGTTCTAGGTTAAAAGTGTATTATAATCAAACAAAATTTAAAATTTTAATTTGTTACCTGAGTTTAGAAATTTCTTGCTAACACTTTACAACAAGGTTAATTCATATACATTAGTTAGTATTTATGAATTTTAGTGTTTTTTGCTCATAAAACATTAACTAATGTTATTTTATACAACTTAAAATGTTAGTATATTTAAAACTTAACATTAAAATGAGTGAAATAAAAAAATGGTTGTTAGTTTATAATATTTAATGCATTTACCAGTATTGACAATTTAACCTTAATATAAAGTGTTGACATTTTTGTTTTATGTTTTCCCTTTCTGGTAACACTTTACAAAAAGGTCCCATTTCTTATAACATTTATTAACTTTCAACAATATATAATATTTATTAATATTGTTTTTATTTATTTTAGTACATAAAAATACAGTTGTCAATGTATTGAACAATTTATTTTTATGAACTAACATTAACAAAGATTAATAAATTTTGTAAAAAAAAACAAAAGAAAAAAAACTTATGATTAAATTAGCAATTACATTTTTAGTAATTAACACAAACAAAGATTAATAAATGGTATGTATATATATATATATATACCATTTATTAATCTTTGTTTGTGTTAATTACTAAAAAAAAAAAAATATATATATATATATATAGCTCATTGTTAGTTTTTATTAGTGCAGTGTGCTTTTAAAAAATATAATGAACTCCAGTGTTAACAAATCCAACTTGTGATTTTAGAAATGTATTTCTAAATGTTGAAATTAACATTAAAGATAATGAGGGCTGTAGTAATGATGTTTTATTTCATGTTAACTGTACGTAGTTGTCCGATGTTAACAAATGAAAAAGTGTTATTATTGTAAGTTCTTTTACATTTTCGTTTATAAAATGAACACTTTTATTCATTTTTTTGTTTTTTTTTGGTGTGACGCTTATGTGAATGAATAGGCTGCTTAGCATTCAGGATGGGTGTGGTAGAAAGAGGTTTAGAAATAACATAATACTAATCCTTGCCTTATCTCTTGTTCTGCTGAAGCTGACTTGAAGAGGACAATTGCTGTGCTGTTAGATGATATTCTCAACCGTTTGGTGAAGTTGGAAGGGAAAGTGGAGACTGCTGTGAACGCCTCCTTACAGAACATCTCCCATCCCGCTGCTGGTGCTGGCATTCTTCTTGCTGCCAGAGTCACTGTTTCCAGGTCCACCAAACAAAATATGTCTGCTCACCGACCAGACAGACGTAGTAACCCTCTGCACTTCCTGCCACAATCACCTGAAAGATCACATAAGCCGCACTCCTTAAAATAGCAAACTGTGGCCATGGACATCATCTGCACCACTACAGCAAAGACTGAGATATATATATATATATATATATATATATATATATATATATATATATATATATATAAATATATATATATATATATATATATATATATATATATATATATATATATATATATATATATATAAATATATATATATATATATAATTTTTTTTTTTTTTTTAGGCTAAAGCAGCTTTTAGACATCCTTTTTCTGTTATGCACATGAGCTTCAGCTTGATTGTTTTGTCTTATATTCATGATCGCAAATATATTTGATAACTTATGTGCAATATGGAATATAAGATATGAGAGAGTGATAGGATGTGTTTTTTAAATGAAGACTGATTTTTGATATACGGATGAGTGTTTCATAATGAATCTGCAAAAGACACCAAGTACAGCATTATCTCCACAGCTAGCTAACGTTGTGTAGTTCACTTAATTGGATTCCAGAGCGAAGGTTTACACGTAGCACTTTTTAATTGTTAAGACTTCATGCATTGCAACACGTTAGATATTGAACTGTGGAGGAAACGAGCTGATCCGAAGAATAATCTCTGAATAGTTGATTGATGGCTGTATTGCAGTTTGATTTGTTTAAGGGTGGGGATATACCTCAGTTGCTGTTAGTACATGAAGCTGAATCCCAGCAAAACTGAACACAGCATTAAGCTTTCAGGAGGAACTGTACCAGACAACACAACTCAATCCATACAATAAAACACATACAATACTTCAGATGTGTCAGTGTATGCAAGAGCTGAAAACATTCATTTGCCATTACTGTGATCAAATGAAAATGGAAAAATAAGTAGGTTTTCCTCAAAGTGCTTCAAATGATTACATGGTTGTACATGTCAATACATTTTGTTTTTTTTATTTGGGATATGTTGATTTATAATCTATAAATTACAATCTTATAATGTGCTAGTGTATGCTTATACTCTCTCCCTCTCTTTCTCTGTCTATCAATACTTTTTTTATTTTGGATGTGTTCATTTAGTATCTATAAATTGTAATCATATAGCCTAATTTGTTAGTGTATGGATATTCACACACAACTCTATCTATCTATCTATCTATCTATCTATAATCTGACTCTATCTATCTATCTATCTATAATCTGACTCTATCTATCTATCTATCTATCTATCTATCTATCTATCTATCTATAATCTGACTCTATCTATCTATCTATCTATAATCTGACTCTATCTATCTATCTATCTATCTATAATCTGACTCTATCTATCTATCTATAATCTGACTCTATCTATCTATCTATCTATCTATAATCTGACTATCTATCTATCTATCTATCTATAATCTGAATCTATCTATCTATAATCTGACTATCTATCTATCTATCTATCTATCTATAATCTGAATCTATCTATCTATCTATAATCTGACTCTATCTATCTATCTATCTATCTATAATCTGAATCTATCTATCTATCTATAATCTGACTATAATCTGAATCTATCTATCTATAATCTGAATCTATCTATCTATCTATAATCTGACTCTATCTATAATCTGACTCTATCTATCTATCTATCTATCTATCTATCTATCTATAATCTGAATCTATCTATCTATCTATAATCTGACTCTATCTATCTATAATCTGACTCTATCTATCTATCTATCTATAATCTGAATCTATCTATCTATAATCTGAATCTATCTATCTATCTATAATCTGACTCTATCTATCTATCTATCTATCTATCTATAATCTGACTCTATCTATCTATAATCTGACTCTATCTATCTATCTATCTAATCTAAATGTTGAAGAGGATGTGACGTATTTGTTGAGTCCTCTCCCATAGTTCACCGCGCGCTTCAGCTGGTCAGCCATTTTCTACAGTTACGTTAAGAGCGGAAGTCTTCGAGGAAGAAAATCTTCATTTTCACGCTTTTTCCAATCATTTAATAATTTAAAAATGAGTGATGTCGAGGAGCCACAATTCGAGGGCAGGGTAAGCATTATTTTAGTGGAAACCGTTCTGCCGTTTACTTCAAATACTCTCTCTCTCTCTTTGCGGTAATGCTCGATTAGTGAACAGCTAACTGTCCATTTCTTTTGTTTATTTACAGTTTAACTGAGCAGATAGATCAGCTGATACATACGTGTAGGTTAATAATTCGTTAAACACTTAATATTTAGTCACTTTAGGTCTTTAGAGAAGTCCATTACGATGATGAATATCAAATAAATGTAAATACGCTGATGTGTTGAACATGGCAAGACTTTTTACCAGCATGTGTTTTTTTTATATAACAATGTGCCCTTTTGATTTTTTTTAACAGCTGGTCCTACAATAGTGCAATTGTAGCAGATATTGATTAGGAAATTACTGTTCAAGTGTTTTAACTTGTTAAAATACGAGTTTGTATTCACACAATAGCAGCCTGAGTACTTTTGGTTTCTCTTTCCAGCATTTCTGATCTTTCCTTACCCTCTCTGTCTTACACCATGTGATTATGCAACAAAACAAACATCTGTATTTCAAAAGGAGTAGTGAAATTTGAATAGTTCACTTCATTTTTTCCCTAAATTTCCCTTGATCTTAATTGCTCTGAATGTTCTTTTTTCATTAAGGTTATTGGTCGTGAAGGATTTGAAGAGTTAAGGCCAAGAATGTGGAAGAATATTCAAGATAAAAGAAGGCTTTTACAGAGAAAATGTTTACAGAGCAGACGGTTAAGTGGGAAGGGGAGAAAAGAACAGAAGATCGGTCAGATAGAAGCACTCTCGCGTTATGTGTCTAAAGCAGAAAAAAGAAAAGAGGTTTCATATTGGGGTGAAGAAATGAAAAGGAGAGGAAAAATGAAAACTGAACAAATGAAGACCGAAGAATAAAATGCCTGAGAGAAAGGAATAGCGTATTCTGAAAACAGAAGAATGAATGAGTCCGTAGGTTAAGTAAACGCAGAATTTGTGTTCCAAGTGTCTTTCTAATCTCTTCTTGATCATTTGCATGTTTGTAGCTTTACTGTGGTGATTCGGCTAAAGAACAAGCATCACAAGGACCTGTGATGACTTTGTAGCCTTTGTAAATGTATCAATAATGCTATTAACTTTTCGTTGTTGTTGTTTTTATTCCATGATATAATTTAAGTAATTCTAACACTTTCCTCCACAGCTGTAATAAAGTGAATGTTTGGATTTCTGCAATTATGTATGCGTTGTGAGTGTGTAAGTTTGCCTGCTTTATGATCATTCGTCCTGTAAATGTAACACATTGCTGTGATGTTAGGAATCCCACTCGCCATCCAAATCGGAGCGGGGCAGTCCTGCCCAACCCAAGACTGAGAGCAGGTCAGGCTCTCCCAGCCCATCCCGAGCATCCAAACGGTCTGAATCAAGATCCAGATCCCGCTCCAAGTCCAGGTCAGTTCATATATCAGCTGAATGTCATGAAGCCATTTCTTTCTTGAAAAGCAAGTTCATTTCTGTTTATTTGGTGTGTCTCACTGTGTTTCTGGTCCTTTCCAGGTCTCGCTCTCGTCGCCATTCAAATCGCCGCTACAGCCGCTCTCGTTCTCACTCCCACCGGAAGAAGTCTCGTTCTCGCTCCTACAGCCCTGACAACCGACGCAAACGGAGCCAGAGTGCATCGCCCATGTCAAACCGCCGCAGACACACTGGCAGTCGGGTGTGTATCATGGGATAGGAGTCTAAGTTCAGAGGAACCACAACTACTGTAACCGCAGTTGCTGTTAAAAATATAGTTTACTCAGAAATTAAATTGCCGTTGTTTATTTACCATCATATCGTTGCAAACCCAAGATATTTCTATTTTTTTATGAATACATTTAATTTTAATAAATGGCAGCATACAGCAGTGGTTCATAGACAAGTGGCTGGGTGCCTTAGCGAACATCCAGACTTGGAAATATTTAATTTAATAAATTATTATTAATGTATTAAAATAAAACTCTAAATTAAAATCCTGAAAAAACTTCAATCATACTCCGTTCCTCCATAATAAAAATGGTTATTATAGAAAAACATACCGTTCTTCTGCAGTCACAAAAAAATATTTATGCTTTATTAATTTAATATGTAGATGCTTCCATTTACTGTTAACAAAGTACTGTCAAAAAAGTTTTGAAAAAAGCTTTGTCATGCTTGCAGCAGAAATACCGGAAACATCTTAGTCATTGTTGGTGATATTATGTTTGGAATAATATCATTAATATTTGTTAAACAAAGTTGGAGAAAAAGCTTTGTCATCTTGCAGCAGAAATACCAGAAATATCTTACTAGCTCTGCCCCTTTTCAGCACTGCGCTCTTCTGACTTTCTGTTTGTATTGAACCGCCTGTTTAAAAATAACATTTGTCATGAAATCTGCTTACAATACATATGATGACATTGGTTTAAATTCACTTCACCCGCTAATTACTCTTCAACAGTGATGCTTATAGGGTTACTGCAAAAATGGAAGTTCAAAAACAAAATTCTAAAATTCTGCGCATGTGTTTCTCTGATTCATAAGGTCAATATAGGGGATATAGTGTTGAACAGTGGGGGACCTTTGAGTCAAAAAGTTTAAGAACCACTGGCATACAGGTTTGCAACAACATGACGGTGAGCGAATAATAACAGAAACGTAATTTTCAGGTGAACTATCCTTTGAAATCACTTTAATTCCCATTTTTGTTAATAAAAAGATTTGGCATTATCTCAGAAAAAAAGGTACCAAAATGTCACTGGGCTGGTACCTTTTCCTTTACCATTAAGGTATAATTATGTACCAATTTGGGGGTGAATAAGGATCAAAGGTGTATTTTTTAGTCTTTGTAGCTTAGGGTACAGCCCTATTGACAGCTTTGTATTTTTTTCTCTGAGAGTGTAGACTAGGTTATCTGATTTTGAACCCTACACTTAAAATGCAACACGCTTTGCTTTAGATCAAGAACATGTTATGTATTTTCTTTAAAAGTGATGTTTTAATTGCTAGTCTTAAAGGTGTGTTTCTGTTTTGTACAAAATGCATACAAACCCCCATCACAGCCTCACGGGGAACGAGCACGACTGTCTTTAATAACCCCTTTCATTCCTTCTTATTACATCAACAGAGCTCATACAGCCATGACTCCAAAAAAGACTCGCACAGTCAGGGTGACGCCAGGGTATGTGGACCTTTCTTAACCTTTTAACAATAACCACTAGACCAAACAAGTCTCAATGTTGCCTTTTAAAGGGGTTAAGAGGTCCATGTGGTGACTTTTGGTTTTTAAGAGTCGCTTTGTCTTCCTACAGTGACCGAAGCCCTTCAGACGGCTCATGCAATGACCATACTCATACTGTGATGCCCTAAGACATGTTTTGTTGGACGGAAAGCTGTAATGTTTGTTTATGCATCAAAATATCTTTAACAGGGGTTATTAAATACTGTCACACAGTTACCCGGAGAAATTTCAGAGAATTAGGCAGTCATGTTGATTTGCTGCCCCACCAGAGAAAGCAATGAAGTATTTCCTGAAAAATGGTACATCATCTCTGTTGGAGGGGTGTAACAATAAACACAGAGGAACCTAGACTGGTTATTACATACGAAAGGAATGTTGAGCTGCTTTCCATCACGTCCAGTAATTATGTAATGTCATTGCATGTGAATATTTTCTATGGTATGAAATTTGAAGGTTCACGATAAGAGATAAAGAAATGAATTACAATGTGTTTGCTTTTTTTCCCCTCATCCAAGATATGATAATGTAAATTTAATGTTTACGTATTGCATGATCAATAATAATAATAGTGTAAAAAAGTAAGAATTGTTTCCGTGCAGTTCAGTATTGTTAAATGCAGAATTTTAATCACACAGTCAATGTTTTATTTGGTCATTGCTCAGTTTTTGGTGTTCTCAATCTTTTGTCCTGTGTTCTAGTGCTGACACCTCTGTCCCTCTTACAGGCCAATCCAGACCCGAACACGTGTCTGGGTGTGTTTGGTCTCAGTCTGTACACAACAGAGCGAGACCTGAGAGAGGTCTTCTCACGTTACGGCCCTTTGGCCGGTGTCAATGTTGTCTACGACCAGCGAACGGGACGTTCTCGCGGTTTTGCCTTCGTTTACTTTGAGCACATCGATGATGCCAAAGAGGTACATCCTCAGCTGGAAATGACCTGTCAACGCAAGTTCACAGTCCTAAGCGGTTTAGTGATTCACTTAATGGCATCTTAAGGACAACTTCGGATTACCTGTTGTAATCTAGTGAACACATTGACTTGTATCGGTAAAATCTGGAAATATCAGGAAATTTGTGATTTACAGGAATGGAATAGTAATGAAAATTACAGTTTATATTTAATTGGCTATATATATTGCACTCATGTTAAGTAAAACTTGGATGAATGCAGTAGTAATGTCCAGTTTGGAAGGATTCTTTTTAATATGTTCTACATACGGTCTACATTTGTTAACTAACAATGAGCAGTATATTTTTATAGCATTTATTAATCTTTGTTAACATTAGTAAAAATCAGGTTGTTCATTGTTTGTTCACAGTGCATTAACAAAATAAGATATTTTTGGCAACCAAATAGTTATGGTGTCCATTGACTATGGATAAAAATGTCATCTTGTATGGTCCATAGAACAAAAAGTCATACATGTTTGGAATGGCATGAGGATGAGTAAATAATGACAGAATTTCCATTTTAACCATCCTTTTAATCCTTAACAACACTAAGACATTTTCATTCATTTGTTTTTCAGACCTTCATTGAGCACTCAAATGTTATTAGATGCTCTATGACTGTATATCCTGTCTAAACAGACTATTTATCCCTCACTACAGGCAATGGAGCGGGCTAATGGCATGGAGCTGGATGGAAGGCGCATCAGGGTGGATTATTCCATCACCAAACGTCCACACACACCCACACCAGGCATCTACATGGGTCGGCCCACACAGTGAGTATTTTGCAGGCCAAAAAACCCATTCTGACAAATACGCTGAACTAGTATGGATGGTTTGTATTAAAACTTCAAATGTGACTCTTTTAGTAACGGAGGTGGGAGCAGCAGCAGTGGCGGCAGCGGCCGGAGACGAGACTCGTATTACGATCGTGGCTACGACAGATACGACCGTTATGACGAGTATGACTACAGATACAGGTAACATTAAATATATACTTCAGTGTGGCAAACATTTCTAGTGTTTCTGTGAAGGTTCTTATGAATTCTGATCCCTTCTTCTCTTTTCCAGCAGGAGGCGCTCTCCGTCACCTTATTACAGCCGGTACAGGTCTCGCTCAAGATCTCGTTCATACAGCCCACGTGAGTGGATTTAAAAGCCTTGAGCAATCTGAATTTTCCACATATGCCCAAATGCATGCCTGCTTGATAACCCACAGCTTCTAGAATGCATTACTCGTGAAATCCCATTATTCATCCGTTTGCCCACTGAATCATGTACCATGTGATGGACGTTTTAATTGTAGATTCATTCTAATAGAACGTTTGTGTTTTGCAGGACGATACTAAGAAGATCCTGAAGACTTCTTTCTTTTTGCCTGTTTGCATCGAGCTATACATTTATAAAGACATGTAAACTCACTGTACTTGAGAAAGATTTGTCTTTATTTGTAGACTTCCCAGTATGTAAGTTTAAGGTTTGTGGGGATCATAAATACTGTCGTCATGGGGTTTTATGTGTGAGGGTTTTTTTTGTAGTGTGCTCGTATGGTGAGATGAGTTTTCCTATATACTGAGCATCTTTTAGCGGGGATATATGCGGTACTAAGAGAGGGTGTGTGTGTGTGAGTTGCTGTACATCTGTGAGGCAGAGCATCATGTACTTCAGAAAGCAGGTTGAGATTGCCTCTGTTTATCTGTGACAAAATACTTTTATTTTCAGGATTGTGTTGCTTTGTTTCTTTCTTGAGAAATAAAGACCTTAAAATAAATGTGTTTCTTTTTATGACAAGACATGCTTTGATGTGCTACTTAGTCTTATTAATGTTCTTCAAAGCTGGGAATACAAGCATAATTTTTTTTCAGTTATGTACTATACAGATATTAATGTCAACTTGCCTTAACATTTTGAATGTTGAATTTTAAAAACAAGATAAAAAAATGTGTGGAAAAAAAACAGATCCAATTTATCTCCAAGAAATTAGTTTTGCAGTACAGTTTCTAGCAAGTAATTAATGTTTAATGTCTATGAAAAAGTGTGGTTAAGTCACAACTGTTTTTCTAAAATGGTCTTCAACCAATATCTGAAATGCAATAATTGGGTCATAATTATTAATAATAACAGGTGAAAAGAAGAACATTGATCATTTGCGTTGTTATCAGTATGTTACAATAAAACGTGAACAAAAGATGTCTTTAAAAATGTCTTTATTAGCACCTTCTATTAAGAAAAACAATCATACAGAAATAATTTGTACAATACAATGATTGACAGTAATAATTTCATCAAATTCAAAGAAATATTTTTGCATTTTTGTAAAACTGCTTGGAACATCACTAATAATAAATAACCACTAATAAACACAACAGAGTAAAACAGTACAAGTTCTCATCAAAGATGAACATTCCACTAAAGGCAAACTGAAGCAGCTATAAAAACTGAACTGAGGAGCCTATGAAACAGCTGGGGTTTTTTTTTCCCAACCATATACACGAGTTGCTTAAACATGGGTCGAATGCATGCTGCTGTCACTGTCTGTAGTACAGTTAACATGAGGTCAACTACAAATATGATAATTATATTTCAGTAACATTTTTAGCCACTTTTCAATAAATATTACATTATATAATGCTTAACAGACCAATTAATTAACATTCAATTTGGTACAAATGCCAAGACACATGAATTCAAATATATTCATATCCTGAGATTTATACAGTGCCACTTCAGTAGTTAAAACTTTGTTTCACGGGATCTTACGAGAAATTTTCGTTTGTGAATCTGTAAATGTGTTTGAAATCCTTCATATTAAACGACCAGAAAAGCACACAAGTTACTCCATTAGAGCAGTGTGGAGCACTTGGCTACATTAGACTGTCGGCCATATTGTTTTCACCTATCCAGGCATTTCAGATTAGTGGAGTGGAAGAGTAAGGAAGTTCTGCTTTTTTTTTTTTTTAACTCCCTGATGTGGCAAGGAAGTGACATGAGGCCAACGCTGCTAAAATGTTATTAAAAGTACTTTTGAATATACATATAAAACTGTGCAAACCAGTCTTCAGAGACTATAAAACAGACTTTGGTGGACTTAAAGTTCCAAGTCGCTAACTGCCTCTCTTATAAGTCATTTAACTCTAATAATTTTGTTACTTCTCATTATATGAGATTATATTTTATGCAAAATCGACAAATCAGCTGTCGGTGTATTGTCATAATTATAATAAAAATATCCTTTATCACATCGCAATTTTTTTCTTAGAAGACATTGTTAATATGATCATATAAGAATTTATTCTTTTATTGTGCTGTGGTGCATTGAGTTAATAAATATTAAATTTGGTTAAATGTTCACATGCCATTTGTAGCTTCTTTGAAAGAAAAAATATATATCACATATTAAATGTCATCTTCACACGGTGCATTTCTTTGCAATTCTTCACTTTTTGAAATTCTTTAAAAAAAAAAACTTTAAAATTGTTAAATATGCAGTAATAAAATCTACATATTTGCTTAAGGAACTTTAACAAACCCAAATGTTGTGAAAAATGGACATCCTCACGTCAACTTTCACACAAAATAAACCACATATTTAAGTCACACTGCTTGTGTACATCATCTTACATTTTTTTTTTCTGGTTCTATTTTTTTATTCCTATGTTTTCAGACCATCTCAGCAATTAAAATAACTGTTGGGAGCAGTAAATAACAATCTTTACTTTGTAAAATCTCCTTGAATTTTCTTAAACGCACATTATCAACCTCGCCACCTATAAACATATCCAATCAGTGGACACATGGAAAAAATGAACTACATGCATTTCTACATAAAAAAAAAAAAAACAGTCCATACCACTTATTTCAAACTGACATGAGAAAATTAGAGCACACTATATGACCTCCCATGTCTTCAATGGCAACCACACCCATTAAAACAGAATAAATACAGTATCCATTTCTGAATTAACTCAAAATACTATAAACTCTGGCCTTAAATTAAAACCACTCAAAATATCACAGCCTGCAAAGTACAATTTATTCTTATTCTTCTACTTTACAAAAATAATTTCCAGAAACGGAGGGAATTCTTAACCCTTAACGCCAATGTAGGCTATTAAACAATTTATATTTATTTAAGTGTGTGACAACTTAGGTCTATCTAGCTTTGTTCTGCTTGAGACAATGAATATAGGATTGGACTTGTTTTACAGGTCTGTTAAGATATTCAGACGTTATGCACTGCACTCAAACAGGCCTCTGCCCAAGCATGTATTACACATTTAAATAAAACCTCTTTTTATTTCCAATCCTCCGTTCAATAGCTTACAAAGAGGCCCTGATAAAATTTGCAGTGCTTTGATTTTTGAGGCCCCACAGTCAAAGGTCAGGCCCACCTCGTCACACAGGTTACGCTAACTTGTTTTTGTTCTTAAAATGATTTGAGATAAATATTCGTGTATCTCAAATTTGTTTTAAGCTCAATAAAAGATAAATGAAAATAAACATGAATTTTAACAAATACACAGAGACTATACAAGGACAGATTTATATAGGCCATGGCCTACAAGGTTTGTTTATTTTTTGTTTTATTTATTTGCTTTTTTGGACGTCCATCATCATTTCATAATTCCTTAAAAAATTCAAGTATCTCAAAATAAAATATCTAAGTAAATATGTAAAACTTCCAACTTTACATAGTGTAAAGCACAATAATGATAACACAAATGTCCGATTACGTAACTTTAAATTTTACATTTGAGCTTTCAAAGTCAAAAACATTCTTTTAACATTCTTAAAAACAGCGAAACAGTATAAAGTGAATGAACGCACGTAACCTAAACAACTAATGACTAAACACTCAACACATTCCTTAGGATGACATTACTAACCTAAAGAAGTTTGTTGAATGTAATTGTAAAGCAAATAAATGAACTATATGAGTTCTTTGACATAAAGACAGGAAACAGATTTAAAAAAAAAAAAAAAAAAAAACTACTGGAAGATGTGAATCAGTACCGCCATTTTCTGTATAAATACACAGTGGTTAATGCAGCCAAGAACATAAACATCGACTAAACTGTCAAAAAAAATTATATCCTTAAAACATAATCAACAGAAAAGAAGTAGTAGTCGGTTTCCAACAAATTACTGGTTCAAAAACAACGTTTACACGAAACAAAGCCGGTTGCTGTACAGTATACACAAAACTTCTTTGAAAGTTTCTGAAAGCAAATTTTCGCATAAACATGGCGTTAACTGCACAAAATGTTCCATACATTCGCTCAACAGTGAGCATAAGCTAAAAACACGCAAAAAGTACTTGAAATCTGAAACGGTACAAAAAAAAAATACTTAACTTACATAGTGCTTAATTCCAGTTTTCTTCAACGAAAGCGAAGGCAGCAGTTTTTGCTTTTGTTAGCCTTTTGTTTGTATATAATATATAGGCTACTTTCAAAGCGTATTTATGTTACCGTTTGGGTCCCTAATTCGACTTAAACGGCAAATTATCCCGATGCTTTTGAGGAAAGCCCCGTAGATATTTTTTTTTCGTCTAACCGACATACTACCCTCAATCCGCATACTAGCCTAACGTTACATAAACAATGTTTTCCTATAGAAAACGGGTGGAGCAACGGGTCGCATTCCTTTCCAATAACATGCATTTAAAGCAACCTCACAAACATGCTGTACGAATGTAGGTTTAGTGATTCTATAAAATACGTATTCATGATCACAGTCTATACAAAGGTTTACTATAGGAAAAGGACGGTGCAAAAAGGGGGCAATGGTATGAAAATGAGCTTCCGATCTGACCAACGAATGAGGGGAGGAGAATCCCCGCATGTGTGCTAGACAAAAGGACTGGGTATCTAAAGGCATTGCATAAACTAAGACTTTCCGCCACATCTGTAAAGAAACAAATAAGTTTGCAGAATCAGAAAATGTTCAATATATAACACATTCATGCGAACTGCCTCGAAATACCTCATGAAAACGAAGTCCTCCTCCATATTTTCTTTTCTTTTGCATGTCTTTTACATTTTAAACTCAAACAGAAAGAAAATGTATGGTGCATAATATGTTCCGGTTTCTAATTTTGAAACTAAATGAAGTAATTCTACCCCATAGTAGACTTTTCGCGCCTGGATTTGTACCGAAGAGCTGTGGATGAAAACCAATGAATGAACAGTCGATGCAGCAGTCTGCGAGAGTAGTAAAGCAGAAAGGAGCTGCGCTCTCATTGGTCTCCTGTTCGACCAATAGGAGCACATCATGTGCGTGCCTTTCTACAGTAGTATTTCAGTTGTGCGAGCTATACTACTGGCATCCAGGCCCATGCTGTCTGACTTTACCCACAATATCACATTGAGAAATCAGATGTTGTTACTTTTTACACTTTTAGTTGCCATTTAATATCTATGGCATTAAAAAAAGCTAGTTCTATTTAGTTATAAAACAACTTAATTAGAATTTCAGTGATCTTCGTATAAATGATTTTAAATGAGCAACGTGGCAGTTTTACTGCTAATATAGAACAAAATATATGTATGTCTTACTCTAATTCAGTGTGTGTGGGTTTCTGTTTTAAAAAAGGCTAAATAAATATTGGTAAGGCAGAATCTGGGATAAAAGTAAATCGTCGAGAAAAAAAGAGAGAAACCGCCATTACTTATGCCATAAAATATTGTTTTGGAAAGATGGCTAGGGCTGAAAAATAAATAAAGTAAAATTATATAAAGATGAACGTGTATGATACAAAGAGAAGTTTAATTAGGCTAGTAGTATCAAGCAAGGACGAAATTAATTCGAAACCATCACTATATAACGAAAGTACTCTTAAGGTGCAGGACATCCCCAGTTTATTTTAAATCATAATTTTATCTTGAAAAATATGCATGCTTTTGGTGTTTATGTTGTTATAGAAAATTGTAAAAATGTATCAGCGTGATTGTCTTTGATTCAAATTAAATTAATCGTGTGGCCTTCTTTGTGGCGCTTGGTAAATCAAAGACTAAAATATTTTAGGATATTTTATATTTCTCATTTAATTTAAACGCCAGGTAATATTCCAAATAAATTACCTAAATTCACTCAAATTAAATAGGACACGTAAACTTAAACAGAAAAAAAAAAATCCTGATATGACCGTCTGATATAGGCTAGATTTCCTATCGGCCTTATGGAAAGGCATTTTGGTAATATTGTTCGGAACAACCCCCAAAGCAGTGCCTCATATCTCGCGGATTCCAGAAGGGCGTAAAATCTGAATTCGTCCTAATTATCACAAATATGTCGAACGTGTCATATC
This sequence comes from Spinibarbus caldwelli, assembly GCA_039654775.1. Taxonomy (NCBI): domain Eukaryota; kingdom Metazoa; phylum Chordata; class Actinopteri; order Cypriniformes; family Cyprinidae; genus Spinibarbus; species Spinibarbus caldwelli. Next base: position 12,004,176 of record CM077244.1, on the reverse strand, counting down.
CTAAACTTGCGATGCAGATATTATACAACTTGAAAATTTATAAAGTCTGACGTTATGTGCGTACAGACAAATCTTTTAAAAGAAAATCAGCACGACCTATGTGTGTATGTGTGTGTGACAGAAAAAGAGGGGGAGAGAAAGAGACGCATAAAGGCGTGGGCCCAGCGTAAATGTCTCCGCTTTACGTGGAAGGTCGAGCGATTTGCAGGCCGTACATCCAGATATTATAAAACTCCAGTCTTTTTTTGTGGAACAGTGAAAGAAATGTGGTGAATTTCCGGGGAAGAAGTCTAAAGTATATTGCATGAACCAACACACAGGCCTATGATCTCCTCCCCGCTGTGCCAGAAGGAGGCCCGCCTTAACCACTCGCCATTACGACTTTTCTATGTTCCGCATGGCCCTCCCCTTTCTTTAGGCACCGGAAGTGTATAATTCGCTTTGTTCAATCTGGTCACGTTACACTAGGCCACAGTTGTCAAAAACTGTAGCCATGTATAGTTAAGAAGAAGCTGCGTTAGAGTAACGCAAAATGCTTCACATATGCATCTGTGTAAATAATTATATGTAGTTGCGCGTAGGATTTTTCTTCGTGAAATGGGAGAGAAAAAGAGATTATCGCTTGATTGAATGTGGTCTCAATTGTTTAGAGGTTTACCATACCTCTATGGCATGTATGTCATACAGTGTATAGAAAATAGAGTAAGAAATAGTGTAGATGCTGTATGAATGGCAGACCCTCACCCTCGTCCCCTATATGGCAGCCCACCATAAACTCAAAGCCTCAGCGCTGGTTTCAAGCGTTGTGAGGCGAGCGTGCGTGCAACGCCTCTTTACAACTCCACCAACAACCAATAAGAGCGCAGAACGGCATTAGCAGAGAAAAGTCCACCGAACGCAATATCATTGAACGGTACAAGTACAGCTAGCTTTTTGCACGGGATCCCTGCAAATGAACGTAGAAAGGTTTTACCCTCTCCCTCTCTCTCTCTCTCTCTCTCTCTCTCACCATCGCTCTCTCTCTTTCTCTCTCTCAATCTGTCCCCACCCCAGTCATCCCTGTGCTATTTTCCCCCAATCCGACACTTAATTGAGCAACCGGGACACCTCACGTGCAGGACTGATTTGTAGTTTGAACACGTGGCTCATTGAAAAAGGCAGAAGAACTTAGGTTTTTTTTGTTTCCCGTTCTCTCGATGTTATTAAGAGGCGGTGCTTACACAAACGTCTGTGACAATTTAGTCGCATCGCCAAAGAATAAAGAAACTTTCTCTATTTTCCTCCCGGCCCTTGCTTCGCAGAGGTGACGGAATAAATAATTCAGCGCGTTTAAATCGAGAGGAAACGCGAGTGCGCGCAAGCACGGCGGCGATCTCGTCCATCAAATATCTCAGTAGCTTGGAGTGATTGGGAGAACACTCCCAGACCCTCCGCTGAGCGACAGTGCGGTTCTCTCTCTCCAAACACTGCCCATCCGAGCGACGCGATAAAGGGCTGCCCCTCTGCAACACGGTCGCTCTTTTCCGTATACAACAAAATGAATAAGCTCTACATCGGGAACGTGAGCGAGCAGGCGAGCGCGCTGGACTTGGAAAGTATCTTTGAGCAGTGGAAGATACCTTTCAGTGCACCCTTTCTCGTAAAAAGTGGCTACGCGTTTGTGGATTGCCCCGACGAAAAGGTAGCGATGAGGGCCATTGACACTCTTTCAGGTGAGACTTTTGTGCGTATGTGATTTTGCCCAAATGAATTACAATACACATGCAACGGTCGCGTTTAACAATTAGACGCCTATGCGAAGCAGGGATGTGTTCGTACACTGAGCAAGTGTAGACCATTCACTTTCAGTTTTTTTTTTAAACCACGGGCTTTACTCGCCGAGAAGTCTCGCTTTAGTATCAAAATAACTGAACGGCAACTGTCCATCAAAGTTGCAGCGTTGCTTGTGTGTGCAGGGCGAAATGTGAAATAATGTGTTTAAACAAACTCAGATATCCAAGCGGCGAGTGGTTGCACAGACTATTTATTTGAATTAAAATGCTCTTGGTGTTTCGTGTGGCTTTTAAACGCATCTCGCAGCTCGTGGAGCACTTTCTGGAAGTGACCTAAAGTGTTACACTGAACTGGTGATTTTGCGAACTTTGCCATTGTAAAAATGTATCACTTTTATCGCTGTAATTACGAGCTCTGGAACACCAGGTGCTTGGGTTGCATTGGTGGCTTGTAGGCCTTTCGACTACTCCCTTGTCTCTGCAATATGGGTTGATTATGTTTGTAATGAGTGTAAATTGTGTAAAGACTGCAATGTTTGCCATAAAGAGACCTTATAAGTCAGTGGACGTTTTCGTGATTTTCTTAAACAAGTCAGTGTCACGCTGCTCGTGGCTGAGGCCTTCGCGCAAGCGCGGGGGCAAATTTGTCTTCCATGTTTAACCTCTGGGAAATTTTGCATGTATGGTTTTTTTTTTTTTTTTTTTTTTAAACAAACTAATTTTGTTTTAGGTACTCGTGAGGATTTTCTTGAAATCGTACGTCAGTGTAGTTTTTGCACACGTAGCGTAAATAGCATTTTTAATTTTTTTTGCAATTTCGTACATTGTGAACCTTTGACACACAATAGACATTTTGTTTGAAATAAAAATGTGATTTATTAAAATACAATTCATATTTTTCAGGGAAAGTAGAACTCCACGGAAAAGTCTTAGAAGTGGAGCACTCTGTCCCTAAACGACAAAGGTAAGATTCATTTGTAAATTTCGCAATTTCATCTAAAAAATGGCTAAGTCCACGTTTTTGTTTTGAATTAATATCTCCAAATATTTTTTCCTGACAAGCCCTGATTTTAAATCGGGCGTCTTGTTGTTTTTAATCTTTTAAATGGCTCTCGTTTGATTTGTTTTACGTTCACGTGATCCATCAAACTGTTATTTGCAAGCGAAATTCAAGATCAGGGTGGTGACGGAGTGTTTTATGGACCTGCTTTAAATGTAAATCCACAGGCGTGTTTAGTAGCAAAAAAAGTGTGTATGCTACTGATTGAACCTCTATGTCAGCGTGCGGAATGTGGGTTTTTGTAATGCATCTGAGGCCCTTGATATGCTGAGTTCACATATTACTGGGCCTTTGGGCCTTGACAAAACGTAGCAAGAAAGGCAGCAGAGGTGTGCAAAGTGAGAACGCAAACGTTGTAAATGGGACCTCACGTTGCACATGGATGTGCATTTATGGAGCCATGCTTGCTGTGGCGTCCATTTAAGAAACTACTATTCAGTCATGTCGCTCAGTGCTTCCACCCCCTCTTTCCCCTCCTCGCGCTGCTCAGGCACGAGATGGACTCCTCAGCGCGCGTGGACTGTAAGGGTCGAGGTCTTGTCCCGAAAACCGGTTTGTGGGTTCACAGGAACTGTAACGACTAGACGTGGTGTAAGCCACAGCACTGTTTACCAGCCGTGTGCGAGTGGGTTGCCGTTTTATTGTAATAAGTTGACGTAACGACTACATATAATGAATATTCGCTTTATTTTCACTTTACCACTGGCTTAAGTACATATAAGCTGTTTATTAATTCCTCGGCGTCCTGTATTTTTAATTTATCAGTAACTAGCGGGTAATATTTTTTTATAGTGAGTTAATAACGCAGTTTCCACATGAATTGTACGCGGTTTAAGTTAATGGTGGTTTTGTTTAGTTAAAATCGATAAATTGAAGCATTCAGCACGTTTAATTTAAATTAATGCTACGTAGTGTTTGTGATTTTGTTTATTTTGATTAAAGTAGGCCTGCATTTTTATTTTTTAATTCCTAATGATTAAACACATGAAGTTATTTCAGTCATAAGGCGATTCTTGATGGGCCAGCTGACCTTTTAAGCTGACATGACATTAAGTGAACCGTTTATTTGCTGTTTAATTTTTATACGCTAAACAGTGTATCAAAACAATAGCTTAATATGCTGAGTTTAATGTGTAAAATATGGAAACCGTATAATTTAAGTGTATAATGTTTATTTTGTGTGTATATGCTGCACATATGTTATAAATGTTGATAGGAGCAGGTCAGAGGTTGTGTGTGTAAAGCTTGTTTGAACTGCAAGCCAATGAGAGCTAAGTATAGTGAAATGCATGATGGGAGTGATCTTGCATTCTATCATATGAGTTCTGGCTTAGGCCCTGCCCACCTTTACACACACACACAAAAAACATGAAAGTTGGGTAAAGTTTGGCCCCTTGAGTGCGTGTGTGTGAGAATGTACCAAAGGGTGGTGTGCATTTTATGGAGCCGTTTTCTGGAAGCTTTAGCTTGGTCAGGGTGTGTACAAGGCTGTGTGGACACAGAACCTACTATAATTATATATAAATATTCACAATAACGTTTACATTAACCTGTATTAATATATATTTTTCCTTTTAATGAATAATTGTAATTTGGTAACATAGTTCAGATGCTTCATACATTAAAAACATGTTGATTGTGACACCGTTCTTCAACCAGGCTTGTGTGTACACTGAGCGGAGCCTGCATGGACAGCCCATTGGCCTTTAGAAGTTTCGTTTCATATGCCATTTTTTTTCTCATTGCTAGCTTCCTCGATTGCTAGCGTAGCCGTTTTTGCTCAGAGCTTGCACTGTGTGTGTATGCACACGTGTGGCTTAAAGGGGGGCCCCAACTGCTAGAAGAGAGTGTGGGAAAAGGGTCTTCAGCTAGAACAGATACTCGGTGTGTGGAAAAGGTTGGAACCTTTGTGTGGACAGTCAGTCTTTGTTGTTTTTAAAGATTTTATTTAATATTGCAGGGCTGCTAACTTCGCTGTGTTTTAAATATTAATGTTGTTTTTTTGTGAATTATTTTTGTCACTCAATTTCTATGATTGCAATCTGTAAGAAAATAATATAGCTTGGTATTCTGTGTTCTTGTTAATATGGTTTCAATTGCTAAAAATTGAGAAAAATAATTGTGTAGCGTATCGCATTCAGCCTAAATTAGTGTCAATTATATTTCTCAGTTTGTTTTTATTTGTGTATGCTTCAATCCTGCTCTAATTAATTTTTATTTTTTTTTAGGGTTTTTTTGGTCTTAAAGTTAAACAATATATAGCTTTTTTTTTAATTATTTGGTGGTAATTTTCTATTTTATTTTTTTCTACTTGTAGACAATTTTTTTTTCTTAACTTGTGCATTAATATCAGCTATGGCTGGAATGATCTCCATTTTGCTTGTTTTTTTTGTTTTTTTTACTCTAAAACTAAATATTGAAGTATCTTGATTCAGACCGAGTTGTGAGTTCTCGTGATGGAGTCACTGGCTTGTGAGTTATAACGCTCGGCCGTGTTTCCTGGTTCCTCCAGGAGTGTTTTGTGGTGGGAAGTCTCCCCCAACCCCCCTATTGTACCATGTATGTTCATACACGTGTGCACACAGAGACAGTTGTATTGCATGTCCGTTGGATTTTGAAGTAAATGAAGATGCCCTCTACTTCCGTTACGTCACAACCGAACCCCCACCCCTTTTCCCTTTCTTGTCTGTAGACTAACCTGTTACCATGGTAACCAGACCCCACCCCCTGGGGCAGAGAGAGTTTCTGTTACCCTGAAATGGGGCACTAACACCCCACCCCCGTCCTAACCACACACACACACTCCCCTCTTGCTCCTATAGCTTGATCTGCTGTAGGAGAACATTCCATATTTCATTCCCACCGGAATGCAGACCAGGGCTGGAAAAGCACACCAATCCCACCAAATTCGTCTAAAGAAAAGGGAAGTTTTTAATTCGTACATGAAACCTGGAATATCCTACGGCTGTACTTTTAGATAAAGTTGATTTTACAAAAATAAATAAAAATGTGAAATTTTACCAAATGACATTGTTTTTGTTTAATGTTTAAGTAGTTTTTGGTGTGTGTGGTTTTTATGTAATCTTTGTTATTTTTTAAGTCACTTGCCCTGGTGCATACACCTATACATGCTTGGTCGTGGCTTTTTTTTTTTTTTTTTTTTTTTTCTCCTTTTCACTGGTCTCACACGTCTTTCTGATCATTCAGCTGAGTGCTAATGTTTTCTTTATTAACTCTGTGCCTTTTTAGTAGATTTGATACGCTTATGTGTGTAAGCTAAGTTTTTTTTAGATTAAATGGTGAATGTGTGTATTGCAGATTTAGGTTATGTAATTCTGTCAGAGCTTTTGCCACAGTGGATTTTTAGTGAAGCATGGACAACTTCTCGTGTTCTGTAGTATCGCTCACAACCCATAATTTGAAGTTCAAAATTGTTTATTATTAAATAAACCGTTTTCTCTAAGGGAGCTGCTCCCTGTTAAAAATTAGCATAAGCGCTACACTACCTGTGGTATTTTTGCTTCACTGGTTATAGTTTACAGAATCAAATTTGGGTTGCGTTGCCTTGGATTTTTGACACTGTAAACACGCTGGGGAAAGCATGTCCAGGAATCACACAGAGATGTTGAATGCAAGTTGTGATGCATTTTGATAATTCCTGAGATGACTCCAAGTGATTGTTCTCCTCTTGACATCTACACTCTTCATGAGTGCAAATGTCCCTTACAGCATGTACAACTTCAGTTTCGTCTCCAGGCCTTACTCTATATAGCGTTTGAATTGCTAGGATTGACTCTGTAGTTTGTTTATTTATTTATTTTAAAACATGCTTTTAATTTTGAGAATTAATGTCAGTAAGTATTTGAATGACCTTGTTTTTAATTTCTAGGTAAAACTGCGTTTTATTTTAATTGGGTCAATATGGACCAAAGGAACCAAAAAAATTATTTTTTTTATTTGCATACACATGCATGTTCCATTTTGCAGATGCAACATGGTATGACTGTTTTGTTTGACAGTTTGCTGCTTCTGAAATTAGTTGCTACAAAGTCCTGAATTGGGAGAGCAAAATGTTTTGGATGGCAATGTAGTGTTGCTTTGCTATTTAAATTTGTTGCTGCACAATCAGAATACACTTTAGAGAAAATCAAGAAAATACCCATAGATTTTTACCTTTTTATGCCCAAGTGAAAATGCAAAAAATTTAGTTTAAATATTGCTCAAATCCTAGCAGTATCTTTGCTGACAACAATTGTTAAAGCAAAATCATCCATCTGTTTTCTCGCTGTCATAATTAAAATGACTTGCACACTATAAGATGTCTGTTTTTGGAGGTTTTCTTTCTTTTAGGAGGTAAAAGCCAATTTTACGATGGCTTGTAACCATACAATAAATAAATAATACAGATCATCCATTGATGTTATAAAGCACTGAGGACTGTAGATGCACGCTGATTGCTTGAAGCACGTATGTGCGTCAACGTCGATTACTCTCTTATAGTAGATCAGTTTCTTTAACGCCAGTGTGCTACAAGTCCGTTATTATTGCTCACTATTTAGGCCTCGATCTATGTGCATGTGTGACAGACGTAAAAGTGTGTGTGTGAGGGTTAGTGTGTCTACCTGTTCAGGTAGAGGCATGTTTGTTCTCATGTCCTCTGTACATTCTGTTCTTGTTAATGTTAGTGTGTAAATACACAAATATACACAGCGTGAACTTTGGAGTCGCATAAAGTCAAGTGGGCAGTTATAGATCTTTCACAACTGCCGCACCAAAACATACACATTAATGAAACCTATGTTAAAATGAAAGAACCAGTCTATAAAAGCGATTATCACCATTAAAATTAATTTTACAGTGCAGAATGGCATATTTACAGGCTCTGTATAAATCTGAATGAAGCTAATGCTGTGTTGTCATGTCTAATTGAATCCAAAGCTGAGAAATAGATTTGTCCCTTAACTCTTGACACACTTAGTTCTTGGCCTTTAGAAAATTCTCTGTTATAAGTAACATCTATATTTCTGTGGCTGATTTTTATTTTTATTTTTTTCCCCCATTGAATGATTCATTTGTGCAGTTTACATTGGGATTGTAGCCAAGTTGGCTTGTTACTCGTAGTGATGTATATACATTAAATGCTGTGTCTGGGTTCCTGACAGTTCCAGGTGATGCCATTGTGGCTTCCTCAAAGTGAACTTACACAGTCATTGCATTCATTGACAAATTTGATGATTCATGAATGAATTTAGTTTCGTCACTGACCAGTTGGTTTTGTATACAGTGTAGAATTATGAATTTCTAGTAATAAAAACGTCACCTGTGGTATGATAATGTCTGAACTGTGCCTTTCCGTCATATAAAACCCCCTTTAAGTTGACTGTACATTTATCACATTATCTACATGTCAGCATTTGTGAAATCAAGGGACGTGGCAATATGCCAAACATCTCAGACATAATGACATCTTGTATATTCAGGTTTTATCGGTCTGCTAGATATGCAAAATCAGTCTTACATCTTCAACTAAAGGTTAATTAACGCACATCTGGGGTTGGTCACGTACATGCGTGTTTAAAATCACCAGTATTTCCGCTCTCTTTGGGATGTTTGAATCGAGATATGAGTCCACAAGGTGTTTGACAGCTACCATTATATAAGAGGGAAAAAACCCATTGGTAAGAGTTTGTTGATTTTACTTTGATTGGGAATTTTCAGGCTTTTTGTGAAAAGCTGAGGCCTTTTTAAATGACGCTTGATAAGACTTTCTGAGATTCCAAGGTGAAGTGGACTTTAAGTGAATTTTCCAAAGGAAACAGCTGTCAAAAAAGACTTTGAAATGGCCTCAGCCTTTTCTACTTAGTTGAATGGGTTAATTTTCCTTTTCTGTGGCTGTAATTTGCTTGGAAATGTACACTTATATACACGTATGTTAATTATGCTATGTACACTTAAGTTGGACTTTCACCTTTTACTGTACTGTACCTGATTACCTCTTTCAAGTATAGTTCCATAAACGTGATGTGCAGTTTTTCTGTGTCAATTATTTGTAGAGATGCACCGATTGCAGTTTTCTTGGCCAATTCCAAATTATTTCTCGTAAGTGCGACTTGCCTATAACGATTTTCTAAGAACTGTAATTGACAGCATATACAAACAAAAAATCTACTTGTTTTCAATCTACAGTTTTTCAATGCTAGAAAGTATTTAAATAAAACACATTATTAAACACTACACTTTTCCCAATTTGGACCAAGTTCCAGATGTTCTCTCACTTAAACAACTCTCAAAATAAAGTGCTCTGTGACTGGAAAGAGGTAGAAATTTGTTGCTTTATAAAAAAAAGAAAAAAAGAAAATCAGATGTTGTTTCCCACTGTTTATAAATGGGCATATTTTCCTAACCTTATTAAATGTATATGTCATCTTTCACATCAAATTCTTACATTGTTTCAGTTAATTCAGTTAGAATAATAAGAAACTGTTAGAGTCGTTACCGTTCAAATGAAATCGGTGTCAACAAACTCCATCTTTCCACAGCAGAGGAAACAGAAGTTGCGCCTGAAGTAGATAGATTTACACAGACTGTTTAATGAAGCTGAGAGGTGTCTTTAATGAATTTACACCACAAAATTAAAAATGCATAATGTTATAAGATTGTTTTAAAAATTATTTATTCACATACAAATAAGAAATGTTGGGAAAAACTAAATTAAACTTTTAAATATATAACCAAACCACCAGGTGGCAGCAAGTGACTGCTTTAATGAGTGAGTCATTTAGACATTCATTCTACCCATTTGTTCAAATGGCTAATTCAAGAAATAAGGCAAGTGACTGTATGAATGGGTTGCTGAATCATTGACTCACTCGATTAGTTCTAAAACGTGGATTCATTCAGTAACGAAACACCGCTGTGTGTTGCTCGGAGATGCACAACAGTTCCTCTACGCTTTGATTGAAACTGTTTTCTTCAGTAAAATTGTCAATTTTGTGTCTAAAATGTAAGTCTCTCAATTTTAACTTGTTTAATGAAGTGCTATTGTATAAAATCAGTGTAACATTGCAATCGTGCTGATATTCGGGGAAATATCTTGGTCATGTAATGTTGCTTACCTATACAGGCACATGGCTTCTCCTACCATTGCTACGCTGATGACACACAGCTCTATCTCTCTTTTCAACCAGATGATCCAATGGTAGCTACACGGATCTCAGGCTGCCTGGCGGACATCTCGGCATGGATGAAAGAACATCACCTACAGCTCAACCTGGCAAAGACTGAGCTTCTTGTCTTCCCTGCAACTCCAGCTCTACAGCATGATTTCACCATCCAGCTAGGTTCTTCTACAATTACCCCATCAACTTCGGTCAGAAATCTTGGTGTAATCTTTGATGACCAGCTGACCTTCAAAGACCACATTGCAAAGACTGCTCGATCTTGCAGGTTTACATTTACACAACATCAAAAAGATCAGGCCTTTTCTAACAGAGCATGCTGCTCAACTTCTTGTCCAGGCCCTTGTCATTTCTAGGCTGGACTACTGCAATGCTCTTCTGGCTGGACTTCCATCAAGCACAATCAAACCTGATTCAGAATGCAGCAGCACGACTGGTCTTCAACGAGCCCAAAAGAGCCCATGTTACACCTCTCTTTATCTCCTTGCACTGGCCACCGGTTGCAGTTCGCATCAAGTTCAAGACACTGATGCTTGCATATAGAACAGCCACAGGCTTAGCACCCGCCTACTTCCACTCACTATTACGAATCTACATTTCCCTCCAGAAGTCTGAGATCTGCCAGGGAGCGACGCCTCATGGTACCATCACAGAGAGGCTCAAAATCACTCTCCAGAACATTCTCGTTCACCGCTCCTGGCTGGTGGAATGATCTTCCCACCCCTATCCGGAATGCTGAATCCCTGACAATTTACAAGTGACAGCTGAAAACCCATCTCTTTCGACGCTGCTTGACTTCATCCTAAATTTAAAAAAAAAAAAAAAAAAAAAAAACCTTTGTCTTTCTCTTTGTTTTTCCTTCCATTTCTAGCTTATTTGAACAATGCCTGAGACTTGGTATTACAAGCACTTCCTCTGTCTGTTTGCCTCTTTAAGATGAATTGCTTTATGTATTCCCACAATTGTAAGTCGCTTTGGATAAAAGCGTCTGCAAAATGACTAAATGTAAATGTGTATCATACAGCCTATTATCTTTTTTTTTTTTTTTTTTTTTTTTTTTTTTTCTACCTTAGATTGCATCTATAACTTTCTGTAAATTTACTTTTGTGTGCTGTTGTGCTTATTTGTTTTGATTTCTGCGCCATTCTGTCTCATGCCAAGATTCAGTGTTTCCCTAGTTATTTTTATTGACGTCATAAGGCTTCTTGTCCGGTCGGGCAAGTAAAATTCTCACTTGCCCCTTTAAAATATCTACTTGTCCCAGACAAACATTAATTGAGCCCTGTGATTCTACCATGGTTTAAGGCCCGTTCACACCAAGGACGATAACTGTAACGATAAAGATATAGTTCAAAAAGTCGTTCTCAATATTACAAAGTAGGAGTCCACACCCCAGCTATATCAAAGGCACAAAGAAACCATATTGATGGAATCACTTTCAGAATTACTTTTTCCAGCTGATGAACAACAAACACAGACATTGACACCCAATCAGAATCAATCCAGCTATAACGAGCTTGAAAATTTAAAGTGGGAGATGAGCATGTGCTGAGAATAAACAGACGATATTGTTCACTGTGTGGACGCTAACATTATCTTTATAGTTTTAGTTTTTAGTGAACGGGGCTTTACTTAGGCCTTATGTGCATTACAAATTTCGAATTGTCTTCACTCACGTCGCCGACGTGCGGATGTGAGCGTAGCTGTGATGTCAAAACTTACCGGCTCTGAATCGGCAAGACATGAGACTGACCGGCCGGTCACCAGTCATACGGAAAATAGGCTGATTCCAGTCCCTGGCCGGCCCATTGGTGCATCTTTAATTTTCTTGATTTATAAACCCCAATTTCAATCAGACTCATGGGTGCTATTAGAGAACTGGTTTTGGTTGGGTACCTTGTCTCCAAATACAAATCCCAGGTTGTGATTGCTCCAGTTGATGAACTCCAGTACATTTTTTTTTGGTGGCTTAGTGGCTCACAAAATCACTAGTTTGATTCCCTCTTGTCTGACGAATTGATTATTTGCTAATATTGCCCATAACTGGTTCCCTAACCTGCAAATACTTGTACTATATGATCAGGTAACTTCTTTTGAACATATAAATGTATAACTAATGCATGTTGGAACTGCACTGCCTGTTGGATATTATGTAGCTTCAGCCATAGTAATGCATGTTTCTAAGATCAAAGCCATTTTCTATTTGGCATTTGCAATATTAGAGAGGTTGGTTGATTAGACACCATCTAGCGTTAATTTTCAGTAATTTACTTCCAAAGAAACCAAAGAGGGAAGTGGAAGGTCTTCAAGTCACAAACTATCTAAGAAATGGATTGAAATTGGGATTTTTTTTTTTTTTTTTTTTTTTTAATATGTAAATCAGTGGTATAATTGTCAGAATGTAAGTTTCAATCATTTTTCATTTTGAGCTTGTAGAGAGCATTTATAGAGATGTTACTGAAATCTTCCTCTACTGGGTGCGCCCAGTCAGACTTAAAAAAAAAACAAAAAAAAACATTTATGTATTTATATATATATATTTTTTTTCCCCCACAAAAGTGAATGTGGTTTGTAAGAATCTGGACCATTTAAATCCAAATATGATTGACTTGTGTGATTTATTGCCTTGTGTAATATTTTTATTTTTTATTTATTTTTTTTTACATTGACCATTCTGTTTTTTTGTTTTTGTTTTTTTTTTTTTTCACAGGAGCTGCAAGCTGCAGATCAGGAATATCCCACCTCACATGCAGTGGGAAGTAAGTGCCGCTTTCTACCCCCTCCAGTTCTCGAAGGTGAAGGGACTTGTATGAGGTGTTATGTTGAAGCAGTACTATGACTTGCTGGCTCACCACTACACCTCAGAAACATTGGTATTTGAGCCACCAACCCTCCTGAGTAATGTCCTAGAATATGACATCTTGGACTGAATGAGCACATACACTCTCCAATAAATATATATATTTTTTTTGTGTTTTAAGCAATTATCCTTCATATTTATTAAATCAGATGTTCCAAGAAGTCTTTTAGGAGGTAGTCTGTTGTCTGTTTGTTTTTGAGATGTGACTTGAATTTTGTGAGGTCCAAGCTTTAAGAAGCCTCATTGTGTCATTGTTAAATGAAAAGACGCTTATAAAATACATTTTCAATATTTGTGCTCTGGACGAATGGTAAATGTCTGTCTTTTTAGTATGGATGCTAGTTTAGATCAGATCTAATAAAAGCCTATGATGCTCATTTGGAAAAAAAATAAATTCCCCTTTACACCTACTAACCCATTGTTACTGTCCTTCGCTTATCAGATCAAACTATCTGTAGAAGAATTCGTGTGTATGGCTCAGTACGCCGCTCTTTACCCTCCCGTTTTTCATGTGAGCTCGAGACGAGCTCTCACTGACCCTTTGAAAACTTGCATGACACGCTCGCTTTGCTCGTCCCCCTTTCTCGTTTCATTCCTGTTGCACTGTGTGTGAATAGAACCTTACAGAATCCACAAAAGTGCTCTGATCATAGGAATTGGTTCAGATTCAAAACTGCATTGTGCTCTGGCATTGTTTCCTCAGCTTTTCCGTCCATAACCTATTCCTCCAGTGTTTGAATTACTGGGGGAGCTGGGAGGGGCTGAGACCCCCTAGTTCTAGTCATAGTGCCCCTAGTTATATGTAAAATCAGGCTTGGGGTCTTCCCAACTACCAGTTACTTTTAAATGTATTATTACAGTGGTAGGTCATTACCTCCTTGATGTTGGATTAAATGTAATGATTTAAAGAAACATTATAGTCGACAATAACTACAATTAAAATGGCCACTCGCAGTGCTTTCCATCATAGATTTAGTCAGCAACATGTCATATAATAGGGAGCTTCTGGTGTGTGTGTGTTTTGTATTTATTTATTATTTTATCTTTATCTTTTTTTTCCTTAGCCAACTCAAAATAATGAGCTTTAAGAGAGTTACTGTGGACACCAACAATTTGGTAAAAACAATTTTTTAAACACCTGCCAAAGGCAGGTAAATTTAGAAATATTACAGATAATTATTTCTTACTAACCATAACCATATTTTTTCCACTTCTATTTATTAAAACTGTTTTTTTTTTTTTTTTTTTAATCTTACGGCATTGAGGTTATTCCTTGAAAGTTGGTAACATACAAAGCCAGTCAGAGTCATAGCATATGTGAAATAATTCATGCTACATACATGTGAATTGGCACCTGTCATAAAAATGTGAAGACCCAGTGTTGTTTTGTGTCTCGTTTCTGGTTTTGTGGCTGTATGTGAGGAATATTTCATGTGTCATGTTCCAGGGAAGGAAATGGGCATCCTAGATAAACTTGTGCTGGTCAATTTTCCACTGAGGCAAAAGTTGTTAAACTGTCTACTAAGACCATAAATTGCTTGTTTTATGTCTTTGTATTATTTGGTTTATTTATATTTTAGTGATGTTCAGAACATATTTATAATTTGTTTTTGTTTTTTTTTTGTTTTTAATACAGTTGAGCTGCAAACTCTTTATTTACTCACTTAAATGTGCTCCCTCTTTCCTCACATTTGTTCATTTTGGGCTCTGTGTGTGTGTTTGCAGCAGTCATCTTTATTGCATATTTTATTACAGGTGAAATGAGTAAAATTTTAATAGGATTGTTTGCCATCACAGTAAACCAAAGCTACAATATATGAAACGTTGAGACTAATTTAAAGGCTATATCAATGTATCGATCATGAGCAAAGTGTTCCTAGTCAATTTGATGTATTATGTTTGTTAAAGCTGACATATAATAGTGTGTTTTTTGTTTTTCAAATGGAGCTGTTTATTGAATCTTTACACACAAGTTTTTTTTTTTTTTGTTTTGTTTTTTTAATTTGATACATGAGGGTTTTATGGTTCCTTAATTTTATTAAGACTGCAAAAATATGTAATTTGGTGCAGTTGCTGATATTTATATGGCCAAAAAATATGAAATTCTGATAGCTTGTAATGTAAATCAGTGAAATCTTTATAACTGTATAGGAAACTACTTGCATGAGTTTCATATAAATATCAGTTATATCTCCCAATAATGTGTTAAGATATTATTTAAATGCTTAGTTTTATGATCAAAGCTCTGTAGTTTTTGTGGAAGGGCAAACATATTAAGCAGTGCAATACAGTGTTGATTGAGTGACGTTCAAATAAACGTTCAGGCTCAAAAATCTGATGTATAATTGATACATTTTAACAATTTTTTTCCCCCCTCTAATATTATGGATAATTAAATAGGTCTAAGCTGCTTCAGTCCAGTAAGTGTTCATCCTAAAATATTACTAACAATATTGGGTTTTTTTTTTTGTTTACTTTAAAAGCCAGTAGAAGAATTCACAGCAAAATCACATGTACCAGGACCTGAGCACTTAGAATGAAAGGCCTTTTAGTATAATTCTATCAATCAGAGGACAGAAGGCATGTAGTAGATTGTGTACAACAGGTTTTTCAGCAAAATTGATCATGATGATAATTTACAGGCCTCAGAAACTTGCGCATCAAATATGATGCAATAAGCTTTATAGGGTTAATATAACACTAGAGGATAATGCATTATACCTGTAACACATGAACTTCTATATTTTATTTGACATTTAAAAATGACTTCTCTTTTTTTTTTCTGTTGTATGTGGTTGCATCAGCAAGAATACCCTCCAAGAATATTGCATTAATACCATGTGAAGCTCAAAAAAGTTCAACCTTTAAAAGTGTCTGATGACCCCTGAATTTAGTTTAATTTCTTTGCACTTACTGTGGCTGTTTGTAAGCGTAAGAAAATGGCCTATGTTAATGGCCACATGCCTTCTGTGTTGCCTTGTTGTGTAGCAGTAGCTATGAGTTTAATAACCTTATTCAGGTTTGACTGAATTTGAGAAAAATATTTTATGAAATGACCATAAACCGGTTTAGTTTTTATTTATTTTTTATTTTTTTAATCAATACAATAATCAATACAAAAGTTAAAAACATCTCTGACCAGACAGTAGGTCCAGAGAATGGTCCTTCCCTCTTAGGTTTAACAATTTGCACAGCTTAGTGTGCAAATAGATAAGAATTATCAAATTAGTTCACATCTACTATATTAATGACAAATGTCAGTTAAAATTTGAATGGATTCTGTATGTTTTAATTATTGAATCTGAGAAATTTGTGGAGAAGAGTGGAAATAGAGGAATATTACTTTGCCAGGGCTGGCAAAATCGCTTGCCTGACGTCCCGGGGCTATTGTGTTTTCCAGTCGGGCTACCAAAATGTATCACCGCCCTGCCCGACGGGCTACCTTAAATACAGGGCTCCCACGGGTCCTTAAACTCTTCAGTTTAGTTGTATCAAACTTAAGGCCATACAATATTTTTAAATACGTTAAATGGTATAATGTCTTAACTATAAGTTCAAAAGGTCTTACAGTTGGGGACGGAAAGACAAGAATGGGATACAGCTGGATTAAACTCCAAAAGACAATGATGCAATTGAATAAATATGAGCGCTGCACGTTTCAAGTAAAAAAGCGGCGCAGATGTCTTTATGTGAATGTGTCTGAAGGGAACCGACTGTCCTCAGAAATGTGTCGTTGGCATTTTTATTTCATCTTGCCTATAATGCCTGATAAAGCAGCGTTCATGAGCACGGACGGCGCTGCTTTGTGTACAGCCGCTAACAGGGAAACCTCTATATTAAGCCCCTCCTAAAGGGCCACCTCGTAGCAGAGAATGAATTTGCATTTCCAATAAGCCTTTCTTGCGGTTTATGGTCAGATCAATGCAAATATCGACCCATGTTTTTACACAGCAAACACACAGAGTTGTAAATGAGGAAGTTAATGTGCCTTCTAAAAATCTAAACAATTAAGACAGTAATATTTATTCGTTTTAAATTAATATAATTTATATGCTTGATTTATCCCTTTTCAAAAAAATGGTCTAAAGGCTGAAATGCTGTTGTATAAGATTTTTGTTTTTGTGAAAACCTGTATCTGAACTGTAAATCATGTCATTTTATGGCTTAATACTGTGTTACCATAGATGTTGTCCACAGTGTTACCAACTAATTTTCAGAGAAAGTTGCTAGAGGAAGGTCAATTTGTTGCTAAAAGTTGCTCAATGACATTGTGATGTCATTGCGTGATGTTATTGCATAATCACGGCGCAAAATTGTCACATCAAATCTCAGCAAAAATATCTATTTTAAATGTTAATTTGTTTGTAAAATAATATGCATAATATAATATTAAAATATAAATAACTGTGTTTTTAAATACAATGAATTATTGAACACTTACACATTTTTGAATGATTACAATTTAGGTTTTTTTAAGCTAGTAAACTAGTAATACTACACATTCTCAACAATTTAAGCAGTGTATTAGTAGATAGTTAGTATGCTACACTCCAAGAAAAGTCTGTTTAAAAAAAAAAAAAAAAAAAAATAGGGCACAATCTACTACAGTTTGTTAATATGAAAGAATTTTCCATATTGTTTTTTTTACCTGCATTTTAAATTACGCATTGTGTTTTCGGGTTACAGGGTTACAATGGATAATAATGTCCTGTAAAATTACTAGACTCTTTTGCATTGTACTAACTGATCAACAATCACAAGTACAAGCTACTAATAAAGTGCATCATAAATGAACAATTATTCAATTGTTGTTATTATTAAATTGAACAATTGCAAACAGCAGCAAACTCAATTCACGTGATGTGTGTATGGCTAGGCATCTTTGGTTTCCTCTTTTTGTGTAATTTGGATGGAAAATTTATTTTTTTGTCTTTTTATTGTCTGAGTCACTTATTAAAAGTTGCCAAATAAATTTTAAAAATTGCTAAATTTGTTGCTATGTGCTTTTGGAAGAAAAAGTTGCTAGGATAGTCTGAAAAGTTGCTAAATTTAGCAACAAAATTGCTAAGTTGGCAACACTGGTTGTCCAACCCCGCTCATACTGTTCATTTTACTTGTGCAGCTCTTAAAAAGGTTCATAAATTACCTTATTTATTTTTAAAAATTCTGCAGATACCCTGTAAATAGTGAAATAAAATTCCATATATTCCAAAATTCCAACATATGTTGATATTTGTTTATTGAAAATATTTTTGATTGACATTTAGACTTCTATCTGATTTTCTGTATTTAAAAAAAAAAAAAAAGGTCTTTTTTTTTTGTTTTTTGTTTTTTAATTTGGGCTAGTTAAATTAATTTTCGGGCTACCAAAATCTGAAGAGTACCTGCCTGAAGGGCTACCAGGGATTTTGAAATTTTGCGAGCCCTGCTAGCACTGTAAATTACCTTTTAATATGGAATGTGTATATAAAATAAAATGAAACTTCTGTAAAGGTATGCATCGTTCTGGCATACTATACGGTTGTGCATGCTGAATTCTGCTGAAGTATTTATGATCCATCTGATGAATCATGACTACTCTGGTTTTGCCCTGTGGCGATGAGCTCTGTTGTAGTTTAGTACTCGGACTAGTATTATTCAGCAATAGAATAGAGATGTTTGTAGTCCATAAACCCGGAAGAGAATTATTATTTGAGCCATGTGTTCCTTTGGGAATTTCCAAGTTTAAGACTTGTAGAGACCTTCATGTTTTGTCCTTCAACCAAAATTAAATAGTCATACCTACATTTTGCATTTTGATGCCGCCGTTTTTTTGTTGTTTTTTTTTTTTTTTTTTTTGTTTGTTTTTTTTTTTTTTTTTTAATTGCAAGTTATGAAGTTGCTGCTAGTACCGCAAGGGTGTGAGTTTGTGCTTTGATATGACTGTTATAGAACAAAACGTGAGTCTTAAAGTCTTCTGAAACCGCTATGCTAAAAAGCCAGAGGGAATTTGTGAGAGGGAACCTGTGGTGATTTAACCTTCCAGTTTAGTAGATGGAAAATAATTTTTCAAGGTCATAAAGGCTCACTTTTAATTTTATTTATTTTCAGCTGTAATCTGTTTAAAGCAAAAGCTAGATGTGGACAAAAAAAAAACCATTGTTTTAGCACATATTACAGTTTATAAACTTTGGGGCCAGTGTGATGATTTTTTTTGGATGCATTTTATTTGAACAAAATATAAATTTTTGGGAATACTTTGGGAAATCATTACAATTTAATAATTTTTTTTTTTTCTTCTTATTTTAATATATGTAATGTAATTTATACCTGGGGTGGCAAAAGGAATTTTCAGCTGCCATTCCTCCAATCTTCAGTGTCACAGAAATCATTCTAATATGATGATTTGGTACTGTTTTTAGGTGCAAATTCAGTTAAACTATTTAAACATGCGCTACTAAATTCATGCTAAATATCACAAGAGTTTTAGTTAGATGTATTGAATTTGTGGTTACATGTACGATGCATCAACTTGGCATGAACCAAATGTTAACCTAAAAAAAATGGACCATTTCCCATGGATTTACAAATAAACATGCTAAATTTATAGCACAATTTTCCTTCTCTTATTTCAGCCCAAAATGAATCCGCAGTCACATGATGTCAGGCTGCGAAAATGTCAAGTACCTACTTGAGCGAGACTTAGTTATTTAATCTCTCCCTTTGTTTCTCTTTGAGTTTGACCTTCCAGTTGTGTTCAAATAGAAGATATTTGTGTTTGTATTGCCGTCTTGTTACTGTGGGCACATGTTGAGATCTTGAAGTGTGTGTGTTATCTGTGATGGCGTAGCGTTGGGGATATGTGCGTTTTGCTGTGTGACCACGCTTAGCTGAGCTTAGTCAGGCTGGATTTTAACCTGCTGCCCCGTCTGGCTGCAGGCCTATTCCATGTGTGGACGCCCAGAATGTGTAGATCAACCCCACTTCCTCCCCCCTTCTTCTCACTGCATGGTGTCTGAAAGCCAACCACACCCCCTTCCTCTTTCACCCGATTGAAGGAAGCCTTGTCTTATTGGCCTGGACTCAGTGATTGACTGGTTACGTAGCCAATGGCTGGAAATGCCCAATGGCTGCTGGGAATTCCATAGTAATGCACACGCCAACCAATAGAATGGCTTGGACTGGAGAAGGGAAGTGGTGGCAGTAAGGGGGGTTGTGGACATTAGTATGTGTGACGTATAGGGGGCTGGTGTTTGTAAAAGCCTTCCTTATAGGCTTCCTTATACCAATGTTCAGTGTTCGCTTGCACGCCTCCTCGAGAGCAGGAGTGGCAGAAGCGAAGAGCTGCAGTGAATGAGGAGTAAAACAGTGCTTTTTTGAATTATTTATTTATTTGGAGAGGCTATATAATGGTTTTAAAAAAAAAAACAAAAAAAAAGGAAAGCAATTCCACAAAAGCTTAGTTTACTTTTGATTTTAAATATTTGGTCAAGATCCAAATCGTCAAGAGGTAAACTGTTTAAATTTGGCATGAAATGAAAATTCACCATATTTATTTTCTAAAAGCATTATTGTAAACAGTTCATCTGTCCATATTTTTCATTTAAAAAAATAAATAAATAAATTTACACTCTTGTGACGTATATAGGACTTGTCCAAACAAAATTCCTGCCCCTGCAAGATAACGTCCATCTACGTTTATTTTTTAGTGCAACGCGTACACCTCAATCCAGTCGACAATCGATTTTTCGGTAATCCATTGCATTTAGACATGCATCACAAATTTGCACCATCTCATTTGCCTTGCTATTGCCCAAAAAATGGACAATACTGAAGAGAAATATAGTTTTTGGAATTCATGTTTAGTTTCTCGGGACCTGTGCTTTTAAATCATTGGGCATGAAATGTTCTTAAATCAATTCTTGTATAAACTTCCATAGAATTGAGACAAATTATGCAAGAATGGAATTATGTCGCTACTTGTTTCATCGCAAAAACTAACATTTTAAAAATGCCCACTGATTTTCATTTGTATGGATATATAAAAAAAAAAAATCTTCCACAGAAGTCAGTCAGTCATACTGTTTTTAAACAACATTAGGGTTAGTAAATGATTTTTGGGTGAAGTATCCCTTTAACACTTAACTGTTCATCATTTTTGACAGCATGACTGTTGTATCTGGTCATTTTTGAAGTTACACCACCTCTACTACAAAGTCTAGTCGTTTACGGTCTTAATCACAGTCTGAAAGTTTCTCTTGCTTGTCTTCACCTACAGGTTTTGGACGGGTTGTTAGTGCAGTACGGCACAGTGGAGAGCTGTGAACAAGGTAGGATGTGCTCCAAAGCAGGTCGTCACTTAAGTAGTAATCCATATATTAAAAGATTAGTTCATCTCTCCCCCTCTGTCTTCCTTCGTTCTCTTCCATCCTTAGTCAACACTGACACAGAGACTGCTGTTGTCAACGTGCGATATGCCGCCAAGGACCAAGCCAGAGAGTGAGTATCATCCGCCTCGGATTCGGCCGGCTCGGTCACCACTCCACCCCCTCCAGAGCGTCTCTGTCCCACGTCTCGCAGTGAAATGTGAGACTGTCAGTTCCACATGCACTGCTATTTGGTTTTATTCAGCAATTATAATAACTCATTCAGTGCCACCTACTGTTTGATTAGTAGAACTGCAGTGCAGTCACAGGGGTTGGTGAAGAATTCTGGTAAATGAATGGAAAGGCTCGGATAAAAGAATCTTCAGCAATTGTTTGTGCACAATAGGGAGTTCCTGTTACCATCCGCTAGAGGATGTCAATGAAAGATTAGGTGGCTTTAAAAGGCTCCGGCATTCCATCACATCTAAGCCTCATGCACTTACAGTGCCTTGCGAAAGTATTCATACCCCTTCATTTTTTCTTTTTTTTGTTGCTGCCTTGTTAAACTCCTTTAAATTACTTTTTTTTTTTTTCCCCACATCAATCTACACTTCGTACACCATATTGACAAAGCAAAAACAGAATTGTCACAACTTCGTAAATTTTATTAAAAAATAAAAAACTGAAATAAGTACATTGCATAAGTATCCATACCCTTAACTAAATATATAGCTGAAGCATCTTTACGGCCTCAAGCCTTTTTTGTTTAATGTGACAAGCTTTTGCTCATCAGCATTTGGCATTTATCTGTCATTCTTCTCCTCACCTCTTAAGCTCTGTCAGGTTGGATGGGGGCAGATGCACATTTTCAGGTTTCTCTAGAAATATTTAATTGGGTTCAAGCTCAGGCTGTGGCTGGGCCACTCAAGGACATTCACAGTTGTCTATAAACCACTCTTGCTGTGCGTTTAGGTCCATTGTCCTGTTGGTAGGTGAACCTTCTGCCCAGTCTGAGGTTGTGAATGCTCTGGACTGGGTTTTGATTAAGGCTATCTCTATATTTTGCTGCACTGAGCGTTCCTTCTACTCTGACGAGTCCCTCAGTCCCTGCCGCTGAAAAACAGCCCCACAGCATGAGGCTGCTACCAGCACACTTTACTTTTGGGATGGTACTCTGCAGGTGATGAGCAGTGTCTGGTTTGCTTCAAACATGATGCTTGCAATTGAGGTTCATCAAACCAGAGAATCTTGTTTCTCAGAGTCTGAGGGTCCTTTAGGTGCCTTTTTGCAAATTGTGTTTTCATGTGTCTACACTGAAGAGAGGATTGAGTCTTGCCACACCGCCATAAAGCCCAAATCGGTGGAGTGTTGCAGTGATGTTTGTCCTTCTGTAGATTTCTCCTGTCTCAACATATGATCATGGAGCTCAACTAGAGTGACCATCAGGTTCTTGGTCACCACACTAACCAAAGCCCTTCTCTATCAATTGGTCAGTTTGACCAGGAGGCCAGCTCTAGGAAGAGCCCTGGTTGTTTCAAAAGTCTTCCATTAAGGGTAACAGAGACTACATGCTTCTGTGACCCTTCAGTGAAGCAGAATTTTTTTTTCTTCACTCTTCCCCAGATGTGTGGCTTGACGCAACCCTGTTTCTGAGCTCTACAGGTAGTTCTTTGTTTTTGCTCTGATATGCATTATCAGCTGTTAGGCACACGTCTTAATAAAAGGTCTTTCCAAATCATACCCGTTCAATTGAATTTGCCACAGGTTAACTCCACTCAAAGTGTAGTAACATCTACAAGCAATATGAATGCTCCTGAGCTAAATTCCAACTGTCCCAGATAAGGGTATGAATACTTACGCAGTGGAATCTAAGTTTTTTTTTTTTTTTTTTTTTTTTTTTTTTTTTTTTTTTTTTTTTAAATTTGCGAAGATGTTAAAAACCTGTTTTTTGCTTTACCATTATGGTGTATGGAGTATAGATACTTTATAGTAAAAAAAAAAAAAAAAAATAGTAATTTAAAAGCAGTTTAACATAAGGCAGCAACGTAACAAAACGTGAACAAAATGAAGGGGTATGAATACTTTCGAAAGGCACTGTAAACCCCCCATCAGTTTCGCTTAAGTTTTACATGTGTCCTGTTTGAGAGGGAAGCAGAAAAGCAGAGATGGTTTTCATGCCCTTTGTCTCAGTCACCTAGACTATTGCCCAAAAATGGACAATATTGATGAAAGTTTTTAGAATTCACACTTAGTTTCTGGGGACCTATGCATTTAAATCTTTAGAATATTTTGGTTTTATTCATGTTCAGAACACAATTCTTGCACATAATGTTGCACTGAATTGTGACATTATGCAATTAAAAAAAATTTTATTAGCTGGAAAAATTAAGAACTCTCTTACGCTTACAAAGACAGCATTGTTTTGAACAATACAGTAAAAAAAGTAATATAGTAATACAACAATTCTTCCTTAAACTGTTGCATTGAACTGTGAAAAATTATGCAAGATTGGAGTTATGTTATGAATATTTACTGAAATGCAGAAATGTATTATTAAATGAGGCCCATTTTTGTTTATTTTCAGCAATTTTTATAGTTGTATTATAATGTGGTCCAAAGCACCAAGAGGCTATTTTATTTTTTATTTTATTTTTTTTAATTCAACTAAGCATAATATTCCATACATACTAAAACAAGTATTATGGCTTTTGTTGTTTAGCTCAAATGTAACTTTCAAACGCGTCATGATTAAAAATGAGTTGAATGAAAAATTTGTTAATGTTTCCCATCCTTCTGTTGCTGTTTTTTTCCCAGAGCATTGGATAAATTAAATGGCTTCCTTATGGAGAACTACGCACTAAAGGTTTCCTATATCCCAGATGAGACTGCTGCAGCAGATGCCCCTGCTGTGGGTGGCAGGAGAGGTTTCAACCAGCGCGGCCCGCCTCGCCAAGGCTCTCCCAATCTTGGCGCAAGACCTAAACTACAGTCAGACGTGCCTCTACGCATGTTGGTGCCCACCCAGTTTGTAGGAGCTATTATTGGCAAGGAAGGCGCTACCATCCGCAACATAACCAAGCAGACTCACTCAAAGTAAGAATGCTCAGTGTACGTAGTTGTAAACAGTCCTGTTTCACACTGTGCACATTAGCACCGCATGTTTATTTTGGCGCCCATATTAAGATGTTACAACATTCACACTGAGCACATAAGGCTCTACAAGCAAAGTATCAGCACTAAATTTATTTTTGAATGTTGAAAATGCTCTATAAACCTGTTTATCAAGATCTTTTGTGATATAGGAGTTATATATCACAAAATATATGAAGTGATATATGAAGCAACAAAATAATGTGACTAATAAGTGAACTAATCACTCTGATTAAAGGGGTCATCGGATGCCCATTTTCCACAAGTTGATATGATTCTTTGGGGTCTTAATGAAAAGTCTATAACATGCTTTGGTTAAAATTTCTCAATGGTAGTGTAAAACGACACCCTTTTTACCTTGTTCAAAAACGGCTCTGTTCACAGCAAGCTGTTTTGGTGCATGTCCCTTTAAATGCTAATGAGCTGCTGACCTGATCTGAGAGTTTTTGAGATTTCAGGATTCCCCCATTCATTTAGATAGGACTTGGTCTTGTTTGAGCTGCCCGGAGGCATTGCAAATATATAGGCCAAGTGAATGGACTTTCCTTGAAAGGGACTTTGAAGTTAATCATACAGTGACAGGCAACCATGTTGTAGTCAGGTTTCAGTCTGTGTAGGTAGATTGTCCTAATTATTCTTAAAGATTTTGCAATTATCAAATTTATATTCTCAATGATCTACTTCTAACGTTGAATGTTTTTACCCAGAAATCACGATGACTCATTTATGAGATTAAAAAAAAAACAATGTATTCATTTAAAAATAAAAAATATGAATCACTTTCGAAAATTAACATTTTAAAAATGTAAGTTTGTTTAAAAATAATACAAAAACTTCTGCAACTTTTAAATTGCAGCTAAGAAAAAAAATTGCCAATTTTATCTATTTACTTGCTTTTAATTAAAAAAAAAATCTGTTAACTTGCTATTAATTGAAAAATAAAAACATGAATCACTTTTCAAATTGACACTAGAACAAGTATTTTATGGGCACATTTTAAACTGGAAAACAAACGATAATAACGATTTTTTTTTTTTTTTTTTTTTCCCCCATCTCTTATGCTGATAAAGGCTGCTTTTGTTTAAAAAAAAACACTAATATTTTGAAGTTATGATTTTATATACCTTTTTATATTTTAATATATTTTAAAATGCAATTTATTCCTGTGACGGCAAAAAAAAAAAAAAAAATTGTATTGACCTCAAACTTTTGAATGGTAGTGTCGGTGTATATCACACGTACTGTCTTTTGTGTTAACTTTAATGTCAAGGAGTGGAAATGTATTTTTGTCTTTTGGCATCTGGGAAGTGAACGTAGACTTGGTCAGACTGCTCTAACGAGTTGAATACATTCTGTATATGTGCACAGGATTGATATCCATCGTAAGGAGAACGCAGGGGCAGCGGAGAAACCCATCACTGTTCACTCCACACCAGAGGGCTGCAGTTCTGCCTGTCGAAACATCATGGAGATCATGCAGAAAGAGGCAATCGACACTAAGATGTGCGTTGATACACAAACACTTTGCGTCATACCGTTTCTGTTGATCTGTCTTCATTAGTCATACTACACTACACTGTAACAGAGTCATTTACACTCCATGTTGCACGTTCAGTCACACTATAACCTTCTTTCTTCTCTCACTTACATAGCACTGAAGAAGTCCCTCTGAAGATTCTGGCTCATAATAACTTTGTCGGCCGCCTTATTGGAAAAGAGGGACGCAACTTGAAGAAAATCGAACAAGATACTGACACAAAGATCACAATCTCTCCGTAAGTAGTTTTTTCATTGTGTTATTTATACTTCATGAGGTCAGCAAAATACTTAATCACTGTGCTTTGGATCCTGTTTTCTAGCATGCATCAGGTACATTCAGTTGAATCTTGATTCATTATTTCATATACTTCCCAAGATGTCACATTTACTCTGCGGAGGTTTTTATTTTAAAACATTGCTTGAGGTAATATTTCTGTTTAGATTCCTACCAGTGTACAGAAGTGACACTGTTTTGACCCACTGGATAAATCCCAGTTTTCTTGTCCAGTGGGTTCATACATGCTGCAGAGTTCAGTTGGAGTGTTTGGCTTCAATCCAGCCTAAATAAAACTGGTTGGATCAAGTGGTAGTTTGCATTCAAATCTGAGGGAATTTGGAATTTATTTGTTTTTAAATAGACCACTGAATAAAATGCATCTTTTTGACGTATCACTTGCATGTGACTGGTTGCAACGTGTGTCTAAGGTTGACAACCCACCTATGCCACACATACCAAAACATGTAACTTGGTGTTTGTTTTGCTCCCAGTGGTATTCTAAACTGTTATTTTAGTATTATTTGTATACTATTATGATATTGATATTATGATTGATATGAGTTAACTTGCATTTTTTTTTTGTTTATATACTATTATTTATTAACATTTTTAATGAGATTTTGAGTTTTTTTAATTTAGCACTTATGAAATATTATATTTTTAGTATTTTGAATTGGACCTGTTTTTATATTTTTAATGTATTTGTATTTAATATTTATACAATTTTTTTTGGCTTTTAGTTTTAATTTTAATTTGTCTTATACATTATTGTATTATTATTATTATTATTATTATAATTATTATTATTTATTTATTTATTTATTTATTTATTTATTTATTTATATTTTTTATTATATATACTTTTTTTTTAATTGACTATTTTTACATTTTTATTTTCCAGTCTAATTTCAATTCAGGTTTTTTTTTTTTTTTTGTATTTTTGTATTTATTTTTTTTACACTACTTTGTTTGGCTTTTTTAGTTTGAGTAATTTTAGTGTTTGTTTTTTTTTATCTAATATATTTAACTTTATTAACAACATTTTTTTTTTTTTTTTTCAGCTTTTTCTAACAACAATTTTAATAATTTTGGTTAACAAAACAGGTTTTATACTTTTTTTTTTTTTTTTCGATCACTTTTTCCACATTCCCCCAATCCCAGTCTGCAGGATCTGACGTTGTATAACCCAGAGCGCACCATCACTGTCAAGGGTACATTAGAAGCTTGTGCAAAAGCAGAAGAAGAAATCATGAAGAAAATCCGTGAGTCCTACGAGAATGACGTAGCTGCCATGCATGTAAGCCTGCAATGATTTTCCATCTTTGTGTAAAATTGCGTACAGAACAGCAACTGGATTTCAAGAAAAAAAATCTCTGCCCTCTTATTCCCCTAGCTACAATCTAACCTGATTCCAGGGCTCAATCTGAACGCGTTGGGTATTTTTCCCGGTGCAGCGAGTGGTGGGATGTCACCCTCTGTGGTATCAGGACCTCCAGCTGGGGCTCAAGCTGGTTATCAATCATTTGGGGTAACAAAATTGGATAAAATTGTGTTTGTGTGTGAGATGTTTGTGTTTGGTGTACACTTATATGAGTGGGGAGCGCATTCATGTATGTAACGGTAAAATGTGAAGTGGGTGCCTACAGTCTGTGTGTGTGTGGGAGTGTGCGTGTTAATGTGTGTGTTTCTCCCGTAGTGCAGCGTGTTTGGGGGTGAGGTGCCATTTTGGGCCTCTACGCTCTCCTCCAGCAGCAGCACAGCCTTTTCTGTAAGTTTTTGTTACCCACCATGCACTGCATGGCTTGGCTGCTCGCTACTGGATTGGCTGAAGGGACAAACGTCTGCTCCCTGATTAGTCGCTGCCCCGGGGAGTGTCGCTCAGCCTCCACAGCTAACAGAGATGCTGAAATGCTGCGGGTCTGATGTTTAACACATAACGTGTATGGACGTAGACCTAAAGTGCTTTGGTTGTGTGTGTGTTGGTGATGGGTGGGTATGAACGTTGTCAAGTTTGCAGTTAGATGGCAATGGCATGAATAACATGAGTTAGTCTAACCCATCAACTAGGATGAAATGCACAGGTGTTACTCATTGTGTCTGTATCGGCTAATTAGTGTTTGTATTTTGTCTATATTGCCCTAGAGAGTTAAGAGTTGTTCTCATATTGAATATTTGCTTAAAGCTGCAGTCCGTAAATTTTTTTTTTTTTTTTTTTTTTGGTTAAAAATGATCCGAAATCAATATTTGAGAGAGTACATAACCAACCAGTGTTCAAAACTATCGCCTTACTTTAGCCCGATTCACAACGGCTAGTTTATAATAATGTTTTCTAATTTGAGTGGCACAGGTAGGTTTCCGCAGGAAATTCGAGCATGGCACTGCGTCATTACATCACGTCTGTAAACATAAAGAAGTTTTCCCGGCTACTAGGCTATCGCATGTGAGGATCCTGCAGGTGGCGGCTCATTTATAGCCTTTTCTCACAGCAGCTCAAATAATTAAATTTATCATTTTGATGGCGGATTGTAATCCAGAAAGGATTGTGTTTATGAAACACATGTGAATGAAATTAAATTATATTCCAGTTTTAAATGTGGTTCTGATTACAGATAGCCAACGTGGGATTACACAAGTTTTTCTATTTTAAATAGAACTAGTTTGAAGGAAGATTAATTTGCTTTTTGGATTAAAAGAATTTCTTAATATGAAATTTGAGCAGTAAATATCCACACCGATGCAGTGACTGACAACTACACATTCGCTTCAAAACATTAGATTCATCTGCGATGGAGCTGTGCCGGAACACTGGATCACAACCCCGTGCACTAAAGATAATTCCGCAAGAAACTGCAATTCCAGGTTTTCAAACATAGAGGGCGACAAAGAGGTAAAAGTTACGGACTGCAGCTTTAATTGTCATTGGTAGATTTATGTAAATTAAATGAAAATGCCACTGTTTTTCCATATTCCAATATGTTTTTCCCTCATCTTAGACGAGTTGATATGTACCTCTCCCGTCTCAGTGCGTGCACTTAATCGCTCTAGCGTGCGGCGCCACTATGCTAGCGTTTAGCTTAGCACCATTCATTCCTTAGGATCCAAACAGAGATGAATTTAGAAGCTACCAAACACTTCCGTGTTTTCCCTATTTAAAGACGGTTACATGAGTAGTTACACGAGTAAGTATGGTGACACAAAATAAACAGTGGCAATTTTCTAAGCGGATAAAAAATGATAACTATAATGTATGGCGGAAGAGTACTTCTCTCTTCTCGCAGCACTTCGACCTCGGCACAGTAATATCATCACTCCTGAAAACTCCCCCTCTCCCTCTAACTTCCATCAATAGAACCAATATTACTGCGCTGAGGTCGAAGTGCGGCGAAGTGCTCTTCCACCATACATTATAGTTATCACTTTTGATCTGCTTAGAAAATTGCCCCGTTTTATTTTGTGTCACCATACATTGTGTCTCATGTAACTGTCTTTAAATAGGGAAAACATGGAAGTGTTTGGTAGCATCTAGATTCATCCCTGTTTGGATCCTAAGGAATGAATGGTGCTAAGCTAAACGCTAGCATAGTGGCACCGCGCGCTAGAGCGATTAAGTGCACGCACTGAGACGGGAGAGGTAAATAAACCTCTTCATATGTCAAAAAACAAGCTAAATCCTTCCACAAAATTACTGAAAATGACACATTAAAGTTGTATTTGCTTAGAATATTAAATATTTGAACTTGACTAATTTAGTTTTTTTGAACTTAAGTTTAATTGGAATATCTTCATGAAAGTAAGGTGAAAGTCTTAAGTTACGATCAGCTGACTTTCTCAGACCACATTGCTAAAACTGTCGGGTCCTGCAGATTTGCTTTATTCAACATCAAGAAGATCAGGCCCTTTCTTTCGGAACATGCTTCACAACTCCTTGTTCAAGCTCTTGTTTTGTCCAGGCTGGACTATTGCAGTGCTCTCTTGGCAGGTCTTCCAGCCAGTTCTATCAAACCTTTGCAATTAATCCAGAACGCAGCAGCAAGATTAATTTTTAATGAGCCAAAAAGAATGCACGTCACACCTCTGTTTATCAATTTGCACTGGCAACCTATAGCTGCTCACAAAAAATTCAAGGCATTAATGTTTGCCTACAAAACCACCACTGGCTCTGCACCCCTTTACCTAAATTCATTACTTCAGACTTATGTGCCCTCTAGAAACTTGCATTCTGCAAGTGAACTTTGCTTTATTGTGCCATCCCAAAAAGGCACAAAATCACTTTCACAGACTTTTACATTAACTGTTCCCTCCTGGTGGAATGACCTGCCCAATTCAATCCGAGCAGCTGAGTCCTTAGCCATCTTCAAGAATCGGCTAAAAACACATCTCTTCCATTTTTATTTGACCCTCTAACTCTATCACTCTCTGTTCTAATTCTATTCTTAAAAACAAAACAAAAAACTTGTCCCTTTTTAACTTGCACTCTCTTCATTTACTGCTTGTTTTCTTAAAAAAAAAAAAAAAAAAAAAAAAACTAGTTTGCTCTATTCTTTTTGTATTCTGTCTGTTTTATATATATATATATATATATATATATATATATATATATATATATATATATATATATATATATATATATATATATATATATATATATATATATATAAAACAACTTGCTACGTGTACTGCGTTAAGCTAACTGAGACATGTTATAGCACTTGCATATCATTGCTCTTTTGTTGATTTTGATTGCTTACATTGTCCTCTTTGTTAGTCGCTTTGGATAAAAGCGTCTGCTAAATGTAAATATGTAAATTGAGCAGCAGCAGTTTACAGCGGTTTGATCTCAACTGTTATGCAAACACAATTTTTTTTTTTTTTTTTTGCTGCTGTGCCTTTTTAATAAATGCCTCTTTAGATGTGACTTTAACAGTTTATTCAACAGCAGTTTATTTGTTTATTCAATTATTATTATTACTTTTTGCATTCAAATACCCACATCTATGTTAAACCCATATTGAATTTATATTCACAAAAAGTGGTGAATGGAATGAATTTAGCCATAACAAATTCAAAGGAAATAAATCCAGTTATAAATCAAATATCTATTATTCTTATTTGTCTTATGTATTTAGGAAAATAAAAATGACCATACTGTATATACAAGTTGTAGAATTGATCACATAAGACTTACTCGTGTATGTTTATTGAAAGAAGAATTGATTTTATATGATTTTTCTAATTCTTTATTGACTTTACGGTCCTGCTTTAAATGATTTTAGGACACGTTTTTACTTAGTACATTAATGGGCATTTTTTAAATTCTTCTGGGAAAATATTAGAACTATTAAATAATTCTTAAAGTATAATTGTTTTTGTTTTTTAAAATGGTATTGTATAGAATTCATTGTAGTAGTAAGACTTTTAAATCTTATTATTTTTGAGTTTGCATATGGAGTACAATTAATTTTTTTTTTTTTTTTTTTTTTTTTTTTTTTTTTTTTTTGTGTGTGTGTGCGTGCATCACAGATAAGATCAAAATTATAGCATCTCTCCTACATGTATTCTCACTATAATTGAGTGAGCAGATTTTCTGGTTGTTGAATAAGCAGGGTGTTTATTTCCGGTTAACATCAGGATTATGTGAGAATGAGCTGTTTTTGCAGTGTACTTGGAATAAATGGTGCTTTTGGTTTGGGATGGGTGAGTTATGAACCTGGCAATATTTCCAAGCCATGTGAATTCAAAAGGTCAAGTCTTGATTCCTCATGTTGTAACCTTTGTTGATTGTGAATAGTTGACTTGTTAAATTTTTTTTTTTTTTAGAGTAGTTAATTGACTGCGAGTGAATGTTTTCCCAGGATGTTGTTTGTCTGTTATGTTGTATGTTCTCTGGATGTCTCCATAAAAGCAGATTTATTTGGTGTTAAATGTGTGATCATAACTCATGAGTGTATTTGTGTCAGCAGCCACAGGTGGAGTCAGAAACCGTGCACCTCTTCATTCCTGCTCTGGCAGTTGGTGCTATTATCGGCAAGCAGGGCCAGCACATTAAACAGCTCAGCCGCTTTGCTGGCGCGTCAATCAAAGTGAGTGATGGCAAGCATGACCTTTTATGACCCTGATACTGTTTGTTAAATGTAATAGTTATAATTTTTGTATTATCCTATGCTGTAGCAGTGTTAAGTTTTAAGATCTGTCATTTTTGTCGGTATAGATTGCGCCTGCTGATGGAATTGACACCAAGCAAAGAATGGTCATTATTACTGGACCACCAGAGGCACAGTTCAAGGTAAAAATGTTGACACGTATGAATTGAGCCTCTGTATGAATATTCACTCATCTGACTGTATATTCATGCATTAATTCTCTGTGCTGTTTTTCTTAGGCTCAGGGACGTATCTTTGGGAAGTTAAAAGAGGAGAACTTCTTTGGACCGAAGGAAGAGGTTAAATTAGAGGCTCACATAAAAGTGCCATCATTCGCCGCTGGCAGAGTCATTGGCAAGGGAGGCAAAACGGTAAATGGCCACTTTACATTTATAGCATCAATTTTTAGTGCTCATGTTTGCTTTACAGATGCATTTATCCTCAGCATTCATAGCTGCTCCGTGTTTCTCTTTAGGTGAATGAACTACAGAACTTGACCAGTGCAGAGGTGGTTGTCCCGCGGGACCAGACACCTGATGAAAATGACCAAGTAGTAGTAAAAATCACAGGCCACTTCTATGCAAGCCAGGTGATTGAGCTATTAGACACATTAGAGCTGCAGAAAAGGGCTAAATGTTGTCATTTTCTGATGTTAAAATACTTTCTCTGATCTAAGCTTAATGGTAAAAACAAAAGTAATCTGTAAGTGTTGTGTTGTCATGCCAAACTTTTGATGTGGAGTTCAAAATGAATCCTTTTATTTTTTTTAATTTATTTATTTTATTTATTTATTTATTTATTTTTTAATTTTAATAGGGATCATGTATTGTGATTAATGAAATGTGACCCTGGACCAAAAAAACAGTCTTAAGTCGCTGGGGTATATTTGTAGCAATAGCCAAAAATACATTGTATGGGTCAAAATTGATTTTTCTTTTATGCCAAAAATCATTAGGACATTAAGTAAAGATCATGTTCCGTGAAGGTATTTTGTAAATTTCCTACTGTACATATCAAAACTTAATTTTTGATTTGTAATATGCATTGCTAAGAACATAATTTGGACAACTTTAAAGGTGATTTTTCTCTTTTTTTTTTTTTTTTTTTTTTTTTTTTTTTTTTTTTTTGCACCCTCAGATTTCAGATTTTCAAATAGTTGTATCTCAGCCAAATATTGTCCTATCATAACAAACCATACATCAGTGGGAAGCTTATTTATTCAGCTTTCAGGTGATGTATAAATCTCAATTTTGAAAAAGTGACCCTTATGACTGGTTTTGTGGTCCAGGGTCACACGTATTTATGGTTACACTTTATTTTAAGGTCAAATTCTCTGTATTAACAAACCACTAACTTCGACTTTTGCCTCCAACTTCTAATTTGCTGAATTAGAAGTTGGAGGCAACTTGGAGGCAACTCCCCCCCCCCCCCCTTTTTTAATCACTTAAAAAATATTGACTTTGTTTCCATTTATTGCTCAAGTATTTTGATGGTTTTAAGTTATTTTGCTGTAGGAGTAATTGTTTTTTTATTTGTTGTTTGTTTTTTTTTGTTTTTTTTTCCCCGCTTTTTCTTTCATGTGTACCAGCTGGCCCAGAGGAAGATCCAGGAGATTATCTCTCAGGTGAGGCGGCAGCAGCAGCCCAAGGCCTCGGCCACAGGTCCACCAGTTGCCCGGAGGAAATAGAGCCACTGCGTCTTCTCAGAGACTGAAAGGACACGGGACGCGTCCATCTCAGGGGTCAGGGAATGTCCTTACAACCCCGCCCGCTTTTACACCCATTCCTCCTGAAGTTTCAGTGAGATTGTGTACACCTGCACTTCCCCGCACCACAATCCCCCCTCTTTCAAACAAATCGTAAGAAAGTCAGCCACCCAGTCCTTGCCTTAATACGGTAACTGCACAGACCTTAATTGATGTTGAACTTTGTTTTGGTTATGAGTTTATTGGGAAAGGCAGCATTTGAGTATAAAAGGCTTTTCAAGCCTGTTTTTGGGGTAAGGAATGGGTGACAGGGTGGGGTTTAAGGTCTTTGGCTTGAGATGGAAAGAGGATTGTTGACGGAAGTACGCTGTCCTGGGATCCATAGTGGCATTTTATAAATTCTGATGCATTTTATAATGAATGAAAATATATATATATATATATATATATATATATATATATATATATATATATATATATATATATATATATATATATATATATATATATATATATACACAATTATGAAAGAAGGTGGAGCAACACTGCCACTTATGACTGAGGGAAGTGTTGATTGGTGTTGGCCAGGAAACCAAGTTAATATGCATTTTACTGATCTACCTCAGGCTAGAGTACCTCAGAAAAAAAGAAAATGATATATGAAAAAAAATGTTCTGTTCTTTTTTTTTTTATTATTTTGCTTTGTGGTATTTTGTATACTTTATAAAGCTAATAGTTCTTGAACATTTTTATTTTTTTAAGAAAATGTAAAATTTAGTCTGTAGTTAACAGATGATGCTCGAATTCCGCCTTGCTCCTTTTGCCGCGCGCGCGATGAATAACTAACTGTATAAATACACGTTTGCGCGCGTCGCACGAGTGAAAGAGCGGAGTTTGGGTTTCTGTGTTAGCTACAGATAGGAGAAAGAAAAGAAAAGCGCCTCAGTGTCGCTGAGGAGCCACCACCCTCTGAACACCGTCAAGGTAATGGGAAATAACGCCACCCGTACATACCGCAGCAATGCCGTGCTAATATGCTAATAACTGTTTCGGCAGTAGCAGACGTTTCACCCGCATTTCATTACACTTCAGTTAGGGATGGATGCAAGCAATAGAGGTCAGGGATAAGCAAGGTCCTGCTGTAACCTCTTTGACACCCCCTCATCCTCGGCGCGACTAGTTGTCTATCAAATTAAAATAACGACCAGCCCGATTGAGGTTGTTTTTTCTTTTCCCGTGCTCATCGGTTTTTTCTCTCTCTCTCTCTCTTTCCTTTTGCAAATAACGCGCTCCGTTTGGTCTTGGGACGGACTTTTTTTTTCTTTGGTTTAGTTTTTTCGCATCAAACTGGGCTTTACATGCCGAAGATTTTCAGTGTTTAGCGTCAGTCAATGCATGTCAGGGGTTCGGGGACTTACACTGTTCTGATGCTTTTGCGTTGATAGCTATAGGTTACAATAGACATGGGCGCGTCTCTAGGCTAAAGATCAGTAACGTAGAGATGGACGCGCGAATGGTTTCATTTATATCTTTCGTTTATCATTCAAAGTGAAAAAAGCAACAATTTTTTTATATATATATATATATATATATATATATATATATATATATATATATATATATATATATATATATATATATATATATGAACTTTAGCAAAGAACAAACGTTTAGTAAAGAAACTGAGAAACCAATATTCCTTTTTGTTTTCATGCAGAATTTAAATATGATTTGATTGTGGTAAAAGAGTGCATCCATGCTTCCACACTAGTAAGGCCATTGTCTACCTCAGCTGAGGAAAAGGTGGGCTCCGTCTCACCTGAGACCTCCAGCGCGCGCAGCGATACCTCAAGTCCCTCGCGAGCACTTCCGCACTGGGTACGCGCGTGGCGCCGAGTGCTGACCAGAGGGGCACAAGTGATCGTTTTGTTTTTCTTTCCACCCTTCTCTTACACCGTTTTTGATCTACCTCTTATTAAAAAAGTATTTAAATTAGAGGCATATGGCTATGTGTTAGAATCTATAGGGCAGGGGTGGGCAAACGTGGCACTTCCAGGCCACTTCAGAATTTAGCTCCAACCCTAATCAAACACACCTGAACTGGCTAACCATTGTCTTCAAGACTACTAGAAGGCTACAGGCAGGTGAGTTTCATCAGGGTTGGATCAAATCTCTGCAGGAAAGTGGGCTGGAAGCGCCAAGTTTCCCCATCACTGCTATAGGGTCATGTTCCATCTGCCCCTTTCTTCACAGGAAAAAAATATATATATCATTTAAAAAAAAAAAAAAAAAAAATCATGTATGGCTAGACTTTAAAGATGAGTGAGAAAATGATTTCGTTTTTGCCTGCAATTTATTCTCTGCTAACTGATTTGAAACCTCACCTTATTGCTTTTTTCTTCTGCTTCTTGGTTTGGTGGTGTGGCTTCCTTGTATTGGGCTTTATTTCTTGCATAAGTATTGTATTAAAAGTCAAAGTGTTTATTTGGGATCTGATTAATGATGGCTATAGAAAAGTTTGTTTTCAAGGGCCTGCTTCATTTCTTGCTTATGAAATATGAACAATGAAGTCTTTATTTTTTACTTTTTTCATGTCTTATGGATGCTAGTTTTTTTTTTTTTTTTGACTGGGATCTGATCCAATTTCATTTCATGGCTGTGTTGTGTGGTGAGTCATGTTTCAGTGGGAATGTGATGTGGAAATCCGGGAGCTGGAATAGTTCCGGGGGAAAAAGTGGTCTGATTTCAGCATAAGCAACATCCCCTCCGACCGTGCTTGTGTGCCCTCACACACCTCCACTTGTCAAATGCCTCTGCTACAAAGAAATTAATTAAAAGTCAAGTTGGCTCCTAGCAACCATTGTTTGTAATTCCTTGGCTGTTCTTTGTGTCCATATTTGTCGGATGTTTTTACAGTTGTTGTGTTTCGTGTGTGTATTTGGGAGCATTGATTTGTGAACTGGAAGGTTGTTCCCTCCCTCCCGTCCCCAAATATTAGTTTCATTTCAGTTCCAATACAATGACACCTACACTCTTAAAAATAAAGGTGCTTCACCGTGCCATAGAAGATCCTTTTTGTCTAAATGGTTCCATAAGAACCTTTAACATCTGAACCTTTCCGTTTCACAAAAGGTTCGTGGATAAAGAAGGTTCTTCAGATTATAAAAAGGTAAGAAAGAGATGGTTCTTTAAAGAAACTTTGACTGAATGGTTCTTTGTGGAACCAAAAATGGTTCTTCTATGGCATCGCTGTGAAGAACCTTTGAAGCGCCTTTATTTTTTAAGAGAGTATAAATAATGCATCTTTACTGCCATCTATAGTTTGAAGAATCTTTCACATCCATTAAAACTTTTCATTGTTCAAAATATTCTTTAGTAGAAAACGAAGCATTGCAAAAAATAAAAATAAAAAGCCTTTTGGATCCTTTTATGAGTGTGAAGATTGAGAAATATTTTAAGTTGGCCACCAGTGTGGCAGAGGTTGTGTAGATCATTAGCAAATAGTAGTTTAGAAATTTTATTAGAATATTTGTGAATATATAGCACTTACAGAAGTGAACAAGTTTTTAAATCAGATAATTTCCAAGAGTGCTGTCAAATGTTAATTTTTTAAATACATAAGCATACCTGCATGTATGTGATCAGTAACACAAATTTCCCATGTTTAATTCATGCTTTATAAAAAGAAACGGTTAGTAAAGTGATTTCTTATGAAACTACAGCTTAATTACCATCAAACAGAGGTTTTTCTTAAAGTGCACCAATTTTAGTCCCCAGACATTCAAATATCTCTTAACTATGGTCAAAATAAAATATAACTTCTCAGAACATTGTAAAACATCCAACATGTCAACTCTCACATCCTATCTGCAAATTAAGGAACATGTCAAATCAATTGAGACAAAGTTATTTTCACCTTTAAATCCCATATTTTAGTGATTTTGGTACGGGAAAACCAAACTGCGATTTCTCACGCATTGGACTGTGATTGGTTGGTTGGTTAGTATTAGTTTTAGTCATTTTAGATGATGAAAACGCCTGTAGATCTGGCATATCTGATCTCTTTCATTAAAAATCTTTGAAGCTTGAATGTGATATTACTTATTCTAGTCAAACTGATCCCAGTGTAATCTAATCTTGCTGAAAGCAAGCACCTATGAGATCTCTTATTATTCTCTTAGATAACCTACA
This sequence comes from Spinibarbus caldwelli, assembly GCA_039654775.1. Classification (NCBI taxonomy): domain Eukaryota; kingdom Metazoa; phylum Chordata; class Actinopteri; order Cypriniformes; family Cyprinidae; genus Spinibarbus; species Spinibarbus caldwelli. The sequence continues at coordinate 11,965,959 of CM077244.1, read as the reverse complement.
GCCAAACTCATGCATCAAATAAATAGCAACTTTGCTGCAACAACTCGGATCAGTCTATTGTGGCCTCTCTGTCAATAAACGGCTTCTCTCCTCGTCAGCAGAGAACAGAGTTGCTCTTAGTTTGCTTAAACTCCAGCGACCAGCACTTCTCTCAGCATCATCCAACATAGAGCGTCTCACCGGACGATACACCTTATGTCGCCTAAAAGGAATTAAAAACAATAAATAAAAAGATTAGGATGCATACTGTTGTTTTCAAACTATCAGTTTGGTTAGTACTCACTTGTAAACCATGACTGCAATGAATGCAAAGATGGAAATAAGCACAGCGCTGGAAGACAGAACCACCTCAGCTACATGGGAAGATTTAGGAGAGCCTAAGAAAAAGAAAGAGACAAATGTAAATGATTATCAGCCAGTTATATTTATAATTATATGAATATTAAATGAGAGTCTGTACATTTATAAATTCATAAATCTTTGTAATATTTGTGAGGATCAAAAATTAGGCACTATTCTTTGAATAGTGTTGCTATTAACTAATACTATTCATTTTTTGTCTTTATTGAAATAAAGCTGAATGAAATAAAATATTAGATGACAAATTCAAATGCTGTCTTGGCAACTAACTGAAACGTTTAAAGTGAAGTACTAAAATTACTAAAACTGAAAAAAAAAAAGCCTAAATAGAAATGTTTTTTAGAAAAATTAATAAATTGACCAAAGGACATAAAACTTACAAAAAAAATTACAAATTAAAATGAAAGCAAATTATAAAAATACAAGCCAATTCAAAACATTAAAAAAATACTGAAAAAAGCTTAAATAACAATTAGATGTAAAACAAACTTAACTCAAAACGTTTTAAAAATGACTAAAACTAAAATTAAAAAAGCTAAATAGAAATGTTTAAAAAACAAACTAAAAATGATAATCACATAAAACAAACTAAAATTAACTAAAATTTTAACTAAAGAAAATTATAAAAATAAAAGCCAATTTAAAATATTAATAAATGCTATGATAGCTTATTAAAAATACTACAATAAAGCTAAAATAAAATAACAGAACTTAAAACAGTTCAAAATGTATTCAAAATACTAAAACTGATAACAAATGTTAAAAAAAGAGAAAAAAAATTACAAAAGCACATAAAATGACAAAAAATTACTAAAAATTACAACAATTAAAATGAAAGCAAATTATAAAAAAAATCTAATTTAAAATATTAATAAATTCTATAATATCTAAATAAATACTAAATAGTATCTAAATACTAAAATAACACTGCTGTGGAAAGGTGCTTTAGAACAATATATTTTAAAATGATTAAATGGAAAATAAATAAATATACAGACAAAATTGACTATAATTCTCAAAACTGACTTATATTAGGGCTGTTGCCAATTGTAACTGAGGTGGTGGTGGCAAGAGCCAAGCCTCCAGGCAGACCCAACGTGATGTTAACACAGTAATTGCCCGGCGTTTGGAAAATGCGTGTCAAGCTGATCTTGCATCCTTCGCCGTAAGGGGCCACGTCCTCACACACGATATTCTTGACCTCCCGACAGGCTGAGTTGGCCACTATGGTGCAGGCCACCGAGGGAACACTGAGAAAAGGAGAGATGATGCTCAGTTAAATTTAATGTATGTGTGTGATCCAGTGGTCATCTGTTGTAAATGTGACGGAATGTTTTTGACGTATATGACGGTGACATGCTGTGAAATGTCTCAGCTGCAGGGCTTCAAAATCTCACTGCACATCAGAATCATCTACATCTTATAAATGCTTTTCACTTTCTGGCTTGTCATGTGAAGCACATGATCTCCTGTCTTTTCATTGCATATATTTGCGTTGGTGTGAATCTTACCTGCCTGAGCAAGTCACCATAAAGTTTACAGACGTGTTGGTCACTTTGTCAGCAGACACCTTTAAAATCTGATTGGCTGGCAGGTTCTGCAGAGCTAGAGGGGGTTCTGTAGAAACAGACATAAAAATAGATATTTAAAATTAGATTTTAGAATTCATTATTTTATAATTATTATAATTTAATTACATTTTTTTTATGTAATTAAAAGCTTTTGTATACTGGAGTACAATACAAAGTTCAAAGTGTTATTTTCATTAACTGTTACAGTTTTTGTTTATTTTTAAAATTATATTTATATATATATATATATATATATTTATTTTTTTATTATTATTTTATTTGTTAAAATTTTAGTAATTGTTGTTTTGTCATTTTTATTATTTTTTATTTTATTTTTTTATTATTCTTTGTTTTTTAGAAGATGCTTATATAGTTTGTTTTATTTATTTTAGTACTTAAAACAAAACTAGTTTTTTTGTATTTAGTTTTATTTCAGTTAATTTTCAGTATTTAAGGTTTTAATTTTATATGGAATGTAAACATCTCACAATTCAGACTTTTTTCACAATTCTGACTGTTTTTTGTTTGTTTTCATAAATGCAGAATTCTGGGTTTTTTTTCTTGCAATTCAAAGTTTACATCTCACAAGTTCACAAGCTTTGTCTCAAGTTTTCTTTCAGTTTTCTTTTTTTGTTGTTTCCACCACAGAATAAAACAAAAAAAGTTCACTTTGTATCTCACAATTCCAACTTTTTTCTTGCAATCGTGAGTTTATCTTTCACACTTCTGACTTTTCTTTGAATTGTGAGTTGTGAATTTTGAGATAAAAGTCCAAATTATGAGTTATAAACCCAGAATTAAAGCTTCCATAAGTTTACAATAACCTTGATATATACCAGAATCTTGCTTTTTTTGAAAAATGTGGTCCGAAAATCATCTTACCAATGATGATGATCTCGCCTTCAAAGGAGCCATACATATGGCAGAAACAATCTGACTCCTTGAAGTGTGTGTGTTTGATCATCGGGGGTGAGGTGGGCTGCTTATAGGTGGAACTGGTCTCAGGCACAGCGGTTGCTGTAATAGATGTCACCTCTGAATCGGTTTGGAATGGTTCGGTTGTTGGGACAGCAGTTGTAGGGACTTGAGGAGTTGTAGTCAGTGAAGGATTGGTGATGATGGGAGCTGGAGCAGGGATTTAAAAAGTGTTGAAAATATAAAATGCATTGTGGAAATGTTCTTTAAGTGTTCTATTAGATATAATTATGTTTTTTTCTTGCTGTAAACACAACTCGTCTCACCCTTGGTGGTCTCCATTTTGCTAGTGAATGCGTGAGTGCCAGGCGGTAACGTAGGCATAGCTGCAACACATGAAAGTGATTATTTTATAGAAAGACTGTTGGCTGGCCTTTAACATGACAGTTTTAAGCATAAGTTTACTCCTCGAGATAAATGGACACATTTTGTCCTGATGGATAATAATGAATATGATATGTCTGGCTTGGATAATAGGATATCTGTTGTCTGGGAGAGTAAAGTGCCTGTGTTTATGAGATTACCCGTGGTATGAGCTTGTGTAAAGTGCATTGGTGTTGGAGTTGATGGCGGGCAGGGCACACGGAATGATGCCTCCACGAAGAGCTTGACTGTCACATTTCCAAGAGTGTTGTACGCATGGGTTGCCACATTGCTGTGCGTGACCAACTGGTTGCCATCCCGAAAGTCCCAAATGAAGTCCACTGCATCAGCTGTCTTCAGATAGCTGCTTGGGTCGTGGATCTGGACGTTGAAAATCACATCTGACCCTCTGACAAAGACGTTTTTGTCAGTTATGCTGGCTGGATGCTTCTGGGAAATGTTCACAGAGAGTGGAATCTTATCTGGATGAAGAAAAAATGTTAAAAAAAATTGATCAATAAATATGGAAGGGGTTTATATATATATATATATTAGACAGACATACATACATACATACTATCACCAGTCAAAAGTTTGGAATAATATGGATGATTTTTTTTTTTTTTTTTTTTAGTTTTTGAGGGAAAAGTCTCTAATGCTCACCAATTTATTTAATCAAAAATACAGTAATGACTGTAATGTTGTGAAATTACAATTTTAAATAAACTCTCTACTAGAATATATTTAAAAATGTAATATATTTGTCATGGCAAAACAGAATTTTCAGCTTTTTTAATGTTTACATTTTTAAAAATGGTTCTCATATGTTGTAAACCGTTTTTGCTGCTTTATATTCTTTGTGGAAACTGTGATACTTTCTTTTCAAGACAGATTAATAGAAAGTTCATTTAACAATCTATTTGAAATATAATTTATTTGTAGCATTATAAATGTCTTTACTGTCACTTTTAATCAATTTAATGCATCCTTTCTGAATAAAAGTATTAATTTATTTTTTTTAATCTCTTAAAATGATAGTGTATCATGGTTTCCACAAAAATATTTAAAAGCACAACTGTTTCCAATAATAAGAAATGTTTTTCATTTCAGCAAATTAGAAAGGTTTCTGAAGGATCATGTGACACTGAAGACTGGAGTAACTGCTGCTGAAAATTGAATTATATAATAAAATTATATATTGATTCACTAATATTGATATAATATTTCATATATAAAATATATACATAAATTACTGATTAATTATATAATTATTTTTAAATAAAAATTGTGTATATAAAATATCATAGTATAGTTTTGATCCTGCACAATAAATATGATTAAAACAAGACAAAGGTAACTAACAGACCTGTTATGAAGAATACAGTACTGTCCACAGAGAGTGGGCTGTACTTCCTGCGCTCACGTTTACGGTACACCATCACCTCCATCACACCAGCTCCGAACGTCATGTTAGTGGTGTTCAGGGTCAGATGGGAGGAAGAGCAATCACATGTCTCAAAATACTGGCCTGTGAGGGAAACCACAGGATGATGGTCCATTAGTGTGCTTACACTATGCAGAGTGAATTATTAAAACACTGGTATGATTCAGGACACTCACCCATGGTGTGCCACACATACACATAACCTCTACGTCTCCAGTCATTGCTCTGAGGAAAAGGCTTTCCATCAGGGAAAACATTACACCTCTTCAGATCTGTACACTTTCCAAAGCCATAGTCTTCCAACCAGGATGTCCAGTTAAACACGTATCCTGAACGCACCTGTCCATTGGCTTAAAAATCAGTGTTAAAGAAGGTGTTAGACACACAGATGAAAAAATGCATTTCGTCCTTATTTGGGAATATAAATTCAACTTTAAAACATTTCAAATTTTTCCCTTGCATTTGTACATTGTTCAGAGATTATAGGAGTATGAAGCATCTGAGGCCTCCATCATACCGTCGTCACAGTGCTCATCATACACCAGGTTGCCGCTGCTGTCCTCCTTCTGGCATGGTGGAAACTCCAGAGCTGCAGTGAACGAGATGCACGAGCCGTTCATTGCTGGACTGTCGCTCGTGAGGCGCACCCTCGGTGGTTTATCTGTGATGTTCATGAGAAAGCATCGCATGATTAGTGTGTATTCATATATATTAATATAATGGAGAAAATAAAATCAATATCTCTTGGTAACACAAAACAGGGAACATTTAACAACGTAAGAAGGAACATAAGGTTTCAAACCGTTTCATTTTTCCCCCCAAAATATATGAAGCTCTGAAACTCAAACTCAACTAGATGAAAAGAGGGCTTACACAGTTTTAATATTAAACATTCAAGCCTTTTCCCCATAATTCCTCAAATCAAAAATGTTTAAAACTAAACACGTTGGCTTTAAAATACTGTTTAAATTGGTAGTCTTTTTTTTCCCCTCCTATGGCCTTAGTATGAATTTCCATCTTGTCAAACTTTTGTAAAATCTCTAACCAATGAGGTCATTGGAGGTGACATCATTTTGGTGGGAAAACAGAAGCATTAATTACTAAGGGTTTGTCTAAATATCCACACTGCTGTCTTGGCCACTTGAGATTGGTATTCAAGGCTAAACGTATCATGAATAATGTTCTGGAAATAAATTGATGTTTTTTGCTGAGATCTTGTGAGAGGTTGCGGAAATCTTTCCAGTATAAGTTAAATACTACTAATAATTAGATATTACATATAATTTGGTAGTAAAACAAAATGTTACACATTTTATTGATGCAAAGATGAGTATGTTTATTTTGTACAACATTTGCAACTCCTTTTTATCAATTAATTAAAGCACCACTTTTTACTTAATTGTGTCATCTCTTAGAGAATACTGAACAGACATTTAGAATTGTATTTTAAAATGCAAAATATTAAAAATCAAAATAAATCTCTGTGAACACTTGCATTTTTACAACAAAGTGTCCCATCGGGTAATAATCAGTCCTACGCACAATTGTGGTCTTCATGCTCACTTGAACACTTGGAGCAAATACAGGAAATATGTAATTTAAGTATACAAGTTGTCAAGTGCAAAGAACGCAAGTGTGGGCATTTGGACAAGCTCTATTGGGAACTGATGAATTAATGTGTGGTATTAATTGGTTTGTGTCGCTCTAAAACGTTCCATTATGTTTGAGAAAATATATGTTATTTTTGAAAAAAAAAAAAAATGCATGGTTTACACTTTTATAAAAAATAATTTCCTATTCATCATTTTGTAATTTTGTGTAAGTTAAGTAAATCAAACTTTACTGCATATAGCAGGAATCTCTTACCAACTTACCATGTCTGCGATTCAGCTGCTGCTTGAAAGGGGGATACAGAGATTCGTCCCAAGGGTTAGTGTCCGGGTCCCATCCAGGGATTGGGAATGGAATAGGGAGTTTATGTTCATGAGGGAACATGTCACCATAAGCTGCACGAATGACAGGGAAAAATAAAATAAAATTAAAAAAACATTGTGAAAGCCGTCTGAAACTGACAGATAAATGCACAAGGATTAGTCATTTTAAATTTCGTAAAATACAGCAGGTAAAGCTGGGCTTGTTACTTTCTGCTGGGGTACATAAGAAACAGGCATAAACCTAAAAAAAACAAACAAAAAAATCAACCCATTCTGAGAGATATTCACTGCAGGAGCGAAAAATGTGACAACTAGCCTCATGAAGAGCTTAATTTACGCACGTACATATTTTAGTTTATTTTGCATTATATGCTTATGGATACTTTTCCCCCCAAACTAAGATACTGAAAAAGAGTCTAAAATTGTGGACTGTAACATATTCTTACAATCCGGTGATGAACGAAAGTATTTTCACAAGACTGTGTTGGCTACTCTCACGAAACGCGGATTGTCTAATTAGTTTCATGAGACTGCAGCGCGCGGAAGAAAACAGCCTTAATCCAACACAATGTAAAACATTTCAAGTTAGCCTATGTATATTTGTTTTATTAGCCTACTATATCTCGTCTATCTCGACTTTTTATGAATTTGGAAGTCGGTAACAATTTTATAGCTTAGCTTACTCTATAAAATAGTTTATAAATGGCTTATATAAAAAATACGTTATTATTTTGATATAACAGTCGCTTGTGCAACAACGTCAAAATTGTATTATAAAAAACTAATAATTGCTGATTAAATATGTAACAATTGTAATTATAATCATTCAGTTCCTACTTACTTTTTTTGCTGTTCGTTACAGGAACAAACAATGCCCAGGCCAGCACAAGTAACATTTCCAAATGCATCGTGTTGATTTGTTGGATGAGAATGAAGGTATAATTTATCCAAGAGCTTTTTCCTATGCCACTCTGACCCCTCAACTCTCTTCTGCTCTCTCACCCGTCTCCCAGTCACCCGCACGAGCTCTCATTTAATACAGCAAACATGTGACGATTCTGTAACAAGACTCATCTGATTCTTAATTAGCATCTATGAGCGCGAGCTGGAAGGAGGGCTCGGAGTCTCATGTTCTTGCTTTCCCTTGTATTTAAACCGACAATTTCAAAACCATCTTATTTATCTCGGATTGTGGGATTTTTATGTATTGTTTAAAACAACACTAGCCTATTTTTATTACCCTATGATCTGTCTCAAAGTCCTTTCTGAGAAAAGTGATTTATTTTTTATGGATATCAGGGTCAAGAATGTCCGTGATGATTATTAAAAGTGTAATCTTTGTATTGTTCATTTCATGTATTTTTATTTTGAGAAACATTTATACCATTGTCCTCAAAGATACACTTGAGTGTACAACTTAATCATTATTGTAAAAAAAAATTAAATATTTTTCAACACGTTTTCATGCTCATATGTTTTTTGAATGTTTTCTCTAAGTTACAAACCTCACTGACTTTCTTTGTGGAGAAATTAGTTTGAGAAAACTAAAATAAGCTTAAAAAACGGATAAAACGACTTTACTGCTCCTAAATATATATTATTTATTATTACCCCACAAAAAAAGAGGTCTATTCAAGATATTGTCTGTTTTGCATTTGCATTTGAATACCTTAATAACACAAGGAGCACGATAAAAAAAGAAAAAATATTATGGCTGCAGCATAAACTAAAATTATCTATCTATGCAGGTGAATAAACATCTTAAATCAGCTCTTTTGGCCTAAATTACACTATATTTATAAACAATATATGGATTTTTTTTATTGTTTTATATTTATGATGCACACAATGTTAGTTCGTATAACATGCTGCATATTTATAATCACATAGCCTATTTAAATAAATTGACATTTGCGTGAAAGCACTCTCAGTTATGTATATACACTCAATTGTTTGTGCTGTTTTAAAATTAAAACTGTGCAAAGTTGTCATAAAAACTTGCAGTCTCATTGCAAACCGTTAAAAACAGTTTTAAAATCCGGATGTCATAAGATGTTAAGCCGTGATATGCACAGATCCGCGCGCTTTCAGGTGACAAGTCATTGAGAAACAGCTGGAGGTCAAAGAACGAACGATTTGGGGAACATTTGTAAAGCGCAAAACCTTCTTGATTTATTTTAAATGAAGACTGAAATAGTTACCTAAAATACATGAATTTTAACATTAGAAAACGCAATTATGAGGGGTAGCTAACTGCAATATTGATAAGTCTAATCATAAATGAATGAAATCTGTCTATTATCAGCTCCTGTTTACCCATAAGGGAACTGGCATGCCATCACATGCTTTGATGCGTCTCTCACGAGCTCCTTCCAGTTTTTAATGTAATCTGGCGTGACTTTCCATGACATTTACTTGAAGCACTCCTGTCCAGCAGAATCGACACTGAAAATACAGAAGAAAAACATTAAACACTTTAATAATGAAAATAGCCTGTGTTAACTTCTATGCATGCTATTTTTTTTTGTCCTCTGTTCAAGAACAGTCACATCGTGATGTTTCATTTAGCCTCCAGCCTCCAAAATGCGCGTTTCTGAGGGTGAAGTTCAGAAACGCGCATTTTGAACAAAATAACCTAATCTGAGTAGTCTATCTAATCTTTATGTGTTAAATGAGGCTCATGCATTTTTTTTTAAACAAAAGCACGATTAACAATAACGACAAATTGCCTTATTTCAGTCAAAAATATTTTTGTATTCTGTTTACAAGCAAATTGCATTATTTCAGTCAAAAGTAGGCTACTTTTATGCTGTTTACACACAGTTTAATATCTTAGTCATAAACATTCCCACCATTGTCTTGCTTGGGTATATACTGATAATTTCACAGTTAGCACTGTATGCATCTTAAATAGATACACTAATACAATTTTATCAATGCTTTTTTAATTTTTGTATATTATTTAAAAATGTTTTGCACTTGTTCCAAACTGACGGAAGACCGCTGGGCGGCGCTACAGAATCTGTTCACTCACCGAAAACAGACGAAGAAGAAACGTCCCCGCAGTGACTGAGGTGAATAATTTTTATACAAGTATTCTGCCTCGTGAGCTTATTAGCGCTTTATGCTTTGTCCGCTTCATTTAATATTGTTTATAATTAATTTTAAAGGCATACTAAACACAAAGCGGGTTATTTAGTTAATAACAGGGTTTAATTGTTTACTGCGCACGTGTGTGAATGTCACTTCACATCAGAAACTCTCAGATTTCAGTGTCGTTGTATGTTATTATTATGTAAATTCAATAACTAAACTGCTTTTGGTCTGATATTATGATCAGGTGTCTGACAGGGATCAGACCGTCGATCATGAGTGTCCCGTGTTTTGTAAGAAGTTTCGCCGGTGGATCAGGACTGTTCAGACTCAGACCAGCTGTTTGTTGTTCATGTAAAGACACGGTCACACGGTGAGTGTCCAGAGGCTTTGGGTGCAGCGGTTGTGTTTGAAATCCTAGTGAGCTGGCTACCAAGCAAAACTATGTTGTTTAAAGCATGTAGGGAGCTCGATGGGTTTTGAGACAGCCAGTAATTTTTGCTCTAAATTGGTTTCAGAAGAATGTCGTCAAGGAAACAGACTGATCATCTAGAGAGAACTGCTAGCGTTCACAGACAAATGGTGAGTCGTCTTAGATTTCTTTATGAAACCCTTGACCTGTTGACCATAGATCTTCTGATTGACCATAGACCTGTTGACTATAGATCTTCTGACTGACCATAGACCTGTTGACCATAGATCTTCTGATTGACCATAGACCTGTTGACCATAGATCTTCTGATTGACCATAGACCTGTTGACTATAGATCTTCTGACTGACCATAGACCTGTTGACCATAGATCTTCTGATTGACCATAGACCTGTTGACCATAGATCTTCTGATTGACCATAGACCTGTTGACCATAGATCTTCTGATTGACCATAGACCTGTTGACCATAGATTCTTCTGTGACACCTCAGAAATGCTTAACAAATGTTGTTGCCAAATAGTTGAAAGTTCAAACACTTGTTCAGTGTTGTTTGTCAGCCAGTGTGTCATTTGATTTTTGTCATGAGACTGAATTCAAGATGAGGCAATCAGTCTATCTATCTGTCTGTCTGTCTATCTATCTATCTATCTATCTATCTGTCTGTCTGTCTGTCTGCCTGTCTGTCTGTCTGTCTGTCTGTCTGTCTATCTATCTATCTATCTATCTATTCATGCATTAGTAGTAGTGTACTCTATAGTGTTATTTCATTAACATCCTATGCTGATTTTCTTGTCATGCTGTAGATTTTCAATAAATGTGTACAGCTGTAAGAATGTATAATGGCTCCCATTTGCACATTCACATGGCATAATGCATTGCATTTAAAATGCTGAGAGCCCAGCAGGCACAAAACAGGCACACAACGTCATAAGACGTTGATATTTGGTTAAATTTTGGTTGCGACGTCGGGTGACCAAAATTCAACGTAAATTCAACGTCTAATGTCAATGTTAAATTGATGTCCAATACCGACGTCAGCTGACGTTGAGATTTTGTTGTTTTTAGGTTGTGCAACCAAAATCCAACGTTAAGTCAACGTCTAATTGACGTCAAATATTGACGTCAACCCGATTTTCATTTTCAACCAAAATGCAACGTCTGTCCGACGTCATGTCCAACGTCAACCTGACGTTACATAGACGTCTGATGCCTGCTGGGAGGTTACATTTTTATTGTAAATTCTCTATGAAGACATGATGTTATGTTTTGTGCATATCCAGGAGCTTTTCTCTGCACGTGTTAGTGAGATTATGAATGAATCTGATACAGTGAGGAGACTGAGACTGGAGGTACCACATCCTGACTTCAGCTTCCGTGCTGGACAGTGGTAAGAACTTTGTGAAATATGTATTGAAAACATCTAATATTGATGCCAGTACTAAAAGATATCCAGTATAATATGATGGGGCTCTGGGGGTTCACAAGAGAATAAAAAGTTCCTAGGGAATACTGTTCGTAGATGTTACATTTTCAATTGAATAATGACTAGTAGTTGAGAAGACATGCAATTTGCAAAATAGACACGAGATGGCGCTTGCCTCTCAGACAAAATTCTCACTTCAGCTTGAGATGTGTTATCAGCAAACCATGCAAAATACTGAAGATGTATTCTTACATCCACCTCTCCTCGCACTTTCTCACTTCTGCTCTCGCTTCCATTGTGCCTTGTTGCGAGACAGTCTGAGTGAGGTGAAAAAGTCAGGCGATGATTTATGCAGATGTATGCACAGAAACTCCTCCAGACCATATGATGTTGTGTTCCTGCTAAAGAACATGAGGAACATGAGTCAGGGAGAGCAGAGCGAGTGGGAGTGAGTGTGTGTGTGTCCCGACATATGTGCTTATCACTTATTCATGCTCTGTGTACACATATGGTGACTCTCAAAGTGTGTGTGTTGCTTTACTTTTTTTAATTATGTATTATTGACATACGTAATACTGGACACATGGATTTAGTTGTGCTGGCATGTTACTGTGTGGGAAGAATCTGCTTCTGTCGACTTTCTAAAAGTACTTTATGTAGTTGCGTTGTTAGCTTTGAGTGTGTTAGATTTTAGTCATTAACATGTGGAGTCAATGCATAAGGTAAGCAGTTAAGTTCATATAATATATGCCAGCAGTGTTTCATATATTATATTATATTTTATAATATTTGAAGTGCACCCTTTTTCACAGGGTGGATTTCTTCATCCCAGGTGTGGATACAGTGGGTGGCTTCTCTATCTGCTCCAGTCCTGGTCTGCTGCAGAGAGAGGGAGTGATTGAACTGGCCGTCAAATACACACGCCATCCTCCAGCTCACTGGATTCACACCAAAGTGAGTGAATGAATTAAAAAGTATATATACACTACTATTCAAAGGTTACCGAGGTTGCATTTATTTGATCAACATACAGTAAAAACTGTAAAAATGTGATATGTTATTACAATATTAAGTGACTCTTTTCTATTTGAAATGTATTTTAAATGTATTTTATTCCTGTAATGGCAAAGCTGAATTTTCAGCAACCATTAACTGTGACATCAGTGTCACGTGATCCTTCAGAAATCAGTCTAATATGCTGATTTGGTGCTCAAGAAACATTTCTTATTATTATAAATGTTGTTGCACTGATGCACTCCTTAATATCATTGTGGAAACCATGATAATTTATTTTTTTTGGATTCCTTGACGAATAGAAAGTTCAGAAGAACAGTGTTTATTTGATATAGAAATCTTTTGTAACATTATAAATGGTTACTGTTACTTTTGATCGTTTTAATGCATCTTTGCTAAAAGTATTAATTTATTTCCCCCCAAAAAACCTATTAAGTGGTAATGTGTAGTTAAGTTCAGTTTTACATTCTGTTTTTATTTTTAATGTTCCATTCCATGTTTTCATTGGAATACTTAATCAAATCAGTATATATTATTTTTCATATTTTGAATATTCTGTTTCACTCCTAAATATGTATCATTTACAAAAGTAAACTGCAAATCTTTGTTCTATTTTGACTTCAAGAGATATTGCTTGTGCATGTACAGTGTGGACAGTTTTTCATACAATTATTCTACTATGCAGAAGAAAACTTGTTTTATTTATTAACCTTTATTTTGAAAGTTTCTTTGTATACCAGAACTGTAGGGATCTACAATATATATAAACTGTTGTATGCCACTATTTTGTCCATTTTTATTTATTTTTTTGTAAATTGCTCTATTTCAGTGCTCTGTGGACTCTCAGGTAGCTGTGAGGGTGGGAGGTAACTTCTACTTTGACCCTCAACCTTCTGACCCTGTGGTGGACCTGTTGCTGATAGCTGGTGGTGTTGGCATCAACCCTCTGTACTCCATCCTGCTGCATGCAGCTGATCTGCTCAGACAGACTCATGGTCACAGGTACACTCCAGGGCGCACACACCTGTGCTACAGTACCAAGAACACCAAAGAGCTGCTCTTCAAGGTATGTCTATGTACCCTTGACTTGTCCCTGAAGTGAGATTGAAGCTGCCAACTGACTTCTAAATATCTTCTGTCTTCAGAACACCATTATTGACATTTGTCACAAGCGACCAGATAAATTCTCCTGCGATTTCCATGTTACCCAGCAGAGCTCTGACATAGAGCAGGAACTTCAGCCTTACACCATAAGTGAGTTGCACACATCTACATTTATTTATTTGACCATACATTTAACCTACAACCTTTTAATTAATTGAATTATTTTCAGACCTGATTTGTCACATGAGATATTCTTGTGTCTCTGCAGATGGAAGGATATCAGAAAAGGAACTTGAGCGCTATGTAGATCCTGAGCATACATTGTGTTATCTCTGTGGCCCTCCTCCTATGATAGAGAAAGTAAGTTCAGACCTGAAGAGATTCGGCCTGTCGGAGGACAAAATCCTTTTTGAGAAATGGTGGTAGCTCAGATATTCAGAGCAATGGATGCATCTGCATCATCATAGAAACAGACTGTAATGGCGATGGACCAGTAATGCTTTTGAGATCAGTTGAAATGCACAGCAGACACTGTGTCTGCATTCTCCACATTTAAACAGACAATTATCCAGACTCTATGCCTTATTTTTGTTATACCTCATTTTAAAGATACTCAACCAATTGACCGTAACCAGCGCTGTAATGCTCTACATTATAGTTCATTTGCTGGTTAATGGCATAGGGATCCTGCTTCAAGGGCATGATGAAAGATTGCACACTCAGATTGCACTGGGTTTTTAGAGATCTGTGTATAATTATGTATGTTGTTTGCATTTTAGAACACATTTATTCATTAAAAACGCTAGGAGCATAGAAATCAAAAGAGATTGTTCACCCAAAATTCAGTCATTAATTACTCACCCTCATGTCGTTCCAAACCCATAAGACCTTTGTTCATCTTCGGAACACAAATTAAGATATTTGGATTAAATCCAAGAGCTTTCTGACCCTCCATAGACACTTTCAAAGTCCAGAAATGTAGTAAGGACATTGTTAAAATCAGAAAATTCTCAGATTTCATTAAAAAATATCTTAATTTGTGTTCTGAAGATGATCGAACATCTTGCGGGTTTGGAACGACATGAGGGTGAGTAATTAATGACAGAATTTTCTTTTTTTTTGGGTGAACTATCCTTTTAATTTCTACACCCGTCTTTGCTCATCAGTATAGTCCTACTTTGCTGAAAGGTGCTAAGCATTGTCCCCTTTAAAGGGATTTTCCACTCAAAAATAAGAACTCTGAAAACAAAATTGAGATTTTTTAAAAAAAATAATCCATCTGTGTGAGTCCATATGATGCAAGTGGTTTGAACCCGCAAAGTTGATGCTTCAAAAACCACACCAAGTGATCATGACGGTACTCATATGATCCCAGTGGATGAATCAATGTCTTCTGAAGCAAAACGATCAGTCTGTGTGAGAAAAATACTAATATTTTAACTTTTTAGACTATAAAACATAGTTTCTGGTCAACTGAGGGTTCAGTCCACTTGGATATTATGGACTCACTAAGATTTAAAAAAAAAAAAATGTCTGTTTTTGTTCCACATATGAAGAAAAGTTTTATATGTAAAGGATGGCATGAGAGTGAGAAACTGAGAATTTTTATTTTTAGGTGGAATATCCCTTTAAGGCAAGTCAGTTCACTTGGCGGCCATATTTGTAACATTCCATGGGCAGCTATTTCCAGTTTTGCAAGCACAGCTCCAATCTACCTAAATTATACTTAAAAAGAAAGACTCTTTGCTGAAGCTCTTTCAATCACATTGTACAAATCTGAAAATACAATGTGTCATATATTGAGCATTTTAACATCAAATCTTTAATTAATTAATTTAATTAATTAAAATTAAGCTCTTAAAATATATAACTATCTCCCAGGTCATGGGAAGGATGGTTCTTCAAAACTGGATTGATGAACAAGATCTTTACCTCCAATAGTGCTGAAATGTTTTGTAAAGTCATTTTGAAAAACGACACTGAAAACAGAAGAAAAGTGCAAGCTGTTGCTGCAAATAAGCCCATTACTGAGAGCTTTTATTTACACCATTAACTGTCTCACAGACATTCACTGTAACTGTTACTTTACAAATTTAGACATTAGTTACTGCCATCCTCACTGATATAAATAAATGGATTAACTGATGTAATACTAACTGATGAAATAAATGAGCATCTTGTGGAGTGTATGCATTTGAGCTAGTGCACGGTATATTGCATATGCTAATACTGTATGTAATAAAATGAGTTAACATCACAGATTCACACAGGTACAAGTCTCAACACACTGGTCAGCGTTTAGCATATTCAGAGCGCCGAACAGATGTTTTCACATATTTGTTAGAATCTCTTGCCATTTGTTACAGCAATGCACCTTAAACACCCAAATAATTAAAGAGAGGCGAGATTCAAACAGCTCTTTGCAATCTTACAGGACAATTACTCTGTCAGCAGATGTATATGCCCAGACACGGGCCTGACGAGAGTGTGTTGTGCCTGAATAAACATGAACATATTGTAATGTTTAAATATCCATAAATGAATACTGTCAGCACACTCCAGAGAATAAAGCCCTCTCTTTTACAAGCGCTCGCACGTCCTCGTGTTTACCACACGTAATTGTGCGCTTTAATTCCTGATTGCCGTTTGGAATTCCATCCTTTTTTGCTGGGCTGACGTTTGGGATGTCGATCCTCTGCATGTGGAATTCCACCGTCCTTTCTGCTTGATCTCTCCTCTCTGGGCTTTCTGGCAAATTCTGCCCATTTTCCTTATGGATAATCTCACGTTGTCTCATCAGACTTGTGTTTTCTCTCTCCATTCGTTCCATTTCTCTTTCAATTGTTGCCAGCGGTGATATCTCCCTCTCTGGTGTCCTTTTATTATTTAAGTTCCTTTTGTTTTGACCTCTGAGGTGCAGTTTCTGGAAAACATACACAGAAACTGTCAGACACTGAGCTACTTTTGAGGATTTTAAAGTGAACTGACAACACTATTACAATTTCACACAGTTCTCTAAGACAGCTCTAATCTAATTTTAGCAGAAATAAACTTTGCGCCATGTATACACACCGTCAAGTCTCTCCTCTTGCGAGGCAGCGTGGGTCTCTGGAGGAAGAGGATCTGTTTTGTGGCCAAACTTCCATCGCTAAGACAAAAATAAATCAAAGGTTTAAAATGTGTAAGAATGATTTTTTTTCTTTTGATATGACTGAGACGTGTTTTTGCAGGTAATATTTATCCTATTATTAGCCCCTGAAGTGCAACAATGAATGTAATGGTCTTGTTTAAAGGCATAGTTCACCCAAAAATGAACATTTTTATGAAAATTTACTCACCCTCAGGACATCCAAGATGTAGATGAGATTTCTTCATTCAGATTTGCAGGAATTTAGCATTATTTCACTTGCTCACAAATGGTCCCAAACAGCTGATAAAAACATTACAAAAATCCACACATAATCCACATGACTCGTGATCAGTTAACATCTGATGAAGTGAAAAGCTGTGTGTTTGTAAGAAACAAAATCATGAAGACATTTTTAACTTTAATCCATTGCTTCTGTCTAAAATATGAGTCCCTTTATCTATAATATTGCCTTCTCCAGTAAAATTGATGGACGGGAATCATTTGGATTATTTGTGGATTATTGAGATGCTTTAATCAGATATTTGGACTCTCATTCTGACGGCACCCATTCACCACAGAGGATACAATGGTGAGCAAGCGATGTAATGCTAAATTTCTCCAAATCTGTTCCGATGAAGAAACAAGCTCATCACATCTTGGATGGAGAGTACATTTTCAACATTTTTTTTTTTTGGTGAACTATTCCTTTAAGGGTTTAGTATGGGTTTGGAACCTTTTCATTTTGACGATGGGAGTGGGCAGAACACACATTAGTCTCCAGCCATACGGAGCCAGAGACTGGAGCAGAGGGATGTAGTCTGTTTTCACCGCAACACCCTGCAAAACAGAAGTGTCATTTAAACAATGTGTTAAAGCATTTCACTAATGTCCTGTTGAGACGTATTGCGTGAATGTGCACATATGTCTGCATTCATTTAAAAGGCGGTTTGTTAGAAGAAAGGTGTAGAAGTTCCACAGATAATAATGCAATGAATTGAATTTGGGATGTACCACTGCAGACTTACATCAATAACAGTCCATTGCTCAACTACAATGGCGTCATACACTGTGGTTGGCCCAGCATCACCTGAAGCACTTTGGAAGATAAAAACACTCTCCACAATGGAAGAAGATGCTGAAGATAGAGCAAGAAAAGGATTGGAAAATGTTGATAAGAATAGTTGATAATTTCTTTTAGAGTTATCTGCTTAGCAGGTTGATAAAATATTTGAAAACTGTATTTTTCTATTTTTATTATATAGTTTTATGCATTTTTATCATGCTTGTTTTTATATTTATAAGTTTATCCTTATTTTATTAAGTCACTCACTTAAGAATAAATGTAATGTTTTAGTATAATTAATGTTTTTACAATCAGGAAAGCTTTCTTCTACATCTCAGTTCATCTGTAAAGTGTCACAACACCTCCAGTACCTGCATCATCTTCAAGGTTAAAGTAGCCGTCAATGAGTCGCGCGCCACTTCTGAAGTGCTGCGTCATGTGGTCCAGCCAATGGGAGTCAACCGAGCTAACAAGCCCCGCCTCCCTGTGCACCTGCAGTGGAACCCTCAGAGAAAAGATCTTTGGCGATCCCGACAGAACTATGGTGTGGTTGTACAGCGCGAAGACCTGCACACCTACACATACAGAGACAAATATTTAGTGTTTTATGACTCATATATGTCGCAGCTGCTACATGTTCGTTCCAAAAGTCAGATAGGCTAATTATAAACCAACTCAGAGCGAAGCAATTTTACATTGCTACGGATATTCACATAACATCACGATTGAGAGTCATACTGATAATATCCTCCTGAGACCCAGCTATGGAGTTTTTGCCTCTGTAGTGGACATTCTATTTTAGTGAATTTCTCTGAGATCTTACGTCACAGTTTTAAGCCTGGATGTCCTGTACAGAGCACATTCAAGGCTTTGTTTGGAAGTTTCACCATGACCACACCCTCTCCTGGGTCTTATGGCTAAATTTAATTTAGTGAAAAATTTAACATCCTTATGGAAATATGATTATATTTTGTAATTGTCATTTAAATCTGAATAATTTTCAAATTGTTTGTCATAAAGCAACATCTCAGGAAATTCAAATATGACTTCCTGTTATGAAACAGGACATCATTTAATACATGTTCACTGTAGAGGACACCAGGACTAAAAGCATGTTTATTATGCATTTTGGGAGACATAACAATTGAATAGGAAAATAAATTATATATAAATTTTCTTATGAAATAGTAGATATTATTATGAAAATCTGGCCAATTATTACTCCCATTATGACAATTCTTTGTTTTTAACATGCTGTCACAACAGCAACACATTAATATGCAAATTAGATACAGTTTATAGATAAACTGTGTTTCATGGGAAAACCAGATTATGGAAATTTTTACACACATATTGCATAAAACAAAATGGTATATTAAATCATTTTGTTATATATTTTATAACATAGTTGAGAATCATCCTTAAAGTTTAGTATAAAAAAATCCTGAAACCTAAAAATTGATTGGTGATTTAAAAAAAAAAAAATCCCATTGTTTTTGCTTTTTTGATGTCTATTCATGCCATTTTATTTTTAGAAAAACTTAATCCTAGTGTACTCTACAGAGGACATAGAATAAAATATGAATAAAATATAATTTTTCAAAAATGTTATTTTTCCATTTTTTTCTTATGCTCTAAACAATGTAATAATGACATGAAAAAAATACCAAATTCACAAAGCTTTTTTGGGGGAGTTCTCAGGAACATCTGAACAAGAACTTAATTTTGAGTAACTTTCATTTTAGGCACAACATTGACAGTTACTTTGCCTATTTTTGCTCTGCAAACAAATAATTCCAAATGAACAGCACGTCTCCGAGCAACAGACACCAGTCGCGTTCCTGACTGAATCAGTGTGTTTGAAGGAATCATTTGAGTAAATAATTCAATGACTCATTCAAAGAGGCAGTCACATTTTCCGTTCCTGAATGAATCAGTGTGTTTGAACGAATCGGTTGAGTTAATGACTCACTTATAAAGACGTTTTGTTCCTGAGAGAATGATTTCACAATGCATTTTGCCAATATTGATAATTATAGTATGTTGTAAACTGTCTTTCCGGTAACATTTTAGTCTTCAGGTATTTTGATGAAAACATTTATGAATTGTATCAACACAATGAAAGTGAATTAAACCAAATAATGACCAATACTGAGATTTGCATCACTATTAATAATTGTAATCAAATCTATGGAAGCCTGTTTCCGGCACTGAATAAAAAATAAAAAAGGTAATTGTGACTGTTTATCTCACAATTTGGACTTTTCTCATAATTGCGTGATACAAACTCGCAATTCTGACTTTTTTTCTCGCAATTGCAAGTTTGTCTCACAATTCTGACTTCTGAATTCAGAAAAAAAGTCAGAATTGCGTGATATAAACTTGCAATTGCGAGTTAAAAAGTCATAATTGTGAGATATAAACTTGGAATTCTGAGAAATAAAGTCAGAATTGCCTGATATAAACTCGCAATTGCAAGACATAAAGTCGCAATTCTGAGAAATAAAGTAACTTTTTTCTCAGAATTGCGAGATATAAACTCAATACTGACTTTTTTCTCTCAGAATTGCGTGATATAAACTCACAATTGTGTTTATATCACATAATTCTGAGAAAACAAGTCAGAATTCTGACTTTATATCTCACAATTCTGACTTTATAACTCGCAATTGCAAAAAAAAAAAAAGTCAGATTTGTGAGATAAAAAGTCGCAATAACCTTTTTTTTAATTTTTTTATTCAGTGGCGGAAACGGGCTTCCATAGAATCAGATTATTTTCAGAGCAAATATTTACACACCAAGGAATTAAAAATTGCTTGTCTCATTTGATACATTATTTATGATCTAGATATAATCTAATATATAGTCCCCCCCCTCCCTCCCCTCCAAACCTTTCTCTGTATTTCAACAGACTGCACACTTACGATTCAGCATCGGGGTGGTTCCGCTACGCTTGCTGTGTTTGTCTTGGCTTTTGACTTGCTCTCTGTGCTCTCTTTTGTTGTTTTCTGCCAAATCACAGCTGGGCAAGTCAGGCTGTATTCTTGTGCTCTGGGTCTGATGTGGCTCTGGTGCACAAGAGCTTAATATAAACTCATGCGAAGGCATTTGGTTCTTCAAATCCTCAGCTTGCGTACTTTCACCTTCAACATTTAAGTACTGATAATCAGGAGACTGATGGTTCTCAGCAAAAGGATTCTGATTATTCCAGCACTGGCTGCTCTCAGTGCTTTGTATTTGAAAGCTGTGGTTCATAAAGTCTTCATTGTCTGAATTAAATTTTGTACGATTCTGGTTTCGTTGATCCCCATTGTCTCTATCCTGTTGGCTCTGCTCACTCGCAGGGCTGAGGGTCGGAGGTTGGCTGCTGTGATGAACAGAACAGGGACTGGAGTGCAAGGAGGAAAGATCTTCTGGTTCCCAGTGACCAAGGAAATATGGACCTCCACCTGGCTGCGGCAAAAACCCCACAAACAGATCACCCTGATCAGCCAAATCCTGCACCTGCATCCCCAAGAACAACCAGGACCAATAGAAAAAGTGAAATATTCATCAATCTTCATACCACCTGTTCCAATCAAAGCTGACAATGAAAGTAAGTGGATTCCAATGTAATATGAATAATTTTACAGTGTTTTTAGAGGAGAAAGGTGGTGCGTTTTCCTGCAGATGCTTTTAAAATAAGCTCTGTGGAGCTGTGACAGGAAACGCTAATGAAAACCATATTTTTCAATCATCATACTGTCACGCCACACACACACATACGTCTAAATCATCAGTAAATGTCACATGGCTCAAACACTTCCACACACACACGCACACACACACACACACACACACACACACACACACACACACTCAGTCAAACAGTGCTTATCTCCAGATAAATGCAATTACTGAAAAGGCAAGGGGGTGACGACTAATGGAATGGCAGATGAATGTGGGGTGTCAGTGTCTATGGAGCAGCCTGTCGGCTTATGTTTTCTGTTTTACAGCCATATTGTAAGACCACGACAGAGAGAGTCTGAAGTAAGTGGGTTTTCGGTGTCATCTTTAATGGAGTGATGACATTAACTGTGCCACTAAAGTTTAGTAACTAAATGACAAACAAATTGACCTGCTGCTCTCAGTTTAAATGAAAACAAATGCACTTTTAAAGAAGGTCTAACCTTTTTAACATAGCCCTGTATGACTTCTGGGTCAGGGTCCTGGTGACCGAGGTAACACACGTCTGTCATGAGATGAGGCTCAACCCAGTTCAGCATGCCACTGTCAGAACCACTGTAACAAAAAAACAAAACAAAGCCACGTTTGAACATCCAAAATTTACCCTCTTAATGCAAAATCTTGGTCTTATTGTAAATGATTCATATGCAAATCTAATTCCAGGAAATATTATTAATAATTTTTCATCAAAGTAAAATAAATTACACTTCCTTGGAAACAACTTTCCTTTTCCTGTCATGTGACTTGGATAATATCTGCTACTGTGCAGTACATAGTATGTAAAACCAGTAATATTGTGACATTAAAATTTAAATAGCTGTTTTCTGTTTTAATACCTTTTAAAATGTAATTTATTCATGTGATGGAAAAACTAAATTTTCAGCATCATTACTCCAGTCTTCAGTGTCACATGATCCTTCAGAAATCATTCTAATATGCTGATTTGGTCAAGAAACCCTTCTTATTATTATCAATGTTGAAAACATTTGTGTTGCTAAATGTTGTGAAAACTGTGCTATTTTTTTTTCAGAATTCTTTGATGAATAAAAAGTTCAACAGAATTTGAAATAGAACTTTTTACAAATCATTTACAATCATTTTTACAAAAACATTACAAATTTGTCACTTTTGATCAAATTAATGCATTTTTGCAGAACTGAAACAAAACAAAACTAAAAAAAACTAAACATTTGAATGGTAGTGTGTCACAACTTTTATCCGACCTAACAAATTAAAATGCAAAGTAATCCTTTTCATTTCTGACATGGTCACAGTACACCACTCACTGATTAAATAATGCAACATAGTACTGTATATTGCACAAAAATGTTACTAATTGAAATGATTACTGATGTGTACAGAACACTGTTTGTGTGGAATAATCAGTATATATTATATAATTCCTAGTGTATACCTGTGTGTTTCTCTGATGAGCACAGCCCGGTGTAACTGCTTCTGAAGGTTAGCACTAGCAGGGCCGCAGGAGTGAACAAAGGGATGGACAGCAGCCAGTACAAACCCCTTCTGATACAACTCACACACCTGCACCGGAAGCTCTCTGACTGACGACAGACACAGCAATGAGGACACTGCCACCTCTGAAGAGACAGACAGACAGAGAGAGAAAAAAAATACAACATTTCATGTATCTTTCAACCATCATCATTTGTCCTGACCAGTGTTGGGCTCGTTACTCAAAAAATGTATTACTTGTTACTAGTTACTCCTTTTAAAATTAACATTATGTTACTTATTACTTTTTGGCAACAGTAATTAGTTACACAACTAGTTACATTTCTTTCACGCCCCACAGAAGTTGTAATTGCATATCTTCCCCACAAAATTCTTCTAAAATGTTACTAACAATATATTTCTGCCCTATCATTTCACCAAAATGCACATTGGATCACAGTTAGAAGTTATTACAAACGCTCAGTGGTGATTGATAGTGACGTTTAAGTGAAAGTGTTGTATTATTTTCATTAATTGTGTGGCTTGAAGCTAATTGTAGCTATAAATTCTCTGGTTACCCATATCCGATTATATTTCATGATGTATTTTATCAAAAGAAATCATATGAAAATGTTTTGTTTTCTAATAAAAATTTATATCAGGATTAGAGGGATGTGGGTGGGCAAGCCATATATTGCCAGAGTACATGCCAGAATGTCTCGGTTACTTATGTAACCCTTGTTCCCTGAAGGAGGGAACGGAAACGTTACGTCAGAGTGACTGACACAATTGAGATCTCACCAGAGAGCCCAATCACCTTCGAGTGTTAACAAAACAAGCCAATGACAGTTGGCGTGCGTGCTTTGCATCGCACACCCCGCCCCGCAGCGTGGGTATAAAAGGAGAGCGTGTGCAGACGCACATCAGTTTTTCGCTGAGGAGCCGAGACGATGTGCCTCGGCCGTACAGCGGTGGTACAGCAACTGTGGCGACAGACGTAACGTCTCCGTTCCCTCCTTCAGGGAACGAGGGTTACATGCATAACCGAGACATTCCCTATCAGTCAGTCACATTCGACGTTACGTCAGAGTGACTGACGCAATTGGGATCCCTACGAAAACGCCACTATTGCTGACCCCCTCCAGTGCCCTGCAGAAACCGGCAAGTCCCCCCATGCCAGTTGGGACGGAAGATAGGACAGGGCTTAGGCAGAGATGCAGCCACTGCTGTTCCGCACAGTGGGTATGGATAACACTGGGAAAGCGTACCTAAGTAAGGGAATGCTACAGAAGCCATATCCTGCACGTAGGAGGTATCATGTGGAAATTACACATATGGACTGGCCATCGGCAGTACTACATATGAAAGTCCCTGCGGTAGACTCAGCCAGCCTGGGGTGAGATCAATACACAGCAGAGACGGCAGAATATCTCTGCCAGGGAAAGACACGGGCTCACCATGAGGGGAGCCGTACCGTGGAAGAATACACTCAAAGGGGGAATTACTACACATGGGAACCTAACTCAGCACAAGGGCTGACCATGGGCATACACACGAGTGGTGGACCTGGCGCCTGGCATTCCGCCACGCCTGGCCGCCAATGGTGCGGTAGGAACTTCAACAGGGTTCACCAAGGGGAACTAAACTGAGAAGCAATAAGGTGCAAGAAGAAGCAACGCCTCTCATAGAGTGTGCTCTTACTCCGAGGGGGTACGGCAACCGTTGGGCCTGGTAAGCTAGGACTATAGCCTCAGCTATCCAGTGGGCAAGTCTTTGTTTAGAGACAGCCTTTCCCTTCTGCTGTCCTCCAAAGCAGACAAAGAGCTGGTCTGAGGTCCTGAAGCTCTGCGTGCGGTCCACAAAAATGCGTAAAGCACGGACGGGACAGAGCAGAGTAATGTCTGGGTCTGCCTCCTCCCGGGGCAGCGCTTGCAAGTTCACCACCTGATCCCTGAAAGGTGTGGTGGGAACTTTGGGCACATATCCAGGCCGGGGTCTCAGGGCAACGTGAGAGTCAGCCGGCCCGAATTCTAGGCACGAATCGTCGACCGAAAATGCCTGCAGGTCCCCTACCCTCTTGACTGAGGCCAAAGAACACCAATCGACAAACAGGTTCCATTTCAGCCTGTAAGTGTGTCTTGTAGATGGAGCCCTGGCTGAAGTGATGGTGTTCACTACCGCTGGAGGTAGCCCACTTAGAATCTCCGCGTCCCGTCCAGGGACCATACGTGGAGATTCCATAGGTCTGGACACGGGTGCCAGAGGGTGCCCCCTCTCTGAGAAAGGAGATCCCTTCTCAGAGGAATTTGCCAAGGAGGGGCTGTCGCGAGGAGCATCAGTTCTGGGAACCAAGTCCGATTGGGCCAGTATGGCGCCACTAAGAGGACCTGTTCCTTGTCCTCCCTGACCTTGCACCGAGTCTGTGCGAGACGGCTCACTGGGGGAATGCATATTTGCGTAGGCCCCGAGGCCAGCTGTGTGGCAGCGTGTCCGTGCCAAGGGTCCCCTCGGACAGGGAGTAAAACAGCTGGCAGTGTGACGTGTCCGGGGAGGCAAACAGGTCTACCTGAGCGTCCCCGAAGCATCTCCAAATCAGCTGGACTGTCTCGGGGTGGAGTCGCCATTCTCCCGGAAGGGCGAGCTGACGTGAGAACTGGGACATGAACGGCACGAAGCAACCTCAGATGTTTCTGACTCCAAAGAAGGAGATTGCAGGCGAGTTGCGACATGCGACGGAAGCGTAGACCACCTTGGTGGTTTATGTACACACCGGTCGCAGTGTTGTCCGTACGGACCAGTACATGCTTGTCGTGTAGCAGTGATTTGAAGTGGTGCAGAGCAAGCCACACTGCTAGCAACTCGAGGCAGTTGATATGCCACTGCAGTCGGGGCCCCGTCCAGAGCCCCGATGCTGCATGCACGTTGCACATGGCTCCCCAGCCCATGGCAGAGGCATCTGTTGATACAACAACATGCCTGGACACTTGCACTAGGGGAACTCCTGCCCGAAAAAAGGCAAGGTCCGACCACGGGCTGAAGGTCTGGCGGCAAGACGGGGTGACTGGGACCCGGTAAGTGCCACGTTGCCATGCCCATCTCGGGAGCCGGTCGTGAAGCCAACGCTGAAGCGGTCTCATATGAAGCAATCCGAGTGGCTTAACAGCGGCTGTGGATGCCATATCCCCCAGGAGCCTCTGAAATAGTTTCAGTGGAACCGCCCTCTTGCGCTGGAAAGACTCCAGGCAATTCAGCATCAACTGAGCACGTTCTATTGAGAGACGTGCTGTGAGGTTGACAGAGTCCAACTCCATACCAAGAAAAGAGATCCTCTGCACAGGGGAGAGTTTGCTCTTTTCCCACTTGACCCGAAGCCCCAACTGACTGAGGTGACTGAGCACTGTGTCCCTATGTTCGCATAACTGCCTTCGAGACTGGGCCAGTATGAGCCAGTCATCGAGGTAGTTGAGAATGCGAATACCTCTTTCCCTCAATGGCACAAGGGCTGCCTCCATGACCTTGGTAAAGACACGAGGTGACATGGACAGCCCGAAGGGGAGGACCTTATACTGATATGCTCGCCCTTCGAACGCAAAGCGGAGAAACGGCCTGTGTCGAGGGAGGATTGAGACATGAAAGTACGCGTTCTTTCAGGTCGATCGCTGTGAACCAATCGAGAGGACGGATGCATTGAAAAATGTGTCTCTGCGTTAACATCCTGAACGGGAGCTTGTGAAGGGCCCGGTTCAGAACACGCAGGTCCAAGATTGGTCGTAGCCCACCGCCTTTCTTGGGTACGATGAAGTAAGGGCTGAAAAACCCCGACTTCATCTCGGCTGGAGGGACCGGCTCTATTGCGTCCTTCACCAGCAGGACCACGATCTCTGCACGCAAGACAGGAGCATCTTTGTTCAGCACAGAGGTGAACCGAATGCCCCTGAACTTGGGAGTGCGCCGGCGAACTGAATCGCATAGCCGAGGTTCTCGTGAGCCAGCGAGACGGTCTGGGGAGCGCTAACCAGGCCACCAGAGACCGAACAAGCGGGACTAGAGGAACTACCGACGTACCCGCAGTGGGGAAGCGAGGTGGAGCACAGGGACCCGACACGGAAGGCAGTGCGTCCCGGAGTGGGGTCTGAGTGCGCGGTGCGACACTTACCTGGCTCCACGGTTGGGCAGGGGGCTCGTGAGGAGGCATAGCATCCATGAGCCGGGCCCTGCTGCCCGCTGGCGAAAGGAGAGGGGGACAGAGGTGTCGAGGCTGCGCCTCTTGCACCGCCATCGTCGCTCTCTTGAGACAGGGAGAAAAAGGAAACTGCTCTTTTTTTTGAGGTTTTGGGAACAGAACAAAAAGGAAACAAAAGATTCTCCACCTGGCCCTCCTCCGGGGGAAGGAGTGGTGCGGTCACCATCTCCTGAAGAGCAGAATCCAGAAGCTCCGGGGTTGCCCGTCTCAGGAACACCACTTGCCCTGGCGCTTTACGGGTTTGGCAGGGGCGGAGACAGGCTGCGCCACTTTTCTGCCGCCAGCTCCACGTTGCTACCGGTGTGAAGACTGCTGCTGAGGCCGAGCTGGAACAAAAGTGGAGGCAGCAGGAGGGCGCCCTCGGCGACGAGCAGGCGGAGGGACTGCGGCCGGCGGTGGGGTGGAGACAGCAGCAGACCGCTGGGGCAGGATGTGTCGGAACGCCTCCGTCTGCTTCTGTGCGGCGGAGAACTGTTGGGCAAAGCTCTCCACCGCTTCGCCGAATAGGCCGGCCTGGGAGATAGGGGAGTTCTAGAAATGATGCTTGTCGGCCTCTCTCATATCCGCCAAGGTCAGCCATAGGTGGCGCTCCTGGACCACTAAAGTGGACATCGTCTGACCCAGGGACCACGCTGTGAATTTTGTCGCCCTCAGGGCGAGGTCCGTCGCTGTGCGCAGCTCCTGCAACACACCTGGGTCAGCACCACCCTCGTGCAGCTGCTTTAACGCCTTGGCTTGGTGGACCTGCAGGAGGGCCATGGCGTGCAGGGTGGAAGCGACCTGTCCAGCAGCTCTGTAATCCTTGGCAGTTAAAGCGGACAAGAACTTATAGGCCCTGGACGGAAGGCATGGATTACCCCGCCAGGCAGCGGCGCTTTGCGGGCAGAGCTGCATCACAATAGCATGCTCGACTGGGGGGATCTCTACATACCTGCCATCGAGGGTGGTGAGGACGGAGGCGGCGCTAGCTCTGTTTCGGGCAGAAAAAGGTGCCCTCCAAGACCTAGTCACCTCCTCATGCACCTCCAGGAAGAATGGAACTGGAGGTGGCTGTCGGCGATTGGCCTGCGCCCCCAGGAACCAATCATCCAGCCTCGAGCGTTTGGGAGAAGGAGGAGGTCTCCAGTGCAGCCCGACGCTTTCGGTGACCCGGGAAAGCATAGCGGTCATCTCTGGATCTGACTCGGGCAACGCCACTCTTCCTGACGGAGGCAGTGCAGCCGAATCATCATCTCCAGAGCCTAGCTCATCCCCCGATGCAGCAATCAACATCCTGTCGTCTGCTGGCGCTCTGAACGAGATGCTGGGCCCCGCCCTGTCCGGGGACCCGGCCACCTCATCTGAGAACACCAGAGGGCGCGAAGTGCTAGAGGAGTGAGAGGTCCCCGGAGACACACTCGACGGGGAAGCTCTCATTGTTATCCTCAGATCACCCTAACCACAAGCCGAAGTAGTCCTCCGCTGCTGAGAGACAGAGGAACTAGAACGGGGCATGGGAAGGGGGACACCCCCTCGTTTGATGAGGAGGTATCTGGATCGCAACATCGCAATTGTCATATTCCCGCAATGAGAACATGACTCATCCACGAGCGCTGCTTCAGCGTGCTGATAGCCCAAGCACGAGACACAGCGTTTGTGACCGTCAGACGGAGCCAGGAAGCGACCACATCCAGAAACACACGAGCGGAAGGCCATCTTTAAAAAGACGCCGCGTCGCTCGTGGAGCTCTTTTAGAATTGCTCTTTTAGAAAAGGTACTGAAGTGCCCAGGGGAGGTCGCGGCGCGACCGCAGTTTGATGAGCTGCAGCACGCCGTCCGAGAAGAAAAGCAGCAGCACTGGATCGACAACCCCCGCTGACACGCCGTAACGCCAACACACTCACTGTCTGTAGAATGCACAAGCAGGAAGGCTCGGCTCCGAAGCGAAAAGCTGATGTGCATCTGCACGCGCTCTCCTTTTATACCCATCCTGCGGGGCAGGGTGCGCGATGCAAAGCACGCACGCCAACTGTCATTGGCTTGTTTTGTTAACACTCTAAGGTGATTAGGCTCTCTGGCGAGATCCCAATTGTGTCAGTCACTCTGACGTAACGTCGAACGTGACTGATAGTGAACTGAAAAATCGATGTTCAGATCATCATTTCTCCTGACAAAATCAATGTAATGGCAATATTTCCATCCATTAAATGAAAGGTTTTCCATATTCCAAGCTTCCCTGCTGCACTGGTGACTTCATGTGCCTGTGCAAGTCATGAAAATTATGAAAATAAATCTAGGAATTATTAGATTGTTGGATTTCAAATCAGAAGGGCTTGAGGTATCAAAACAAATTAAGTAACGAGCTGTTTTATGGATGGTAACTGTAATATTATTATAGAAATCTTATTAGTAATTAGTTGCACTACTAGTTACTGAAAAAGTAATATTATTACTGTAACCAGTTACTAGTAACTAGTTACTGCCCAACACTGGTCCCGACACAGCTACTACTGCTCAAAAATTGAACTGAAAATACCTAATTTACCATTGTGACAACTTACCTATTACAGTGTATATATTAAAATATTAACAACAATGAAACAAACAATTAATATATATATATATATATATATATATATATATATATATATATATATATATATATATATATATATATATATATATTTTTTTTTTTTTTTTTAACTTTCTATTCCAGGATTTCTGAAAAAAAAAAAATGCATCAAGGTTTCCACAATAATATTAAACTGCACATCTGTTTTCAATAGTGAGAAATAATTCTTAAACGCCAAATCAGTATACTAGAATGACTTCTAAAGGATCATGTGACAATGAAGACTGGAGTAATGATGCTGAAAAAACTGGAGTAATGATGCTTTGCAACACAGGAATAAATTACATTTTAAAATATATTTAAAATTGAATACAGTTATTTTAAATTGTAATACTATTTCACAATATTACTATTTTTACTGTATTTTTAATTAAATAAGTGCAGCCTTGGTGAGCTTAAGTCAGCATATATCAGTACACCAAAACTGACGTAACTGAAGACTAATGTAAGCACTTTTAAACCACTATATCAGCATGATTTAATATATACAGTATCTCACAAAAGTGAGTACACCCCTCATATTTCCGCAACTATTTTATTATATCTTCTCAAGGGACAATACTATAAAAATTAAACTTGGATATATTTTAAAGTAGTCAATGTGCAACATGTATAGCAGTGTAGATTTACTGTCCTCTGAAAATAACTCAACATACAGCCATTATTGTCAAAATAGCTGGCAACAAAAGTAGTACACCCTAAGAGATAACAGCTATACGTCATTTAACCATGCAAAGCCACATGTCCTATTCATCAAGTTCATGTTTTTGTCTGCTTGACAGGACTATACAAATTTGTGTATTTTGTATTAGAGCAGTTAAAATTTGGTGCTTTGAGTACAATTCTCTCATCCTGACCACTGGATGTTCAACATGGCAAAGAACTCTCTGAGGATTTGATAATTAGAATTGTTGCTCTCCACAAAGATGGCCGAGGCTATAAGAAGATCAGTCACACCCTGAAACTGAGTTACAGTACAGTGGCCAGTATCACACAGAGGTTTTCCAAGACGGGTTCCACTCGGAACAGGCCTCGCAAGGGTCGATCAAAGAAGTTGAATCCTCGTGGTGTGCGTCAGGGGCGATTCTAGGATTTTTTTAATGGGGTGGCACAGGGGGGACCAAGAACCAGCCAGGGGGGGCCTATAGGAAAAGTCATGTGCCGCAACACAAGTGGGATGACATAAAAATGGCACTGCACAAGTGCCTGGACAACTCATCTCTCTTTTTATAAATAAAAACCACTGAACAGACAATACTTGTTCTCAACTTTTATTGTCCAAACAGACGGGGTGTGTGTGTGTGTTTGTGCCTAGTGAACTTTTTGTA
This sequence comes from Spinibarbus caldwelli, assembly GCA_039654775.1. Lineage (NCBI taxonomy): Eukaryota > Metazoa > Chordata > Actinopteri > Cypriniformes > Cyprinidae > Spinibarbus > Spinibarbus caldwelli. Next base: position 11,934,692 of record CM077244.1, on the reverse strand, counting down.
CAAAAATTTGCATGTTCTGACTTTCACCTGTTGCTGCAGATAGGCTGCTAGTGTAGTCCTCACTGGCCCTCTCTGGCTGGCTCTGACCTGTGCTGCCAGGTTCAGGGATGCTAATTTGCTGGCCTACTTGGCTCTGACCTGCACTGCAATGTACTGCATCTACCTGTTTTTGACATGGTTTCTTCTTGAAGAAACCTTGAATGTATTGCTGCTTTTGTCCCCTTTTCAAATTGTCTAAAAAAACAAAAACAAACTCTAACTTAATCATCGATATTACACAAATAGTATATTTAATAGCCATATTCTCATCTGATTAAAGACAACATCCTATAATGTGAAGATGTTCTTGGACATTGCAAACGAAAATAAAAAAAAATATATAAGACTACCATGCAAAAACGTTTGTTTATTCAATACAATCAGGTGTTTACTATTCTACATCTTAAAATTCCAAGTGTCAGTACGCTAACATTATTAAAACCCCACATTTTAGCGTTTAACATGTTACTGCAGACCATTTGGGAAAGTGATTTTGCCTTTAATCTTTGAAACAACAGGAAGAAATGTAAGATAACGATTTCTATTTTAAGCGGCGCTGGTGCATTGCGGCAACACAAATAAGCACAAACTCTAAGGAGCTTATATATATAGGCCTATAATTATAATTTAATACTTACAATGAACAGAGACGTGGTCTGCAGCCTGCGAAATTGTGCTTCTCCTGTTTGAGTTGTGCAATTGACAGCATCCAATGGTGTTGAGCATTGTGAAATTGACAGCATTCTAATCCATTGGCGTCGTAAATATACGGGAAATAATTGGCAAGCCTATTTTGAGGGGGGCCGGTGCCACCCCGTGCCCCCCCTCTAGACACACCCGTCAGGTGCAGAAGAACATGCGTATGTTTTTTGGCTTCAAAAAACATACGAATGAGTACTGCCAGCATTGCTTTAGAGGTTGCAGAAGTGAAAGGTCAGCTTGTCAGTGCTCAGACCATACGCCACACACTGCAACAAGTCAGTTTGCATGGCCGTCGTCCCAGAAGGAAGCCTCTTCTGAAGCTGGCTCACAAGAAAGCCTGCAAACAGCTTACTGAAGACAACCTGTCCAAGAGCATGAATTACTGGAACCATGTCCTGTGGTCTGATGAGACTAAGATAAACTTGTTTGGCTCAGATGGTGTCCAGCATGTGTGGTGACGCCCTGGTGAGGAGTACCAAGAAAATTGTGTCTTGCCTACAGTCAAGCATGGTGGTGGTAGCATCATGGTCTGGGGCTGCATGAGTGCTGCTGGTACTGGGGAGCTGCGGTTCATTGAGGGAAACATGGATTCCAACATGTACTGTGACATTCTGAAGCAGAACATGATGCCCTCCCTTCAGAAACTGGGTTTTCCAACATGATAATGACCCCAAACACACGGCCAAGATGACAACTGCCTTGCTGATGAAGCTGAAGGTGATGGAGTGGCCAAGTATGTTTCCAGACCTGAACCTATTAACCACATGCGGGACATCCTCAAGCAGAAGGTGGAGAAGCACCATGTGTCTAACATCCAGCAGCTCCGTGACATCATTATGGAGGAGTGGAAGAGGATCCCAGCAACAACATGTGCAGCTCTGGTGAATTCCATGCCCAGGAGGATTAGATAACAGTGGTGCTCACATAAAATATTGACACTTTGGACACAGTTTTTAAATGTTCACTTAGGGTGTACTCACTTTTGTTGCCAGCTATTTTGACAATAATGGCTGAGTGTTGAGTTATTTTCAGAGGACAGTAAATCTACACTGCTATACATGTTGCACATTGACTACTCTAAAATATATCCAAGTTTAATTTTTATAGTATTGTCCCCTGAGAAGTTATAATAAAATAGTTGCAGAAATGTGAAGGGTGTACTCACTTTTGTGAGATACTGTACACCCCTTCCACATACTCAACAAAATGGATTAGAAATGGGGGGGATGAATGATGTAAGACGGAAATGAGAAGATAGGTGTGAACCATTTCATTCACAGTCATCTCTACCAAATAAAGTGTTAATATGCTTGCTTTCTGACATGGTTTCAGACACACAAACTGAATCGCGGTAGAAATTGTTTGAAAGTATTTTGGTGAGACTGTTTTACAAGCTAATTGTTTCTGGAATCAGTAATTAAACTTAATTTCCAGTGCTCATTATTCAGAGCACTATTAAGGGCAGCAGCGAGCTGTAATCTGAGCACTGCTTGACTGCAATCATCTTTCGGAGGTGTGAGGAGCTTGTTTAAACAAAACTCTGACAGTCTGAACACGCTTTGACTCTGAGGGGGGTTTATTAGTGTTGCCACTGAATAAATAACTGCACAGTTCATAGCAAGATAAATGTATAGGTGAATTGAGTGCAAATGTGTGATTCAGTCTTCAGTGTCACATGATCCTTAAGAAATCATTCTAACATGCTAATTTGGACCAGAAAATTGTATTATGTCACTCTCTCAAATATGACTAAAGAAAGATCACATTTAAAAGCAAAATTAACAACAAACAGAGTTAAATGTTCAGTATCCAGTTCAGTATAACAGTACAAAGACATATAACCCATGTATCTGTCATGACACACACCCATTAAACTTCACCAAATAACAAAATCTGTTTGCAATCATCAGGTAGTGCTGAAACTGCGGAAGTGTCTTAGACTTTATGACGTCTATTAACTTACTCCAGTCCAGAGCAAGAACTATATTAACCAGCACATCACGCAAAAGGCCCGCAGCAAAGGACCAATGCAGTAGCTATGCATGAGAGAATGAGAAAATATGTTTGTGTGAGACCAACAAACAGAAGATTTCATTGCTCCTGAAAGACCAAGTATATGATAATCTGTCCCTATATTTACTACAGGGGAATTCCACCTTCATAAAGCAGAATTTACTCAGTCGGGGGTTAAACATTCGGGTAAACAGTCAATCTCAGCAATAAACTCCACCTCAAGAATGCAGCCCTCTAAACGAATGTGTAATGTACAAGCTCTAAAAATGAGTAGCAGAGACTTTGGCGAATCAGTTAAACCCCACCTGCAGAGAAATATGTTTTTATGCTAAAATACCAAGTGTCGTAGCACCATCACACTTGTCTAAATTCTTCTTGGGTTGTCTGGATCTAGCAGGACCTGTTCTGTCTAACAGGATTTGTACTTTATTTTTTTTTTAAATCAATGATTGGACATAACACAAAAATAATTATCAGCTTATCGACCAGAATTAATACCCATGCATCCTTTGAATTGACCAATCAGCATCCAGAACTAGAACTATCCATTTTTTAATAACACTTACTCATTTATTATTAAAACAAAGTTGTTCAGTGTGTTTTAAATGCCATAGTAATTCAATTTCTTTGAACCAATCCTCTGAATGATTCTTTGAACTAAACGTGTTAGTAGCAAATCTATTAGATAGCCGTCCCATCTCCTGCTGTGCTGTCCTATCAGGACTGCTCTCTAAATATTGATATGACATAAATATTAAAGAAAGTGTTTATATGATTCATAAGTATAAGGGATTCTTGCTGCTTATGAGTGTGATGTTGGGTCCTTGGTGGTCTTATTTTATTTTGTAATAACCCGACAGAGAGTGGAATTGCATTATTTATAGACCAATTTCAATTAAAACAAGATTTTGGCTATAAATAAAGTTCAGTGTCACTAGGGTGACTGATTTTCTCTATTGCGCACACACAAACAGATAAATTCCAGATTTTAGTACTAAGCCCTCCCATCTTCAAGATCAGATAATCTTTAAAGGATGCCTAGCATTTTCTCTCTCTCTCTCTGTTTTTTCCCTTTCTTTGTTATTTCATCCCTGTCATTCATTCACATTCATTAAGTCACTTATCGTTGCTTTCAATATTGATGCCCTAAAACAAACAAACAAACATATTCAAACATCTCTGGCTCTCACTCGTGCTGTCACAGCAGTTTGCAGTGAAACTTTTTTTTGTCTCGGTGTCTCTGTAGGCATCAGTGAATTTTACATATAAATGACCTGCCTGCCTGTCTACCGATAAGCAGCTAAAACAGAAAGCCTGGAGTGTGTGTGTGTGTGTGTGTGTGTGTGTGTGTGTGTCCAGAACCTGAATGATTGCCGCTGTCCCAGTTCTCACATATTCCTATTTTTTATATAAATAAATATTTGATCCAGGTCACACTCTCAGATGCTCACCTACATACACACACTTTTGTGTTTGGGTAATGTTGTAAGTGTTAACTTCAAGTAGTAAATGCAATAGACTGGATAAACTAACAATATTTAAATTACTGCTACATAAGCCTAGACAGAGTGGACATGACTGGCATTTATTACAAGACCAAATAAACAAATACTGATATAATGCATTATTATGGATGACAATGACCACTGAATGGTGTGACTGAATCACAATTTAGTCAAAATTAAGTATTCCAGTTATAAATAAAATGTATTGCAGAGAGCTGTGTAGAAAAACTTGGAATATTATTTATTTAGCAGATAGTATTTATTTAGCACACATTTGTCTACATAGAAGCAATTCATCCTAAGTATGCATTGACATTAGTATATTCATAAATATTAACCAAGATTCATAAAGCAGTTAAAGAATAATGTTCATTGTTAGTTCATTATACAAAATGCATTAAAGTATCCAACTTGGAGCGGATAGAAAGACTTTCCATTGACTTCTATTTTTTTATTCTAAACTCATTTTCTATGCACTAACCTTCGCATGTGGACCGTTTCGTATTTTTCATTAAGACATTAGTATGTTTATTAGCATGTTTTCTTCTTGGAGACCAATGGATGGTGCCTGCAATGTAGGTACATTCAGGTTTTAGTTTTACTATCCCTGACCCCCTGATATGGTCACATCCTTGTAATTATGTTCAGTAATGGCCCATATACTCATATGCTTTCAAGTCATTAAAATGAGCAGGTCTGTTCTTCCACTTCAATCTGTGTCTTATATTCTCTCATCCTGTCTCATATCCTCTTTCTCTAAATTCAGCGGGATCCATTATTGCCTCTCTTGAAGCACACTAACAAAAGCGGCATTAGTATATTTAGAAACATAAGCCCTCAAAGAATATACACTGTTTGGTTGCTCTCTTGCGCTCTCTCTCTCTCTCTCTCTCATCTAATCTTACTTTTTTTTTCCTTCTCAGTTTGAAGCTTTACACTTTATTATCTGAAGCTGGGTTTGTGCATTTAGGTATGCATATCATCAATATGGATGTTGCTTTGAATTCTGAAAAACAGCAACATCATTTTTATGCTGTATGTCACTCTGTATATTAATCCTCTGATGCATGAATTATAAAGTCTTTAAAGAAGAAAAAACAATTATTTTTTTTAAAGAAAAAAGTATTTATCAATATTTTAAAAATTTATATTTTTTATTTTCAAGTTTTGTATGTGCTTTTGTCATTTTTCTTGCTTTTGATTTTTTTTTCTGTTTACCTTTATTTTTATTTCAGTATTAGTTTTAGTGATTTTATTATTTCAACTTAAATGTATATTTCAGTTAGTTGCCAATGCAACATTGCTTATTGTTGTTTACATTTTTTAGTTGAATTTTTCATCTAATATTTTTATTTCAGCTTTATTTTAGGCAATAACAAAGATTTTTAATTGGTTTAGTTTTACAGTAGTTAACAATAACAACATTGTTCTGTCTTTTTTATGGTCTGTTTTGAGTTATATATTGGTCTACTGCAATAATAAAAAATGATATATATTCCAGAGGTGCCACTTCCATAGAGATGACAGTTAATCAGAAATATGAGTAAAGCCCCGTTCACAACAACAACAATGATAATTACACACCAATGGATGGTAATGTTCGTTTTATTGTAAATATTGCACTACAGTTTTGTGTCTGCCAAAAATGTTCAAACTCTTTAAAATTGTATGGACCCCGGTTTATCTGTCTATGTTTTTATTGTACATTAGCTGGAAAAAAAATCTTCTTAAAGTTATTCCAACGATATTGTTCCTCTTTGTAAGTTGTTACAGTTGTGGTGAGGATGAATGATTATTAAAACTTTATAGTTATCATTATAGTTATTGTCCTTTGCATGAATGGGGCTTAGGGGTCAAAGTTCATCACCCATATGAAAATCGGGCCATATTAAATCCCAATTAAAAACAACAATGACACCTACAAAGGGACTTTATATTATATAAAGTGTGCAGGAAATGGGCATTCGTACCTTCTTTTCCTAACAGGAAGTCCAGGAAGTGGTATGTATAGGCCACTCCTGAGTGCGTCTCCACTTGTGCTCTTCTGAGGGTGGAGAAAATCTTCCCTGGAGCTTCATCTGACCCTCGGGGCTTCTGCAACTTACAGCCCATGTCTGTACACGCGGAGAAAAACAAAGAAAGAGAAAGAAAATGAGACAGATGAATATGGATAATTTGTCTGAAATATTCATGTATTCATAACTGCATTATTGATTTAACTGATTGCCTTGCCAGCAGTCCCTAATTGTCATGCTAATTAAGTCAGATTGACGTTGAAATAGGAAGTGAGCATGTGCGAAACTGGGGAGAGGGCATTTCAGCATGTCTTTAAACACAACCGCAAACATTCAAATACACGCACGCGTGCACATGCAAAGATTCGTCACACGGTAACATAACATGAAGGCTAATTGGAAAGCTAATCAACCTTCAAGCATCAACCTTTAACACAAACACACATTCAACGTGTCAAACACAATGCCCCCTTCAAAACGAACACACTGTCTCCTTGGTTACCAAAAGCAGCAATCAGATAACACTTCATATTTGATCTGTGACTACACAACCAATCAAACAGTGGAATGTGTGGCCGATGAATTAGCGTGTGGCTAATGCTAATGAGTGCCACATCTATAGCGCTTTCACTAACTTGATGTGACAGCAAAGGCACACCACGTGGGCCCTGAGCTCCAGCGCTAACATACACCATCAGGTATGGGTGGTTAGCTGCCAGCATTTCCGTGTCAGCGTCTGATGAGCCAGAACAGGTGAAACCGAGAGGAACCGGACAAGCCCAAGTCGCCGTGACAACAAGCATTAAGTGCACAATGATGACATGATGTGGAATGAAGACAGGACAGAGGAGCGATGGATGGCTGGTTTTGTGGTTCAGGGATGGGGTGATCATTTTAGGGCTGTGCCTGTCTATGAGTAGATCAGGATAGACAATAAAAACCAGTACTGTGCTTTACCACGGTACAAAATACCATGCAGGTCTGCTACTTGACCCGAGCCAGAAGGTCCCAAAATACTCTTGGGTTTCGGGTCGGGTTCGGGTTTATTTTTAATGAATAGCTTTGGGTTTGGGTCGGGCTCAGGTTTGTAGGTATGCTGCTTTCACTGACGCGTGCGCACACACACATCACTTGCACACAGAGATCGGAGATGGCGCAGCGCACACACAGAAACACTGTGAAGCACAGAAACCTTTATTAATAAAATAACTTTGATACACGCTACATTATACTTCTCAGCAATGAGGGGGTAAAATCTCTGTTCTTAAGTAAATAAACTTAGCTTCATTGTTTGTAGACAGAGCCTTGATGAGCCTTTACATGTATTTGTTTACAGACTGTTGCATGCAGTTGTGAAATACAACATATTTCAAAAGTTTGGCTATTCGGAGAAAAACGATTTAGAGTTTGGGCTATAAATTTAACAATGGCAGTTGGGTCAGGTCAAATGACCTTGGGTACGGGCCGGGCTCAGGTTTCAGTTAGTACTGTATCATTATTGTTTTCAATGGAATGTACTAGTAGGTGTTTCAAAAAGTATTAATGCATTACCATTGTAGTAGTTTGCAAAAGACCATGGTTTTACTTACTATGGTATTAAGTCCAAATACTATGGTAATGGCAGTGAGATAGATGAATGAGTGCTGTAAAATAATGCCACAACGATGTTACGGCGTGAATTAAAGACTTGTATAAGCAATTCTTGTAATGAATCACACAAAAAGACTCAGTTTGAATCAGTTTTAGGAATCATTCACAGCATGACCTCATTGATTCGGTCAAACAGCTACTGAATCAAAAACAATATGACTGAACCAAAAGGCTTTACTTTTACTATAAGTAAAAATGAAGCAAAAATTTAACATTTCGGGAAACTATTGAATGGAATGAAATAACATTATTTTGTGTGTGTGTGTATGTGTTTCCAAGACCGCATTTATTTGATCACAAATACAGTATAAACAGTAATATTGTGAAATATTATTATGTTTCTATTTGAATATATTTTAAAATGTAATTTATTCTTGTCATGGCAAAGCTGAATTTTCAGCAGTCATTACTCCAGTCTTCAGTGTGACATGATCCTTGAGAAATCATTCTGATATGCTGCTCAAGAAACATTTATTACCGTCAATGTTGAAAACAGTTCTGGTGCTTAATATTTGTATAGAAAGTGTGATGTTATTTTTTCAGGATTATTTTATGAATAGAAATTACAAAAGAACAGCATTTTTTGAAATAGAAATCTGTTGTGACAGTATGAATGTCTATTCTTACTTTTGATCAATTGAATGTGTCCATGTGAAATGAAAATATTACATTTTTTAAAATAAATAAATAAAAATCTTACAGGCCCCAAACTATTTAATGGTGTAATGTAGTGTATACTGTATATCAAATAATATTTATTAGACTATGCTACCAAAATAGTATATGGGAGGTTCCAGGCTGAAAAGAGCACTGACTCCAGGAAATCAATGGAAATCATTAGGAGGTGGAAAACATAACCTGGCTTGTCTGCTCTGATGTAGAGCTTTATATCTACAGAGCATCTCTACATGGACACAGAAGTGGTTCTTCTTCATTTTAGGAGCTTTCTCACTTTGAATTTCCTTTCAAACACTGGAAATACTCCTGGTACAACACCATCACACATACAAAAAACAATTATCTCTCCTTTGTTCTTTTAGAAAGGATTTTTTGATCAAACTATCGCCTCAGGTGTGATAGTTACTGGTTATCTGCTCAAGTCACATTCTGTATTCTGTTTAATCTCTGTGTTATTTCTTTTATTCCACAAAATGGTGGACTACAGACTTCAAGTGAAAATTTAAATCATTGCAAACAATACACTACTTTAAAGATTAGTTATTTAGAAGAAATGAAAGAGTAATTTATATTTAAACTGGAAATATACACAGGGAGGTGTTAACAATCATCTGTTACCTCAAGCACTAAAGGTTTAAATTCCAAGAAGGAGTAAATCACAAGGATTTACTGAGACAATTAGCTTTTATTATGAATCCGACAGCTGGAATATAAATGACAAATTCACTGGAGATACACAGACCTTCACACCTGTGCTGAGTGAAGTTAATGCTGGCAGTCAAGCATCCGGTTCCACTCAGTTCCCTTCACTAGCCTGACAATCACATCATTACTGACGCTAATCGCTCGGCAGCAGACCGACAGATCATCAGTTTGCTCAAAGTTACTCAGACAACATTTGGAGAGCTATTAGAGCAGAAAAAAAGAAGCTGGAGATCCTTAATCTCAGCTGAATTTTCAGTATCATCAAGGGACCAGCAAACGCAAGCTTTGACAAACACAAATGCTGTTATGAGCGCATAAGCCTCATTGAGGGGATAGTTGCTCCCTCATTGAGCACAGAAATGACAGCACAGCAATGTGTGCATCATACTTAGCCTTTGCCATTAGGGATGAATAGGTACCATTACTGTGATCAGCCATATTAGAATTGTTGTAATTTACTTGATATTGGATTTTTTTTGTGCATTTTTTGTGCATGTTCATTTTATTTTTACATTTAGATTACCTTTGTTGTCATCTAACGCACTAATAATTTAATAACAATGTTAAATAATCTTTAGCAAGCCACAAAATGAATCCACTTGTATATGACTGATTACTTTTTTTCTTTTAAATTACTGGTTATTGTTTTTTTAAGAGTAAATTAAACACAAAATAAATAAATAAAACTGAAATATCGGAAAAAATATGGAAATAAATAAAAATTTCTACTACTAATATAAATAAATGTAAAGACATTAAAAATAAAGATATGATAAACAATATCATATATATATATATATATATATATATACAGTCATGTGAAAAAGTTAGGACACCCTATTGAATTCCATGGTTTTCTGTATCAGGACATAATAAAAAAATAACTGATTCTTTCCGGGTTGTAAAATTTGGAAAATAAAACTTCAGCAACAACACATGACATTGCACATTGTCATTGTTTATTTACCAAAAATAAAGCCAAAATGGAAAAGCCATGGGTGACAAAATTAGGACACCCTTACTGTTAACAAGAATTAAGAGGGTAAGTAGCAGTCAGCCACTGCTAATCGAATGCCTTTGATTAACTCCTCATCAGCAAGTGTGAGCACCTCTATAAAAGCAGATGTTTTGGCAGTTTGCTGGTCTGGAGCCTTCAGATGTGTGTTAACACAATGCCAAGGAGTTAAAACATCTGCAATCATCTTAGAGAAGCAATTGTTGCTGCCATCAATCTGGGAAGAATAATACGGCCATTTCCAAACAATTTGAAGTCCATCATTCTTCAGTGTGGAAGATTATTCATAATTGGAAGACATTCAAAACAGACATCAATCCTAACAGGAGTGGACATCCCAGCAAATTCACCCCAAGATCAGACTGTGTAACACTCAGAGAAATGGCAGACAAACCAAGAACTACACAGCAGGGTCCACAAGCCTCAGTTTACATGTTAAATGATAAAATTCATGACAGTACAGTTAGAAAAATATGGTACAAGTATGGTATGTTTGGAAGGCTCGCCAGAGGAAAGCTTGGAAATCTAAAAAAGCATGGCAGCATGGTTTAGGTTTGCAAAGTTGCATCTGAACAAACTATAAGTCTTCTAGAACAATGACCTTAGAACAGATGAGACCAAAGTGGAGATGTTTGGCCATAATGCACAGCAGCACGTTTGGTGAAACAAGCATATCAGCACAAACACCTCATACCAAAGTCACACATGCTGGTGGAGGGCTGATGATTTGGGGCTTATTTTGTAGCCACAGGACCTGGGCACCTCACAGTAATTGAATCGACCATGAACTCCTCTGTATAAGTATTCTAGAGTCAAATGTGAGGACATCCGTTCAACAGCTAAAGCTTGGCCAAGACTGGGTGATGCAACAGGACAATGATCCCAAACACACCAGCAAATCTACAATAGAACGGCTGAAAAGAAAAGAATCAAAGTTTTGCAATAGACCAGTCATAGTCCAGAGCTCATCCAGACTGAAATCATGTTGTGAGAGCTGTGCATAAACAAATGCCCAAAATTCTTCCAGAACTGATAAAAGACTGATAAAGTCATACAGAAAATGATTACTTCAAGTTATTGAAGTTATTTCTTCAATATATATATATCAAGTTATTTCAAGTTATTTATTACTTATATATATATATATATATATATATATATATATATATCAAGTTATTTCTTCACTTTATTGCTGCTAAAAGTGGATCTACAGGCAACTGAATCATAGGGTGTCCTAACTTTGTCACACATGGCTTTTCCATCTTGGCTTTGTTTTTGTTCATCAAATAATGACACGGTGTGATATGTCATTTGATATTGTTCATCTGAGGCTTTATTTCCAAATTTTAAGACTTTCCATGGACCAGACAATTTTTTATTATCTCCTGATAGAGAAAACCATGGAATTCATTAGTGTGTCCTAACTTTTTCACATGACTGTATATATATATACATACATATACGTTTTTTGTTTATATACATACATACACCAAATATTAGTTTATCACTATTGCCCAGAATTTTATTGTCAGTGAATCTCTATTTCCATATAGCAGAAAATCACATTTGAGACACACTTTAATATCTTAATTGTTTCTCATTGGCAGTGATGAGATTCAGTAAAGTCTGGAGTTCGTGCTTCTTGGAGATCCTGGAAATCTCACACGTCTCCTCTAGAGATCTCAGAAATATCTCACACCATGCTCAGATTTTCTAAGACATTAAAATCTTCATATCAAAAGTGATTTCTAAATAAACTAAAACATTTCTCATTAAATTCAACCAAGATCAAATGATGTGAGCTATGGTATCTGCATTTATTTTATTACTTTAAAGTCTTACTGTGTGTCAACATTTCTATTTTTATTTCTCTGGAATTATAGAAGAAACATCTGAGACAAAATTGATACTAAGTCCATTAAGTTGTCTTAGCTATGAAAGAGCAGTATAAAATTATTCTGGGTTTTTATAGATACACTTACGATTTTATAGATACATTAAGACTTAAGAATCAGATTAAAATAGATTATTTTGATTATTAAAAAGCATAAACGCAGAGACTTGGAGTTTATCTTCAGCACATAAACGCATAGACAGTTTCATACTCTACATCACAACTGCACTACACACTTCCCACACTACACACGTCCTGCATGCTTCTCGGCAGAACACACACGAAGATATTCACACACAATAATCTCTCACTGTGATAAGCGTGAGGAGGGGAGCGGAAGAAAAAAGGGAAAAAGAAAGATGGAGAGCTAAATTTAGGCAAGATGATAGGGAAGGATAATAAGTTGAGAGCACACATCGAATGCAAGGTGGGGGGGAGGGGGGGGGGGGGGCTCTGGTAACCAACGGAGACGAGAGATTGTCAATATGATGCAATAAAGAAATGCCTGTTTTGCTCTGACAAAAGATATTATTACAATCATATATTTTTGAGCTATAAAGTATTATAAAATTGTGTGAAAACTAATTTTGCATTTTTACCTTTATCACATCATCTCTGATGTCAAAATAAACCATAGTTTAACATGTTGCATTGTTGTTGTTGTTTTACACATGTACCATGGTAGCAATATTCTTTAAATATTTTTTGAAAAAATTAAAAAATGGCAGAATTTTTTTGATAAAAAAATTGTAAAGTAAATAAATGTGTAAAAATTGATATATAAAATAATACACACACACAGGCCTATATTGATGGCAGAATTTGAAAAAGTAAAAAGAAAAGTAAAAAAAAATGTAAAAATTTATGGCAGAATGTGTGATAAAAATTGTAAAAAAAAAAAAAAAAAAAGTAAATCAATTTGTAAAAATTAATATATATATATATATATATATATATATATATATATATATATATATACACACACACACACACACACACACAGACAGACGCACTCATATATATTATATATACAGTGTGTGTGTGTGTGTGTGTGTATTTTACAATTTACAATTGTTTTTTTGCTTGTTTGTTTGTTTGTTTTACTTTTTCAAATTCTCAATCAAAATTCTCTTTTGATGCTTTTTCTGCCATCAAAAAATCATATATATATATATATATATATATATATATATATATATATATATATATATATATATATATATATATATATATATATATATATACACACACACACAAATATATATATATATATATATATATATATATATATATATATATATATATAATTTTTTGATTGATGGCAGAAAAAGTAAAAAAAAAAAAAATAGAATTTTGATTGAGAATTTGAAAAAGTTAAAAAAAAAAAAAAAAAAAACAACAACAAAAACAAACAAACAAACAAACAAACAAAAACAAACAAAAAAAAAGTTGTAAATATGGTATTTTCACTAGTGGTACCATGGGACAGTAATGCTAATATGTGGTATTTTATTATCACTGTACCATGTTACCACCATAATACTTTTTTGTAAGAAACTGAAGAAACTGCAACAAAATGTATTTTTTAAAATGTTATCTGAAATTGTTTCTGTGAATGGGTGTGACAGTAAATTTGGGTCATTGTAGGCATGCAACCGTCCAGTCTGGGCGTATGTATGTGCATGTGAGAAAGTTTGTGTGTGAGATGTTTGTAGGTCACTATCGCAAGAGCAGGTTGGCATGGCTGAATATGAAAGTTGATGATAGCACATTCCCCTCACATTTCACAGGTTCGTAATCATCTCTTACTTCATTCCTCTCACTTCCAATCTCTCACCCTGCTATATTTCTCTCTCTCTCTCAGAGTTTGACTGCTTAGCCTGTCACTCATATCAGCCTCGGAGCCCCACTGTGAGTGAGTGAGCGAGTGTGTATGTGTGTGAAAAACTCACCGAAGGTCATTTTCTTCTGGCAGTCATCTCACTTGATACCATCTTGTGTGAATGAACAATATGTGCCTGTCCTGAACAGTTTTTTGCTTATAGTCAAGGCTGAAGCTGAATTCTCATATTTTTATATTCTTAATACATACAATACAAACAGATATTTTAGTAGTATAAAGCCTCAATGAATGCACATGTTGCATTTAGAAATATTAACATTGCTAAAACACAATTTATCAAAATCCTGACTGTAGCACCCGCGGCTCCACATCTGCAAAGGATCCCAGCATTAGGAAAGAGCAACTAAAGTTTCATTTTAGATCATTTCAGTCTGATTTTAACAGTTTGCGCGGCACAGTGAAGACCGTAAGCATGGGCAGCAGCAAACTACTGTATATTTTAGCACATTTTCTCATTTTGCATGCAAAGGCGGCATATAAATTAAAGTCTTAAAGGAAAAGAAGTGAAAAAGTCTACACACACACACACACACACAAAATCTCTCTGTGGTCTATTTACAGTATAAAGTTAACTTAAAAAAAAAAAACGGTCCATTTAATTGTAAAGTCATAAGGAAAAACTGTCTATTTCTATTTTATGTGCAAAAATGTGACTAACATTATAAGTAGACATAACGATTACGTTAACTTTAATTTTACTTTAAAAGTTTTTTAATCACATCTTTAGGTTTTGTGTTAAAAAAACACTACATATGAATTATACAAAACCATAGACCCTCTTTCATGCTTGCAAATAGAAGTTTTTTTTTTATAGCTCAACTTGCACTGAAGTGTGGCATTCTTTGATATTTATGCTGTTCTCTATTTGCACATACATAGGCCTATACAAGCCCAAACTCAGTCTTTGAATTAGAAGTGAGCTTGAACTTTAAAGTGACTCATATCACATTAAATCGCAAATAAAAGCATTTATTACAAATATAATGAGAACATAAGAAGAAAGACGAAGGTGAAAAGAAACAAAGAGATGAATCAGGAGAAGAAAGCAGTGACTTATGTGTAGAATCATTGAGTTGGAATAGTGTTAGATTAGGGTACAGTGATAGAAAGAAACTACAAAGAGTGAACATACCTGCTGTTGTTCTTTGATTATGTCTCTCTCGATTTGAGTCTCCTCTGTCGTTTCTTTCTCCCTTAATTATCTTTCGCTCCTCTCCGGTTTTCTTTAAGTTCCTCGCTTGTGTGTGTGTGAACTGGAGGCAGGTGAGCGGATGATGAGCTCTGTTCAGGTCCGCCGTGGCGACTCCTTCAGTCAATACAGCGCGCGTGCGAACGTCTCCTCCTCCTCCTCCTCCTCCTCTCTCTCTCTTTCTCTCTCCTCTGAGACTGAAAGGGAATGATGCCCTCCGATGTTTCCAAATTGCTCTCATTTCGTCTCTAGTTTCATCAACATCGTACACTGCCAAGTGGAAACTACAGTGAGTAGTTAATAATAAAAATAAAATAAAAATCAGCACACACCAAATCCCAGAATTGTTTGACTAATGGTAGCATAATACACACCAAAACCAAAAATGCCATGTGGATGTGAAAGTTTAATGTCATACAATGAATCTATGGATATAAGTTTTTCATTCTGATTCTTTATTCATTAAATACAACCCTAAAAGAAATAAAATAATTAAATAAAAAAGCTCTACAGCACCACCAAGAGTCCACTTTACGCGTTTATATTTTAATTAATTTCATGTTTCTGTTATTTTTGTTCTATGAATTCCTTTGTAAGGCATAATGATCCTGAAAAAAACAAACAACAACAAAAAAAAAAACAATAGTAGATTTACATTGTACACACATATTATTGTTTTGGACAATATAACAGTGTTATGAAATACAGAGATAAAATAACTTATTCTTCTGTATCCAGAAATATAAATTTTAGTTCAGTTTTAAAGAGTGGGCTACTAAAATGATTACGTCAAACAGTCCAGTTGTCAGGTTGAAGCACAGAGTAAACGTGGTTGTTTGTTAAATATTGTTAACACTTAGAGTGATCCATGTTAAAGCACATTCATGGGTGTGAGAAGCAGTATTAAATTCATATTTAATGTGAATCAGCCATGACCAATTCATAATTTAAGTGTTTCAGGCCAGACAATACAGGGGATGAGACCAACACAGTAGAACACCTTCTACAACAAACTACAAATAGGATTCTCTGGAAACTTAACCTTTATGTTTAAATGATTTCCAATATAAAAAAATAAAATAAAAAAAAAGCTCAAACTAGTTATTAAACTTTTAATTTTTTTTATTAAACAATAAAAAAGGCAACCTTAAAGCAAGAATAAGTTAATTCAACTTTATCTTTTATTAATAACAAAAACAGCAAAACCGTACAATGCCAACATCAAAATCCAAAACATATATACAAGGCAAACCCGAAGTACAGTGATTAGAAGCTCTCAGACTATGGTACAATATAGACCACAACTCCCATGAAGCCATGGGAAATGAGGAAATAAAACTGAGAAATTTCAATACAAGTCAGTCAAAGTTGGTTTTTAAAAGTATCTGATGAATAAGCTACAGCTAATAAATCAAAGCCCCCCTACGAGAAACAAACCTCTAAGAACAGTTTTGCAACACTGGATAAAATGAGAGTGCTGTGTTCAGTACAATACCCCTAACTTTGCAAACCTATAAAACAAAACTCAATGAACTGGTGTGAAAAAGTGCTGGAAAAATAGAAAAATGCAGCATGACTGTGTTCACAGTGATATCAATATTCCGTCATCGCTATAAATTTTAAACAAGTCAAGCGTCCTTTGACCTGCTTTGACTTACAGGGCTCAGTAAAAAAAAAAAAATTTATTGTTATTTTTGAATTAATGCAATGATCTTATTTACACCTCTTAACTGCACCAACAAAGAAAAAAAAAGCATTAATGAAGTAATGGAAGTACAGTGATAATGACCAATGAAAGCAGATTTAGCGTAAAAAAGGAGGGGGAAGCCACTGTACCCTGGTGCTCAATAACCAAACAGAGAAAATCCAAACATGTGCCCTAAATGTGAAAACCCCAAAATAAAACTAGTTTAACAGTGAACACTCGCCAGCCTAAATAAGTAAACAAATGAACATTGGTTTAAAACAACAGACCGAACAGTCAGAACAGTTACCTAAATGCATACAGTGCATCACCAACAGGGAGTTTTAAAATAAGCAAACGTAAAATATAAATATGTATTTGTGAGCTTAAAAGTGTCTTTAAAGTTAGTTGGCCATGACAAAGAAAGAAAAACACAGACAATACAAATAAATGGGTGGAATAAGCCAAAGCAAACAAAGCTTGTCAAATGTTTCAGTGTGTGGATGTGAGGAATTAGGTTACAGTATGATCGTATGATCATAAATGTCATTCCTTCGATATACACCTTCACTTCACACCCAGGGTGACCCTATCTGCAACAGTGTTTGAAAGCCCAATGAAGTTCATTGCTTGATCTCCATCAAGTCGTTGTCCTCTGCTTCTATAGGATTCTACCCTACGACAAAGGAACAAAGTGACTCTCGAGACTAAAGACTGTATCTTCATTTTAGGTGCACAAAAACTTACCACGAAAAGGAGTCTGTGTTAGTGCTGAAGGCTACAGAAGGGTTAGCAAAGTCTGGACTCCACAATCCACATAGTTCTGAAAGAGAATCACACATACACTCTTCCTATATTGATGAGCCTTTCAATTTTAGCATACTTTTTCCCTTCAGGTGTTTGCAATTTTCATATTAAGCCAGCACTGCCATCTTAAGGCTTACCACAGCACAACAATCCAATGCAATGCAATGCAATGCAATATGGGTGTATAGCACTTTGTTAACTATGATTAATAAAGACTGTATGGTTACGGTCTTGTGGCACATTGTGATTGACATGGATCATGACGCGGATCATGTTCTGAGGTAGCTGCTCAGAGCTACCCTTCACACTTGTGGAAGTCATCAAAACAAACTATGATAGTGGATCTGGTTAACTGCCTAGAGCCCCAAGAATTCACATCACTAATATCTCAAGGTTTCATTTTGAAACAAGTCATATTACTCACAAAGAAACTCAAAAGGCTTTCCCTACAGCTTGCCAAAATACATTTGTTTTAACTTGAAATTGATAGAAATATTGCTATTGCATATTAAAATATGCTCAAAGTAATAAATATTAATAATAACAATTAAAACATTTAAGGAAAAACACAAATGAACTTTTCTGCCACAAATCATAAACATCAAAATCAAAAAGAAAACAATTAGTTAAAAAAATAAATAAATAAATAATAATAATAATAAAAAAAAATAAAAATAAAAACATTTCATAGGGCCCTGATTGCAGAGCATTTTAGCAAATCTCTGACCTTTGGACCTTTAGCGCAGACTAAAATAAAGCCTGTGCTTATTGCTACACTGCACTGACATTATTAAAATGCTAGAGGCAGCTGTCTTGGACTAGCTTGCACACACTCTTCTCAATTTAATTTAATGGGTAGGGCAAGAACACTGGGCTAACTAAAGTGGTTAACATCTTTGTTCAAATTATACTATAAGGAATTTCAATATATTGGTGCATCTCCAAGGATAAAAGGACAGAAAGATTCTTTAATGTTTTAAAAGAAATTTCATATTTTAACAAGGCTGCATTTGTTAATAACAGGGTTCTTACACCTTTTCCAAATTCAAATTCAAGCACTTTTCAAGCACTTTCAAGGTGCATTTTCAAGCTTTTCCAGCACTTTAAACTGTGGTAAATTACAGGTTACACACACACACTTGAGTTATTCGCTTAAATCAGATGTTATTGTGCTATTAAAAACCACATATTTGGATTGCATATAGCATTGCATATAGCATTGCATAATATAAATAGCCAACATACAGTATATAAATTATAAAATAAAAAAAATAAAGAAAAAATTTACAGGGTATCTGCAGAATTTTTTAAAATAAAATTTAAGAACTGCACAAATCAACAATGTCGTTTGCACCACGCTCCTCCGTTACTTGATCTTTTTATTTTGGTGCGTCAAGCTGTTAAGTTACTTTGTATGAGAAATTATGATCCGCACTCACGAGAACAATCTGCTTTTTCCGTTTTATTTAACATCACCAATGGGGAAAAGACACAAACGTTTCGGCTACCAAGCCTTCCTCGGTGTGTAAAGCTTTACAACACTGTATGAGCGGGGTAGGGCAATGGCTATGCTAACATATTAAACCATAAAATGGCTGCAAAAAAAAAAAAAAAAAAAAAAACGATTTGGAGTTCAAATACAGGTTTTCACAAATAGAAAGTTTTATAAAGTGACAAACCTCACACTTCAGCCTTTAAAATATTTTTTAGAAATAAAGAAAAGGGATGTGTCAAAAGTATAAAGAATTACGGCAGAGGATGAATTTGCATTTTCAATAAGCCTGTTTCTGTTTTTGTTCAGAACAAAAAGCTAATGTGCCATCAAAAAAAAAAAAAAAAAAAAAAAAAAAAAAAAAAAAAAAAAAAAAAAAGTTAAACAGCAAGATGTCTGTGTGCTTTAAATTAAAATAACTCTTTACACTTTTAACTCATTCCTTTTCATTATTTCTTAAAAATTGTTCAAAGGCTAAAATATGAGGTTCTGTCTGCCACTAGGTGGCGCTTTTGGAACTGCAGATACAGCGGTTTCCCTGATAGGCTGTACACAAAGCAGTGCTGTGCTCAAACGCTACTTTATCAGATATTATACTGTACGTCAGTGAGATGTATCGATAATGCCACTGAAACTTCTCTGAAGGTAGTCGGTTCACTTCAGAGATGCAGTAATATAAAAACACCCACGCTGCATTTTGACTTTGAAATATTTATATTATTTCACTTTTATCGCGACAGTCTTAACATATTCAACTGAGCATAGGCATTTTGCTTACCTTTTACACGGCTTGAAAGCGCAGTTTCAAGCACTTTATCCAAAATCCAAGCACTTTTCAAACCTTGAAAACACTACGTTAAAATTCAAGCATTTTCAAGGATTTCAAGCACCCGTACGAACCCCGTAATAAATGCATTTAAAACAGTTCTACTGTGCAATATTATTTTAGATTAAAATAACTTTTATTTGAATATAAAATGTAATTTATTCCCCATGATGGCAAAGCTGAATTTTTAACAGTTTTTACTCCAGTCTTCAGTGTCACAAGATCTCTCAGAAATCATTCTAATATGCAGATTTGGTGCTCAAGAAACACTTATTTCTATAAGTATTAAAAACTTAATATTTGTGTGGAAACCATGATTCCTTCATAAATGGTTGAAAAGAACGGTATTTATTTGAAACAAATCTTTTGTAACATTAGAAATTCTGTGTTACTTTTGAACAATTTAGTTCAAAAGTCTTACTGGCTGCAAACTTTTGAATAGAACAATTTTTTTTTCTAGACATGGCATTTTGAGATGCAACTACAACAATCTAAGTTCAACCTATTACGCTCAGTTCCTTATTTACCAACTGAGAAAAAAGGGGAGTGGAGCTGACCTGATTGACAAGCCTCGTCCTCTGCTCTCCACACCACTGTGGCAAGGGATACTAATACACACACAAACAAAAACCTCCACAATGGTCAAATTTCACTGACAGTTTTTTTTTTTTAAACTAATACATCCAGAAAAGAAAATGTGCATGAACGCAAATGTGTGCGTATGTGTGACTGTACCTGGTACGCGTATGTGGTCTGTGCATAGTTCATGGGCACCTGTGGGACAATAAATCCTGGAGGACTGGAGTACGAGTAAGGCTATGAAGAGACAGGCATACAGGAAAAACAGATGAATACACTGATATTCTACAATCTTTGGAATGCGCAAAATTTTAACTCCTTCACATGATGTTAATATGCAGTGTGGCATGGTTTGTATGAACATTGTATAGTTACCTGCATGTATTGATTCCCACCATTGAAGACAGGTGAGGGCGGGGCCAGGCTTGGGGGACAGCAGCTGCAGTACACATATGGGCTGGGGCTTATCCACTGTGATGGACCAATCATTGGAGATGACACGGAACCTGGAAATAAGATTCCAACGCATTTTAACTCATGAAATTACATGACTGTAAGTTGTTACGATAACATTTTATTATTGCAGAAGTCATTTAAAAAGATCTCAGCCAAAGATGCCCACTACCAAT
The DNA here is from genome assembly GCA_039654775.1 of Spinibarbus caldwelli. NCBI lineage: Eukaryota > Metazoa > Chordata > Actinopteri > Cypriniformes > Cyprinidae > Spinibarbus > Spinibarbus caldwelli. The sequence goes on along the minus strand of CM077244.1, from coordinate 11,913,367 downwards.
TCTTTAAAACTGAAAAAATTTCCAGGTCTCCAATTAGGGTTGGGTATCGAGAACCGGTTCCATTTTAGAACCGGTTCCAAATTTCCAAGAGCCGGGTATTCGATTAAACGCGTGCATTTCAATTCTGCTTAATGATTCCTGCGTTCACATTTTAATGTGATTTAAAACGATTTAAGTGCAGGAACAGAAAGAACTTGTGCCCTGTTTGCATGCAGCGCACAAATCTGATGTGCAAGCGCGAGAACAGCGGTGTCGGTACGGGTTCCCTGCCTGTGTCCGTTCTCAAACCGTTCCGTGCATTTCCATTGTAGAAAAGGTTGTTCCGGGCTGGAACTGACTTCTTTCATATTTATCGACTAGTATGCAGAAAACCGTTTTTGTCTTAAGTGACTGTAAAGAGATGAGAAAGAAAAACGCACGTGTACAGTATTTTTAGATCTGTGTGCGTTCGGTGTTAAAGAGACAGCAGCCTAATAAACGTTGCTACCTGACATTAATGTTAATCAAAGAACAAAAAATAAAAAAATCCATCATTGCTCTTGCCTGACTCTAATAACTTTAATCTATATTTTATTTATGAAAAGAAAACTATGCAGTGTTTTTAAACTTTTAATAACAGTTTCTGTACCAGCTTTGGTTCAATTGTATTTATTTATGCTATTGCTGATTGATTTGTTTGTTCCTATTTTATTACTGACTGTTTTATTGTCTTTAACACTTTAATATTTGAAATAAGTCTAGTTGTTTTTGATGTGGTATTTTTGTTAAAAGCGTAGGCAAAGTTTCCTCTTGTAAGTGTTCTGTAGGCTGCTGATTTTTGCTCATGTTATTCAGCTGCAACAGAATGCTTTGTAAAAAGACACAGAACAAATGTTTGACTTCATTTTTTCATATTGGATTTGTTTTTATCTTATTGGAATCGAAACTAGGAATCGATAAGCAGAATCGGAATCGATAAAATTCAAAAGATACCCAACCCTATCTCCAATCAGAGTAAAAATGTATTCAATATAGCAATTCCATGACTTTTGTACAAGACAGACCAAACAGTCTGTGAAGTGCATGGGCTTACGAGAATTTCGCTCTTTCATGATGGCAGGTCCCAGTTTGAGTCTTTTCCCTTTAAAACTGATCGGCTGCTGTAGAAGAATTGAAATAGTACAAGATGTTAAGATGCCCTCATAACATCAATACCAAGAAAAAAAGAGAGAAGACTGGTCACAGACAAGTAAAATGACCTCCTTACATCAACGATAGTCTGGATATCAACGTCCTCGCTGAAATAAACAAAACCGTACCTGTGAGAAAGAAGAGGTACAACTAATCAGAGGTGGCAGGTAAAGACATTTTTTAAAGCAAGAAATATTCTATAAAGCGATAGTTTACACCACAAATGACAATTTTGTCATCATTAACTCCTTTAATTTTGGAACAACATACTTTCTTTGAATGGAATGACAGTAAATGACAAAAGAAACATTTTTGGACACTTGACACAATGCACAATTGTGATTGTCTGGTAAAATTCAATTCAAACTAAATGAGTTCAGAAAATGCTATATATTAGTATATACAATATAATATATACACAACGTATTTTGAATGATCTATTAGAAAAAAACTCTTAAATAACGGTTTAAGCTTGTTGGCTGGTCTTAGCTGGTTAGTTGATTTAGCAGGCTGGTGTTTGAAGGATTCTGAACACTTTTTATTCAGGCTAACAACGTCCAACTTAAACCAGCATAGGCGGATTTAAAATGATAATTAATTTTTTTCCCCAGTAGGGGAAATTAAAACTCTCACTCACCCTTTGCATATTCCTCCTCGATATGTGATGATTTTCACTTCTTTTACAGACCCGTACTTGGCAAAGAACTCTCTGATCTCGTTCTCGTCCACCTGATGGAAAAAGTGCCAGTTTGGAGAGTAAATACACGACTATATTGCCAAAAGTATTGGGTCACCCCCTTCTAATGAACAGGTTTGACTACTTTAGTCATTTCCATGAGTACAAATCTTAATGTTTAAGCATATAATGATATTCTAGGGATTCTAACATGACAATGCCTCTGTGTATAAGGAAAGGTTCAAAATGAAATAATTGATTCAGTCAGTGTGGAAGAACTTGACTGGTCTGTAAGAAAGCAAAATCCTAATCCCATATGAACACCTCTGGTGTGACTTTAAATGCAGACCTTGAGCCAAAAACTCATCAACAAACACCAATGACTTGTACATATGGGTACAGTCATTTTAGACACTTCCAAAACTGTTGCAACAGAGATGGAAATACAATTTTTAAACATGAATCGTGTTTCCATCTTTGTTGCCACAGTTTTGGAAGTGCCTTTTTGTGTTCTAAAGAAGGGGGTGTCCCAATATTTTTGTCCATATAGTGTATTGATGAGTTTTTGGCTCAAGGTCTGCATTTAAAGTCACACCAGAGGTGTTCATATGGGATTAGGATTTTGCTTTCTTACAGACCAGTCAAGTTCTTCCACACTGACTGAATCAATTATTTCTTTTTGAACCTTTCCTTATACACAGAGGCATTGTCATGTTAGAATCCCTAGAATATCATTATATGCTTAAACATTAAGATTTGTACTCATGGAAATGACTAAAGTAGTCAAATCTGCTCATTAGAAGGGGGTGTCACAAAACTTTTGGCAATATAGTGTAAAACCTATGGCATTGTAGGTAGAGTTAAGAATTGTACTGCAGCAGTTTGAACATGTAAAGCCACAAAAACGGTCAGTCAGTACCTTCATGTCAATCCCGCCGACGAACAGTGTGTTGGGGGTCATCTTGCCCTCAGGTAAAATATAACCATTAGACAACTTCAGAGAGGACGGAAAGCCCTGACGGTGCTTCTGGATATCCTGTATGTATTTCATAACATTTTTGGCATTATATCAACACACATTATTAACAAGACAATGAACACATAGCAAGTACTTCATAGGCCCTCAAAAACAACCAACAGCCACACATTTTTGAGGTTCAAAATACGATTACCTGTGAATATAACCCACATATGAGGCACAGGGGTAACTGAACGCCCTGATACATCTTAGATTTGAGGTAAGGCCACACGTTTTGTTACTTATTCACTAAAAATACACCCCGAAGTCAGCCGAAATGCTAAATTAAGTTTCAAATTGCTCGACACAAACAAGGCCGAAACCGGGTTGATCTCCAACACGATCTTTCATGTTTCTTCATTAAGCAATCTGGGCATTTAGGCTAAAATTAGTTAATTGGACGAAATTACATTAGATTAAGTTACATAATCTAATGGCCGACAACGGCCTGATTTCCTCTGATGGTGAGTTTACCGCGCCAACTTTTAACAGCAATAAACTTGATATTAATAACAGCGAACTTTATAGATGGTGCCTGAGAGATTATGTTATCAAATACTATTTCTACTTGTGTTACTTACCATATTTAAAACAATTAAAACGGCAAAGTAAGTTAATGAAGTGAGTGGCTCGTTGGGTCTGTGCCTCTGGCTGGAGGAGTTGCATTAAAGCGCCACACCCATTCTCAGTCCTAATTGGAAAATAAATACCAAACAAGGCGGATTTTAAAGTCATTAGTACTGTGAATAACATTAATTTTTAATCGTTAATCGGTCAGAGCTCAAACATTATACACTGTATTTATTTCTAAAATAAGATGACAGATTTGGTAGAGTCAAAAGTATTTATATACCGCACGAAAGTAACACCAGGTACTTGAGGACCTTAAAAACATACTGCTAAATTTATGGGCAATCAAAATTTTGTTTAGCTTTTTAAATGCAAAACAAATCAGATTTATTTAAATGAGGAAATGTAAAACAGTCTGAACTTGGCGATCAATTTGATGAAATGCTAGTTAATTTAGTGTTGAGGAGACAATTTAGCTATAGCAGTAACTGACCGCTAGATGTCGCGTTTGAAAAATCATGAGCTACATATTTGGACTGAATTTTAGGTCATGTGCATCAAAAACAATTCACCTTCTGTCTACTGGTTGACTATATTTAGGTAGCATAAGAAAAAAAAATTATCATCTGCACAGAAAAGGGAAATAATTGACTAAAAATAACAGCAGGGTATAAGGAAAGTGTAGCATGCACAAAGCTTTGGATTAGACAAGAGCTTTTTATTCATCCAGAGTTAATAGGATATCAGTATTAGAAACATCCCTGGTGTCATGTGCAAAACAATACACAGTTACCTCGGGAACCAAGACAAAGTGAGGCTACTGACACCAGAGAAATACTAGAACATAAAAGTTTCACATATCATTGACTTAAAAATGACAAATATAGAAAGAAAGAAAAAAAAAACAATTTAGCAAATGACTATGTTGTGGTCTATGGACTAAAATCGCACATCTTTAAAAAAAAAAAAAGAAAATGCAGACAAAAATAGATAACTGTTCAGGCACTGGTTCATGGAAAATCAGTAAAGATGAGTGAGTGAATGAGAGCAACACTCAGGCCATATTGATACTAAAGCTCTCTACTACTAGATTGAGCATCTCAATGTCCCTCCTTTATCACACAACACTTAGTACTCCAAAAAAATGACAAAGACAGAGATATAGGGAGAACTGTAGCAAATATAGCTTTTATCTGAGGCAGAGAGTGTGTTAAATGTATTTCACAGGATATTGATTTAGGAGAAAACAAATATAGGTTTTCCACATAAACATCAAGGTGATGTCCAAAACTTTCAGCTGTAAGGGCATTTTCAAAGAAAATTACAGAATGGAGAATCTCATTTGAGTTGAGGCTGCTTTTTATGGCTTTGGATACCACATTTAGGTAACGGAGCAAAGGATCCATGGTATAGAGCCTTATATTTGGGGAAAAAAGAAAAGAAACGTTTGAATTAAGATGTACGTAAATACACAGCCAGAGGTCCAGGATTTGGGAAACAAGTTGTGTGTTTTAGGGATTTAGTAACAGGGCATGGGGCACATGAGGCAATCAGCCTGAGTTCATATGTGCAAACGTCCAGCAGAGTTTCTTGAGTGTTGAAGAGGGGTCCAGTCATATTTAGGGGGAATCCAGGTTCAAAGGTCAGTAGGATTAACAATAGTGAAATCAGAGTCTTTGCTGTGAGTGCTGCCGTCATCTGGACTGGAGGACCCAGATGTGGTCCTCATCAGAGGGTCTTGAAAATCCACCTTGTTTAGGCCTCGTATGTGCTTAAAGAGCGGAGCCGTGGTGGTTTTGCTTTGCTCCTCACTCTCAGATGGCTCGCTATCCTGCGAGACCAAGATGTAGTCGTCCCAGTTTCTCCCTTCAGTGGCCTAAGATACAAAGTAAAAAAAAAACAAAAAAAAACTATGAAATTGGTGTATTTACGATTGTGTGTTTGGGTGAATTGCATTATCATTTTGGGGGCTTTATTTGGCAGATATTGATAAATGCAATCAATTTATCAGCATATTGTGTAATTCAAACCAGTGCTAAAATTTAATTTTTATAAAAAACTATTAAATGTAACAAATAAAACTGAAAATAAATGTAAATAGATGAAAAATTTAAATGAAAATTAGAAATGCTGAAATGGCAAGTTACTGAAATCAAAAAAAAAAAGTTCAAGCTGAAGTACTAAAACAACTAAAATTGAAGTAAAAATCAAGCTAAATATAAATATTTAAAAATTATAAAATGATTAAAATAATGAAAATATAAAAATAAAAAAAACAATTTAAAATATTCATAAATACTATAATAGTATATTTATAATACTAAAACAAATTTATTTTTCATTAATTGACAGCCCAAAAGCTACCCCATACAAATCCCATTTTACATAAAGTAAATTAAGACGGTTTATTATTACTATTATGCATTATTATTCCATAACAATTAAGGAATTTTCCCACAAATCTCACTCTGTAACACAAATGAAATAAAAAGTATTTATGCATCAGTTGTTGTACTATCTTTAATTTATTTGATAAAAAAGACTTTTTATTTTATTTATTTATTTTATTTTTCTTTTCTATTTTTTTTTTTTTTTTTTTTTTTCTTACAAAAATCAAAATGCATCTTGTACGGTCATAAATTCATTTAACTTCCTCCAATATATGTGACCTTGGACCACAAAACCAGTCATAAGGGTCGATTTTTTTTTTAAAATTGAGATTGATAAAACATCTGAAAGCTGAATAAATAAGTTTTCCACAGATGTATGGTTGTTAGGATAGATGTTATTTATTGATATATGGTTGGAGATACAACTATTTGAAAATCTGGAATCTGAGGGTGCAAAAATTCTAAATATTGAGAAAATCGCCTTTAAAGTTGTCCAAATGAAGTTCTTAGCAATGCATATTACTAATCAAAAATTAAGTTGATATTTACAGTAGGAAATTTGATGATTTTTGGCAAAAAACTATCATTTTGACCCATACAATGTATCGTTGGCTATTGCTACAAATATGCCCGTGCTACTTATGACTGGTTTTGTGGTCCAGGGTCACATATATATAAATATGTACTGAAGTAAAACCTATAAATGAATTTATAGAAAGTGCATGTATTTGCTCACATGGAAAAAGTTTTGTGTAAACCTCTCTGACCTGTGGCTCTGGTATTGTGGTGATATTCTCAGTTGTCAAGACCTTTTCTTCCTCCTGCTCCTCCTCTTCTTCTTTCTCAGCTACCATGTCTCCTTCCTGGTGGTCGTTGTGCTGTGGAGCCTTTTGTTGTATGATAGTAGAACCAGCTGTGTCTTCAGACAAATGGTCTGGATCACTCTGGTCCTTTAGTGTGCTATACTGGCTAGAGCAGTAGTGATCATCTGCTATGGTGATCTCCTCATTCTCCTCTGCCTCCAGCTGGCTCTGGTTGAATCGGAGAGCCCCCTTCAGGATGTCCTTAATCTGGGGACAATATGGACAAAATTAGATTTAATTTAATATTAGCACTAACAGATGTCTATTAGATTTTGTATCACCCTGAATGGGTCTGTGTACTAGTTACATGGGTACTTACCAATAAACAAATGTATGAACATAATAAAAATGTAAATGTATATGTATCTTCATATTATAAAAAAAAAAATCCTAATTTATTTTAGCAAAGCAGAGGCCTGATTCATACCTGTTTTAGTCCAGCAAGTGACACCAGAACCTCATCTTCCTTCTCTAGATGCTCCTGCAGTATCACGTCTTGAATTTTGCCTGTCCATCAATCAAAGCACAATCATTATGATTCCATCAGCAGCATCTGTTTAGTGCAAAGACAACTCTCAGCTCACTGACTCACCTATGTGCATGTTCATCATCTTGGCACAATATTTACTCATGGCCTCTAGGTCATTAATCTGACCCTGTAAGAACGACACCTGGGCCTCCAGCTCCTCCTGTGTATAAAAATACATATACATAAATTAGCATACATATAGGACTTATTAAATAGGAACTAGTACATGATATCCAAGTAATTCACATGCTATATGAAAATAAAAGAATAGACACAAAATCAGAGTTTGGGAATGCAAATGGTAAAGTTGAAAAGTAAACATGCTTACCGCATCCTTCTTGTTTATAGTTTTACTGTGGGACCGCGA